>CM054166.1:4437068-4839568 GCA_028751875.1 Rapana venosa
CTCTCTCTCTCTCTCTCTCTCTCTCTCTCCTCTCTCTCTCTCTCTCTCTCCTGTGTCACAAGTGCTTACTGCATTGCATATTAACTGCAACACTTAAAGTGAATGTTTAATCCTTCCTGCCTACCTATCTTCCTGTTTGATTTGTTTCTCTTCCTTGAAAAAATGCAGAAACTAAGAAGAGTACTGAAGGTACTGTAAGCAAATACTACTTGTCCCCTTTTTTATTGGGGGGGGGGGGGGGGGGGGGGGGTGCAATGCCCTCTTTTTTTTTCATTTTAGGGGGCTCTTGGGCCCCTTATTTTGAAATCCTAGAATCAACACTGCAGTAATAACATTTGACGCAACTGGTACTCAGCGCTCAGTTCTGAATGAAAAGTTTACGTACTGATTCTGTACAGTTTATAAAAACCAACCTGAACAAGATGAGTGGTCATTGTACTTTTAGTTTCTACATGTAGACATTTCACCTCAAATGTGGCATTCTTTTGTTGACTAAATCGGCAGATGAGGCATCCATTGTTATGAAATAATTATGAACTTCAAAGTTCTTTTAACTAGATAATTCTAAACGTGTATGTATAAACATGTAAATATATATATTTTTTACTTGAAACATAAACCAATTTCAGTAGAGATTATAATACCATACAGCATAACAGTTTGACAGTAACATAGATGTTACACCTAAAAATATTGTAAGAGAAATGATCTCCTTTCAATGCACACACACACAGTACACATACACAAACACACACACACATGAATACAGAAATAATCTGTATTCATCAAAATTTGGAGGAGTTCATAAGTTATTTACTTTTAGTTTATAGCCAAATAAAATAAAATGATAGTCCACTGTCTAGTGACACATGCCTGTCCAAGAACAAATGGGATGATAAGACAAAACTGCTATTCTAATCATTTGTGAGTGGATTTGAACATGTGCATGCACGCATACGCATGGGTAGGGTACAAATGTAGTACAGTATGATTCACATCTTGAATTTCTTATTTATTAAGCTCCTTGAAAAGTGTGCTAATGATCCCACACATTTTCAAAGACTTTCTGCTCAGGTTCACACATCAATGCTGCCAACATTTCATTTTCCTTGACTGCTTATTTTCAGTCAGTTAATTAAAGGATTTTAAATATTTTCATGCTGTTTTTACAAAATTTGGTTTTCATTTGAGGAGATAGTTTAACCAGATTTTTTTTTTAAAATGCTTCAGCTTCAGGTACTGCACCTCCTGACCCCAACCTTATTGGGAGAGGAAGGGGTCACACCTTTCCATAAACTCATCCAGTGTAATATTCCTCATTTTGACTCTAGGAAAGGATGTTTGCTATGATTCTTTAGCACAGACTAGGGTTTAGATGCTGGCTGAGGTAAAAATGTTTTCTTCTTCATTGTTGAACACTCAGCCAGCAACTACTGTCTGTCATGTGAGTGAGAATGCGTTGTTCTGCTGTAGTATTAACTGATTAAGCTCCTGACAAGCCCAGTGCATCTGACTTAGGCATGGGAGAGAATTGTTAAGTTTTTTTAAGTCTTTCTGGAAAAAAGGCAGAAAAATGGACCATGAAGGCAGAAAATAGACAAGGAGGAGGGGACAGGAAGAAAAGGAACAAGGCAGAAACAAGGAGAGGGATAGAAAAGAGAGAATTCCTTGCAAAGAATTTCCAGAAGGTGGAGATGTTATTTATACTGACAGGGTCCTTGCATCCCCACAAGGAAAAACTGTTTTTAGAAGTCAATTTTGGATTTAAAAAAAATATAAATTACCCCTGGAATGCCCATTGGATTGCCTATTGCTTCATGTTCATAGCATTCAAGATGATGATTTAAGGGGGAAAAAAATTCAAGTCTTAATGACTACCTATTCATAGTCACGAGATGTCATCCCAGCTCATAGAACATGATTGCCTTTCACTGCAGTTATATAAGCTGTATTGTTCACATCATAGTATTCAACATATTTAAATCAAGGAGCGGGGATAGAGAAAAATAATTTATTTCTAGAAGAAAAAATGAACAGAAGCTCTTGTCTCATTAAATTAGAAAATAGATCAGCTGTCATCAAGTTGAACATATTCAGTGTCCTGCTCAGTGTACCTTACTATACTGATCTATTCTAGAAGACCTGATTTTTGGTGTTTTGGTTATGTTTTGCTTTTGTTTCAAGTATTTGTTTTTCAAAAGTGCTGATTAGATGTGCTTGTGTGTTTCAGTTTTTTGGGGAGCTAGGCCACACCTTTATGGAGTTTGTGACCAACAGCGGAGACTACTGCCAGGCACAACACGTGTAGTGTGATTGCGTCGTCTCAGCCAACAGCTACTCCCTCAGTTTGTTACTGCCCCATCCTTGGCAGTGCTGTCGTTGTTGTATGAGTCCTCCACGCCTGCCGCTGACAGCCTCGGACCTGCGCCGAGCACTTGGAGGGAAATTTCTTCGGGAGGAGATTCAATTATTCCTGAAGAGTGGTGTATAGTGGCCCAGTTTGAATGGGGTGAGGAGGGCTTAGCTTCGATCTTTTTCCCCTTCATTCTGTTCCTGGCCACACACACACACACAAATTATTTGCCCAGTTGCATGCACAGTGTCTTCTGTTTACAAGACGCCAGTCATCTGAGTGATGCTGAATAGCTCAAGGGGTGACTGATCTGTGAGCGAGTGTGAAGGAAAACTACAGTTGTTTTTTTTTTCCCCCCCTGGAAGTCAGCATTGCAGCCACTTCCTTGCAAGTTGTGTTCAAGGTAGGTGTTGTCTTTTTTCTTTTTTTTCGAGGATAATAGAACGTGCCACAAATCTGTCATGTCATCTCCGGTTTTAGTGAAAAAATCCACTTTGCGGAAAGTGTAGAATCTGTTGTGATACAAGGAATATCTGTTACAATGGTATAGTGAAAATATATAGCTGGGAAAGTTGTGTGTGTGGCCTGCGTGTGTGTGTGTGCGCGCACGCATGCATGTGAGTGTACATTAGAATTTGTGAACTCTGTTAATTAGTATTAATTGTTTGTGTGTTTTGTATGCAAGCGCTTTGATTTGTTTTTGCAAGATATAGCGCTATATAAATTCCATTCATTATTATTAATATTATAATAAAACAGACGTATGTAATGTAATGATCATTGTATGCAGTGATCAGACCATCTGCTTGAGTGAACAGTGAAAACATTAGCATCATTGATACATGTATGGTCAGCTTTATTTATCTGAAGTTATAGGTAGAGATTGTAAGTGCTAGCACACAAAAAAGTGTTACAGTTGGTCTTTAAGAACAAGGCTGTTTATTTTATGTGTGGTTGATGTGGTTTTCCCACAACATGGTGCCCATCCTGGGTTGACTCTTATTGTTTGCCAGGACGTTGATACAAGGAACAACATTAAAGCTGGTTTTATACCCTGTTTTAATCTTTATGTACTAATATAGTTGCACATTTTTAATATATGAGATTCAACATTTGACAGGGTGACAGCCCTGATATGGCCTCTGTGGTTGGCAAGGCTATAAACAACAGGATTGGATGGGATTGGACTGGACTGAGCTAATACTGTTGTAAGTAGGAGGCTTAGTAGTCTGTGGTGTCCTGCATATGGAAACACTGAACACCACCAAAGTGACCCAGCAGCAGTGCATGGCCCCTCTGGCTGATTGCCCCACGGCAGCCTGATACTGATGGGCTCTCTGTGAACTTCTGACCCTGACATAATGAATTTAATTTTGGGTATGGCTGCAGCGAGGAGATTGAAATGAGCGGAATGGGGACAGCAGGACAAGAACATGAGGCAACCCCCCACCCCCAAAAAAGACTGCTTTCAACTAAGGGTGGGATTGCGAACCAGCCACCATGGTGCAGTGGTTAGCGCCTTGGATTTCAGACTGGAAGGTCGCGGGTTTGAATCCCATAAGTCATAGGGATTTTTCGGACTCCGGCTGGCTCTTACCCAGAGTGAGTGCTGAGGGCTTAATGGGAAGACAGGGACCACACAGTAGAGCTTCATCCACTTTACGGATCATGCAAGTTTGAGAGGGTTGCTCAAATTACCTAACCAACAGTGTAGGCCTGTATCTCTGAGGCCCAGTTGACACTGGGATATAAATATTATGGCAATAAGCATTGAGTTCAGCCCTGTCAAGTAGTCTCAAAACAGATGCATTTCCACAGCAGCATCAATATGTCATCATCATTCATCATACAATTAAAAAATTGCCTCTGATTCAGTGGTTCCTGTTGCTCTGGGTAACGAATCTGGGTGTGGCTGTGGCGGGAGATTGGGATGAGCAGTGTGAGCAGCAGGTGAACAGCTAGGAATTTGAGGATAAAGGAGTTGTGATTTTGATTTTCCCAAAGGATTGTCTCAAATGTAGTGTGATAAGTGTGGACTGTGGATTGTAGGCTTTTCAAGAAGAGAGATAACCTCAGATAAGAATTGAAGATTGTTCCAGATTGACCAGAGGGTGAGTGACTGATAAAGGGTAAGAGCCAACACTGGTCTGTTCAGAGTTTGCCTACTATCATATTACTTAGATAAAGGGGATTGACCAGAGGGTGAGTCTAAGAGACTGAATTCAGCCAACACTAACTAAGAAGAGAGATTCTAGACAATGGGGTTTCCAAACAGTAGATCACACTGATAGAGCATTACATAACTTATTTATGTTCAGTAATGGACTGTTTGTATTGCTGCTGCTATCATTGATAAAAATATTTCCCATGATGTGTTTAATGCACAGGTTTGTGAATAGGGCACTTTAGCAGTGTAAACTCTGTATGTTCAGCTATAGTATACTGTAAAGTCAAGGGTGTTGTTTCTACTTTCAGTGGTACCCCCATTGTTGTCATAGCCCAGGATACAGCAAAATACTCCACAAACTACAAACTGCACTGTATCAAGTTTGCCATTGTCATCACTGCAGCTGTCACCATGAAGGCAAGAGGCCCAGAGCCAGCAGAGATCCAGTACAAAAACATGAGGTTTCTCATCACCCGCTGTCCGTCCGACTCCACACTTGACAAATTCATTGATGTGAGTTCTTGAGGGGTGGGGGTTCCTTATTTTGACATACCTCTTACATGGCATGCTTGCTGCAAAAACTTTTTTAAATTGTAAAACTACATGGGTACTTAGATAATTATCATAACCCAAAGCTCTATGTGAGGAGGCACCGTGGTCGAGTGGTTTAGGCGGTCAACTCGTGATCCAGAGGTCGCGGGTTCGATCCCCGCTCGGCTCGGTGTTGTGTCCTTGGGAAAGACACTTTACTCCTATTTTCCTCACTCCACCCAGGTGTACAAGTGGGTACCAGCTCTGCTGGGGAAGTATCTGGCGACAGACTAGCGTCCTGTCACAGGGGTGGTGAAAAACCATCAGTTCGCTTAACGCTACAGAAACCGGGATAAGCTCCGGCTCTACGGGCCTTCTGGCTCGAAAGAACATACTTTTTTTTTTAAAGCTCTATGTATTTTGCTTGTATTGCCTCATACTGTATATTTTGGTTGGTAACCAGGTGCTATAGATGTAGAGTTGAGAAGAAGGCAACTTTGCCAAACTGGCTGAGTTAATTTGGTAATGAATTTTTACAGCTAAAGCCGTGCTTGGAGCCTCCTCTGTAGCTTTTGTCAAATTTTAACTGTCAGCAGAAAACTTCAAAGTGGAGTTGATTTTTGGTACTGTGGTAGTGAAAATAGTCAAATTTGGGGCTTTTAAAATTTTTATCTGTTTGAAATTGTTTTCACTAAACTCTATCGGTTCTTATTTCCAGTTAGGGGCTTAAATGATGGATTTGATATAAAATAATTTTGAGATGGAAGTAGATCTTATGGTGTGCAAATATAAAAAAAAAATTTTTTATCTATTTTTTTAAAACTGATAAAGCAGATTCCTTGAATCAGTCTCTGGAATGATACAGGCCTTCTTCCCTGTTTTACTCCAGATAAAAATTTGTCTAAATCAGAACAGTTTTTTAACATCAATGTTTCTTGAAACTTTGCACCTCTTTTTTTGTTGTTATAAATATGAAAAAAAAATCCTTGCAAATATATTCACCTTTTTTTTAATTTCTCAAGAAAACATTCCATTGGGGCAGAGTTGTAAAGTATAAGATGATTACATGCTACCGTCTGTATTATTTCATAATCGGTGGGTTTATATCATTACATGCTACCATCTGTATTTCATAATCAGTGGGTTTATATCATTACATGCTACTGTCTGTATTTCATTATCGGTGGGTTTATATCATTACATGTACCATCTGTATTTCATAATCAGTGGGTTTATATCATTACATGCTACCGTTTGTATTATTTCATAATCGGTGGGTTTATATAATTACATCCTACTGTCTGTTATGTAAAAATTGTTGGGTTTATATCATTACATGCTATCATCTGTATTATTATTTCAAAATCAGTGGGTTTCTATCTTTACATGCTACCATTTGTATTATGCATTTCAAAATCAAATTGAGTTTATATCATTGAAATATGGTTAAGGGGGAGAATATTGCTGTGGTTGCTGTAGTGAAGAATCTTAGGGAAAAGGATCACACCTGTGTGTATGCTTGCATGCATACATATTTAGTGTGTGGGGATTTTTTGGTTTTGTTGTTGTTCCCTGGGCTAGAATTCAGAGGTTCACCAATTGCGAATTTTTGTGTATTTGACCTTTTTTTTTTTAACCTGCCATGAGGGCAGCCACATTTTGACTTTGGGGATGGTGTCTTTAAAAAATTTGTCATCCATCCTACCATCTCAGAATGGCCTGCGCTTCTGAAAGGTAGAACAGGTTTTAATGTTTGTGCAAGATGTTCTGTGCGTGTTCACACATGGGACCCTGGTTTATAGTCTAATCCGAAGGTCTTTTGGGGGAGTGGAGTCAGGACTGATGTTTAAAGGTAAAGGTGATCCCATAACCTATGCTGTGGTTGGGGAGTGAGGTGACAGAGACCATATTGAGGGCAGTACCCATCTCCTCTCACTTATTGCTTTACCTTCCCTGACTCAAAAGAGGACAGGTACCCATTGACAGCTGGGTGAACTGGGGGACTGCACTGAAGCTAAGGTGTGCAAATGGTCACCCATCAACTCGGTAACCATGCCCAATGCTGCTTAACCTTAGCATGGGGTAAGCGAGTGCTCTGACCACTGAGCTGTCTGGTTCCCTCACTGGTTAACTGATGTTAACTCCAGGGTAAAATTCCCTAAAACAGGCACCTCCATGGTGGCTCAATCCAGGGCTGTCAGATCATGAGCACAGCACTCTAACCACCAGGGTGTCTCACCTCCCATACAGTGTGTAATAGACCCATCACATACTAATGGTCTTGACTGCATATTGCAGGAACTGCAGAAGCACGGGGCCAGACATGTGGTACGTGTGTGTGACCCCAGCTACAGCACAGAAAAACTGCAGAACCAAGGCATTGATGTTATGGTCAGTGGCTTGCATTTTCCTTTGTCTTGATAAGTAGTTTGTCACTCATCCCTTGACTTCTTCTCCTGTAAGGATTCTTAACTTCTGCTTCTACACCTTATAGCATGAATCATTTTTATTTTGTCTGGTGTGACACAAAACATACTGTTGATATTGATTATGACAGTCAGTGTATGAGTGCTCTTTTGTGCAGTAAGGAAGGCTCTGTCCCTTTAGTAAAGCAGCGCTATTTGCAAAGCGTCACGAGTTCAAAGTGTGGAGTGGGCTTTTTCCATTGATTTTCTTTGGATTTTTTTCATGAGGACCATGATCTCTTGGCGGCTTTTCAAGAGAAAGATGGCCATCAGTTTCGTAGATTTACTGGCTGAATTAAAGGAAAATAACACTGTAGAATTGATGGCCAGAGTGTCATAACTGTATCGCAGTGCACAGAAGTGGCCTAGAGATCTCACTCTGAACAACATGATATATCATCCAGTGATTTTGAGGAAGATCTGCTAGAAGAGTGGTCAGAAGATATCAAGGATCATGAACCCGTTCCATTCAAAAGTTTTGTAGCCTGACCTAAAAAGCTTTCAGGCCTGGATGTTAAACCAGACCAAAAAATGGAGGCAGTTTCACAACTTCCCACAGCATTTTTGTCTTGGTTCAACTCCTCTTTACTGGCATACTTACCTGCACTCAATGTAATTGTAATTATTCTGTTGCATAATCATGCACACTGTGCAGAACAGATTATGTAAGAGGACTTGATTAGGGGCCAGTGACAGTGTACAGTGGTATTTCTGTGCATGATTGAAGTGTCACAGTTGTAAGAAGACTGTAGTGTGTGTGTGTGTGTGTGAGAATATTCCAAGAAAAGTGCGGATTCATATTTGGATTACCTGAAAATTGAAGTGATTATTTTGTCATAAAGGTTAATAATATATGTTTGAGTTTTATTTCCATGATTGTTTTCTTTACCAATAGCAGCTATTTTATGTACTTTTTATTGCTCAGGCCTGTTATTTTTATTGTTACATAATAACAATTTATACACACACAAAAAACATAAAACAAAATGTCCTTATGAAGTTAAACATCTTTTCTTTAAAACCATCAAGTTATTTGGTAGTCTGTCCATAAGTAAGCTTGCCACAGCCTTTGGAATACACATACTTATTTTTACCCAGTTTTCACTGAATCTGTAAAGGATAGACTTGATTCAGTAAAACTCCTAACTTGAAGTTAAAAATTAAAAGGATCATGGAAGTGTTACGCATATGTGACGCGCTACAATGGCACATCCCAAAAGTCGGAGGGAGTGTTCGCCTGCAGGCCGCAAAGGCTGCATGACCTATTTTTTAGTGATTTCTTCAAACATCTAAAAATCATATTTCAAAGTATCAGACTCCAATTCAGTTTATAAAGTAGTTTAATTTATTATTTTATAGACATACTGTACCAAAATCTGACTCTTAAACATTGAAATTAGACAGATATTGCGGCCTTTGTTTTGTGGTGCAACCCGCTGTTCCACCTACAACATGACACATCGTTGGAAAGCTCTGTTTCCCACCTTAAATATCGTGGAAATTTCCAGCCATTCTACCGTAGTCCCATAGCGTAATCTGCTTCTAAATTTAGTACATTAACTCAAGCGAAATGACCAATGAGAAGGCAGAATGTCCTCAATGAACTTAGCAACAGGCATCTGGTTCATCGCGTTCAATCAAGGGAAGTAAATCCAACATGTTTTTTTCACATCAACAAGACTGGCAGCGATCGAGAAACCATGGAAGCTGAAAAGAAGGCAGATCGTATAAAAGACCATTAAAATGAAAGCATAGTTGCTGGTATGCCACCAAGGGACAAAATAAAAGATTTAATCACTGAGTATTTCGCCAGTGAAGGCGAAGAAATTGACATAGACAGCAGCGATGACAAGGAGACAGACGACGAGCTGGGAACTTTTGAAAAACGACTAGGCCTAGCGAAAGTGTCTGATGAAACTCTTGACAAAGACGAAATAATTTTGAAAGCTTTTTCTATAAATTTTTTGTGATATTAACTGTCAGACATTCAATAGTTGTACTGAAAATAAGGCTTTCCTTAGCCTGCTCAGCTCAAACAAAATACAACTTGTAATTGGGGCGTTTTGTTTCATTTTTCATGTTAACACGATTTGGCCTACTTTCGCTTGAAATTAATGTCATAAAAAATATAAAATCAAGGAAAATAGGAAACATTCTTTCAAACTTATGTTTGGAGATCATAGAAGAGTGCCAGCTTAATCTTTTCTCCAAGTTTCGTTAAAGCCCTGTTGCTAAGGCCTTTCTATCAAAACACTTGTACACAGTTGAAGAAACTTTAGATGCCATTTTCTCAAAATGGCTGCCTGACCACCCTGTCACTTTAAACTAATATAACTTTGCTTTTAGTCAACCTACAACAAAAACAAATACATAATTATAAAGCTTAACCTCTTAACTGCCCAGTGCAAGTGCACCCTATATGCCGGGGTATAAAATTCTTATTTGTACCACTGCTATCTTCATATCCCTCTTACTCAGAAACTACTACATGAATATTCCTGATAGTCTACCCAATGACAGTATATATATCGTAGATTACTTCAAGGCAAGCTCAAATTAGTTAGCATGATATTTCTATTCTATCTATCTGTCCCGTAGTCTGATGACAGTGGGGGCACCCTCAAAGACTCAACAACCAGTTCCCTCCATTCCTCTCTCTGTTCTGCCTTTCTCAGGTTTTTGCAGCTGGATGTTGCCAAGCAACAGGAGAGTGATCTCCATTAATTTTGGAGTTCTTTCCCTTTAACTGTAGTCAAGGAAGTAGGCTTGTTTACTTCGGTTCGACATCCCGGAAATTTTCCGGGTTGTAGGCGTATAGTGTGCACGTTTAGCCCTGGAAAATTTCCGGGGTAAGGCAGTCTACAGGGTTCGTACAAATCTTAAAAAGCCCTAAAAGGCCCTGATTTTTGAAGATCCAAAATAAGGCCCCTAAAAAGCCCTAAAAGTGAGACCTATGGCCCTGGAGGCCCTAAAAAGCCCTAAAAATGGGAACCATGAGTGAGAGTTTCTGTTGAAATGTAGATTAAACAAATACACAAAATAAAACTTATGAGAAATGAAAGCAAGAAGGATGTCCAAAGATCGTATTATCACCGATAGAGCCTGTCCGTCTGCTATTCATTTCGCACCACCTATTTTGCCAAGGGAGGTAATTTGCCTCCATTGAAAGCGCATATTCGCTTTGCTTTCATCAGTTATTTTTTACATGCCAAAAAACTACCTACCCCTATGGTATGTCCGTAATTTGTTTGGAAAATGATGTTTAACTATGAAACTGCAATCATGAGTCAAAATAATACCAGTTTTCTGTTTACTGCACTACAGTCCTTCTCTATGAGATTTTTCAATTTTAGCACAGCTGTGCTGTGAATAGAAGGCCTATTGTTTCTCCTGTGTGCAGTTTACAAAATTGCAGTCAGTGATACAGTCGTGTGTCAGAATGGGAATACAATAAAACCTGTAGCCAGATCTATTCTTTATTTGAGGAGATTATCCCATAGATTTCCTGCAGAATGCATACAGAAACGAATCCAGTTCATAAGGCAAGTCACAAATGCCTGAATATTTACAAATGTACAGGAAAAATACAAATGTTTGAATATTTTCCACCACTCAATGTGGTCGATTTAGTTGACTTTACTTTAAAATTCGCAGCTTAATCAGTTATTGGCCAACTTGATCTGAAGATTCTTGCTTAAAAAAAACAACAACTTTGGGCAGAGGGTGTTGGCATCCTATTCAAGCCAGTGGTAGGCCTACCTCTCTGTCTGCATTGACGATACGGGACTTGTACATGTATTCATAGTGAAGAGAACTTGCGTCCAGCAGCCTCTCTCTGTGTCTTTCTCAGTTGCTGTTTCTGTCTCTCTCTTTTATGCATGCATGCGTGTGCATGCACACACGTGCGTGTGTGTGTGTGAACTCCTGCATGTACGCATGAGTGAGATTGAAATAAAGGAGCAGAATTTGGAAGAGGCACTGTGACTGTGTGAGGGTATTGTTATTACCAGTTCTAGTACCGGGCAACCATCTGCATCTTTGGTAAGGCAAGGAGACTAGTTCACATCAGATGAAGTTTGAGGGATAGTTCACTTTGCTAGCTGTTTGTGAAAAACATCTTGGAATCAGAGACACTTATTTCAGTTTTCACTTTACTTGGTATTTCAAGACATGGACACTTCCATCACACCATGGATGTTTTACTGTGTGAGGATTTTAATTCATTGTAGTATCTATGAGTGAAAGACATTTTATTCTAGAACTTCACTTGAATTTGTGTCAATAATCAATATCCATCATGCAGTTGTAGACAAGAAGACTTTGCTTACATGAATTTGAGATTGGTTTATCAAAGTAAATGTGTACGAGATTGGTTTATCAAAGTAAATGTGTACAAAGGTTGATAACATACACTTATTGGTTTATCAAAGTAAATGTGTACAAAGGTTGATAACATACACTTTGATACCCTGCGGCTAGGCCCTAAATTTGGAAACAATGGCCCCTAAAAAGCCCTAAAAAGGCCCTAAATTTTTTCCAACCAAGTCTGTATGAACCCTGAGTCTAGTGGTTAATGATTGAAGTTTCTCACTGTATCAAAATCTGAAAAATGTTAAAAAGGCACTTAATGTACCTTTTGTGGGAGTGCATCACATATCATTTCAAGAATTCAGAGCTATTTTGACAATAATCAAGCTATTTCTGACAAATTATTGGTGAGTATAAGTCCGTAAAAAAAGGTGTGTTTTTTTTTTTAAAGAAAAAGAGAAAAACCTGTACACATTCCCGAAAGTTTTCTTCACACTGCTACTTAAACTCTGTTATCTAGTTGGTGAAAAGAATGCGCAGAGGATGTGATGAGGAGCAAAAGTAGCCAATGCTGGCTTTAGCCATGCATTGTGAAGGAACTGTAGTGTGCTGTAGAATAGAGCGTACAGCAGGGACTGCGTCCTTGTTGGAACAACATAACCAGATGTAACCCTATAAGAAGTGCAGAAAAATCTTCACCAAGTGTTTATGTGATATGATAAAACTGATGCAGTTCATGATACAGGAACTGTACTCCTCTGTTTGGATGGATCCAGATTGTCAAAGTTGTGTACATTGTGTTCCATTGAGCAGGACTGGCAGTTTGAGGATGGCCACCCCCCGCCCCAGGAGGTGGTGGGGAACTGGTTCAACTTGCTGAAGACCAGCTTCACGGAACAGCCTGGCTGCTGTGTGGCTGTCCACTGTGCTGCTGGACTGGGCAGGTATGGTGTGGTATGGAGTCACTGTCTAACTTCTTCTTTCTCTTGTTTTCATTCCCCCTCACTTGTAGGCAGAAATGTTCTGTAAGAGAACCTTCTACAAAGAAAATATTTTAATCATTAGCACACTGTAGACGCATCATGTCACCAAATGGATTATTTCCCTTGGAGGCTCCCTGTCTAGCAGAACATAGGGTGTTCAAATTTCGTGGCTCATCAGCACAATTTCTGTCTTTGATAATGGCAACACAGCAACTTTCAATTCAAAACCCAGCTTAAGGTGTCTCTATTGTCCGCCATTTGCGTCTTCTTGACAATAATGGGCAACAGCAGGTTTTGGAAAAGGAAACATCAATTTTCGTGACCTGTAGAGGTTCATTTTTCATTGGTCAATTTTAATCCTGTTTTTATAAATATAAATGTCAAAATGTTGACACCAAAATGGCAGATGCTGATTTCAAAAGATTTTTGCAGGAAATGTTTGTCAATTCTTACTCAAAATTATTTTGAAGGCTTCACACAAGCTGAAATCAACATTGAAGTGACAGAAGGTGTTCTAGGTGACTGTGATAGTGTGTCTAAGTGAGAGAGATGATAGTTGTGAAGTTGATTGTTCCAAGTGGCCATGAACATTCATTGCTGCCATGAACATTGATCGCTGACAGATTTTGTGCAAACTTCTGGCCCAGCAGAGGTACCTGATGGTATTTCTGAGAGAAATCTGTGTTATTTGTTTATGAAAGACAAAATGATCACTTGGTTTGTTACTGGGGTACCTTAGTCTGGTAGATTGCACTCGTGAACTCCACTCGGTGAATAAAAGCAAGTCAACACGTTTCTGGTTTGGGGTTTTTTGGTTTGTTTTTTTCTATGTCAAAACATGCATGCAGAATATAGCACCTTATACAAAAAAAAAAATCCTCATCCATTCCTTAACTTATGTACAAAAAAATCAAGTCTCTACATCAAACACATCCACAGATAGAGCAGTTCTAAACAAGTAGCTGCTCATGATTTTTGCCCACTGTAAAAAAGAAAGCAGGGACAGAGAAAGACAGTTTAAAAAAATATACATTGTAAAGGTTAAAAGTGGAGATCAGTGAGTGTGCAGAATGTAATCTGATCTGTTGTAAAATGCCTTGGCAAGACAGAATGTGGGGTGTATTGCCTGAAATTGTTTTTAGTTGTATTCAGAAATAGTGAAGTAAATGTGCTTTCTGCCAAAGTAGACCCAGCAAATTTGTGTAGTCTGTGCTATTTATGCCAGCATGCAGGCGGCTGAAAGGGCAGTGCTAGACCTGCATGTATGTGCAGGGAGACCTGGGAACACTTGTGCAGTCAGCAAGGCCCCAGTTTTCTAGCTTTGCATGGGCTCACCACAGCAGAGACAGAAGAAAAGTCCAACCACACATTGATTTGAAGGAGTTGACCATTATTGAGATCTGCCACAGGCCGTACAGAGTGACCAGACCAAACAATAAAGTTGTTGCCATGACTGGAAACAAGATTTGAAGCCTGGAGACCTCTTTCTCCTACCCTGAACAAAGTTAGTTTTGTTTCACCCATAAAACACTCTCATTTCGGAAAGGCAGTGATGCTTGTGCTTCAGACTGGCAAGTATGTACTTGTAAGCAACCGCTTGATATTGGAAAAGAAATGCAGACAGTTGCTTGAAAGGTGTGAATGATGTGAATAATCCGTGTTGTGACCAACTGCGTGCAGAGCACCGGTGCTGGTGGCCATTGCTCTGATGGAAGCTGGCATGAAATATGAAGATGCTGTTGAACTTATTCGCCGGTATGTTCTCAATGGTGCTATTGTTTTAGATATTTTCCACACAAAAATTAGTCTTTTTTGTTTGTTTTGGTAAAATTTACAGTAATGTTTCTTAGTCTATGTTAATACCATCCTAGGATTTTCTTAATTAAGCAGTCGGATAAAAAAAAATTAAATAGCAGACAATATAGTGAAGGGTGGATGCAGTGGGTGGAAAATCAGCAGAAAATACCAAATGCAATGTCTCCTTTGTTATAAGATAAGGTAGTTTTAAAGCTGATTCGTATACAAAATTTGTTTTTATAAAAAGAAGAAAAAGGAAAAAAAACACTTCTTAACCATGGTTTTACTTGGAAACTTTTGAAGTAGGTGTCTGAGCTTATGTGAAAGTTCCTTGAATCTTGTATCACATTTTGAAATATCATTATTAAATGTTTACTATTTCCTTGTTTGAAGTTTTGTTTTGCTTTGCTTTGGGTTGGTTGGTTGTTGTTTTTTCATGTGTAAAGTGATCCCTGAACGGTCAGAAAAGTGTGTGCCAGTGCTGAACGATGTACATCACATTGCAGAAAGCGACGAGGGGCCATCAACTCCAAACAGCTGTCCTACCTTCAGCACTACCGCCCCAAGTCACGCCTTCGCCACCGAGCCAACCGCAACAGCCATGCCCAGTGCCTCATCCTTTGATCCACCACTACCTATCTAAACCCGTAACAACCCCCCTCCCCCAACCTCCCCTTCCTGTATTTGCCCATTTGCCCCCCTTGTCTTGTGGGTATGTAGGCAAACCGTATTTGTTACCTCATAAGTCAGCAGAGTAAAGTTGGGTAGTGGCACATTATTGCCTACATGTGTCCCTCTTTCTGGTACGTTGTGCCTGCATCTTGTTTTTGTCATTGTTGTTCGTATGTTGCTCTCTCTCTCTCTCTCTCTCTCTCTCTCTCTCTCTCTCTCTCTCTCTCCTCTCTTCTCTCTCTCTCTCTCTCTCTCTCTCTCTCTCTCTCTTCTTCCCCCCCCCCCCTCGCTCTCTCTCTCTCTCAGATAGTGCCTGTCTGTCACTGTATGTGTGAAGATCTTGCACACTTCTCTTTCTCATGCCAACCTTTCAGTCTCTCTGTATCTTCCTCTCTGTGTCTCGCTTTCTCTCTGGTATCAAATATGTCTGTCTATCCCTGTCTCAGGGACATCAATGAAAGGATATATTGTTTCTGAGGGATTTTTTGGGGGGAGGGGTGTTTTTATTTGTTTGGTTGGTCGGGGTTTTTTTTTTGGGGGGGGGGGGGGGGGGGGGGTTGTTGCCAGTTTGTAGTAATAAAAGTAAGTGTACTTAATCTGTGTTTTGAAATCAGACTAAGAGGTGAACAGAATGGTGTGTTGGCTTATGTTTAGGAAAGGAAAATGTCTCCTGTCACTGTTGTTTTGGTACTGGAGAGAGAGAGAGATGTGTAGGACAGGATGTAAAGGGCTGTTCTTGCCACACCCTCACTCCTCTGATAGGCTCGCAGCTGCACTGAACATTGGCTCTTCCATTGGGGTGGAGGCAGTGTCCAAGCTCAGAAGCCAAACAGAAGGCAGGTTTGGTCCTCTCAGTCCAGGAACAAGTCGTGTGGCTGCTTGTGTGGCCAAAACAGGCCTGGCACGAAGCCAGATGTGTTCAGAAGCGATCTTTGCTATGATTTTGGCAAAGAAGTAGATTGTCATCAGTGGTAGTGTCTTGCCAGATGTATGTGGCTGTGTGAAGCACAGGAAGAAGCTTGTGTTAATGCTGAAGTCTGTCACTCAAAAAGGCTTTGTTTGGCAGCCAAAATTGTTCTTCAAAAAGGCTTTGTTTGGCAACAGGATTTTGTTCTTCAAAAAGGCTTTGTTTGGCAACAGGATTTTGTTCTTCAAAAAAGCTGTTTGGCAACAGGATTTTGTTCTTCAAAAAGGCTTTGTATAGCAAGAAGGTAGAGACTACCCACCAGTCTGGAAAAAATATGGGTTTGAATTTGGATAGTTTTTTTTTATGTTATAAGTAATCTTTTTTTTTCTTTTTAAAGTAATCTGATTTTATTGTTGCTACTTTTTCTATTCTATAGGGCAAATTCCAAATGGGACTTATCCAAAAAATGTGTTCAAAATGTTAAAAAACAAACTTTTTTTATTAAATCAAAAAAACAAAAAAAAAGCACAAATGAAAAAAGCGACAACAAAACCGAAGTAGAGGTAGGCAAGTACAAATGCATGGACACATAGGCAAGATCTCAAATCTTGGAGAAGCAGTCTTGGTTTTGTGCATGTTTTACACAGTGAGAAATCATCAGAAATACTGGCAACCCCTCCTCATGGCCTGAAGACGATGCTGACCCATCAGCAGACAGGGAGTACTCCTAAGGTTGGCTGTGCAGCTGGGCTGTGAGGTGTTTCCCTGTAGTGGTCTGATCCCCCAGTGGTGGTCTGGGTTGTTCACAGCATGGGGAGCACAGAATTCTAGGAGACTCAGGGATTGAAGTTTGTCATTCCATTTCTGCTTTGTTTCTCATTTAGGTCATGTGTTGTTTTCGGAAAAATAGCACACAGTGTAGTGTGATCTGTTGTTTCTCATGGGTCCTATGTAGATTGTGAAAGCTTACACACAATAAAAGGTATGCCTTCTTTCTGTCCTAGATTGTGTGTTGATTTGGAAAGATTCCACACAACGTCAGGTATGCCTTGTTTCTCCTGGACACTGTGTGCTATAGGGAAAGGTTCCACACAACGTCAGGTATGCCTTGTTTCTCCTGGACACTGTGTGCTATAGGGAAAGGTTCCACACAACGTCAGGTATGCCTTGTTTCTCCTGGACACTGTGTGCTATAGGGAAAGGTTCCACACAACGTCAGGTATGCCTTGATAAGGTATGGCTGTTTCTGTTCTAGACTCGTGTGGTATAGGGACAGATGACGCACAAGGTCTGCAGTACAACCACTCCACCTTCCCTGTACCACTGGTCCTCTTCTTTCTTCTGTGTCAGATGAAAATGCTAGTGTCCAAAGCAGTTAGTACACAGGGATGAATGAAGGGTGACCATCTTCACACACCCTAGAGAGGGGTAACATTGTAACTGACAGAGAAAGGTGGTGTACTTTGGTCTCGCGTGGTGGCGTTGATATTTGTTATTCTTTCACATTCCCTCCTCTTCCGTCTGCATTGGTGCAAGAAATGTATGGTGTGGTCACAGCTGTGTGTTCAGTCGTCTTTGCCCTTTTCCCCCAGAGCACTTGTGTGTGGTTGCTGGGTTTGTGAGTCTGAACAGATGGTGTCTGATGAGTGAAAGTGTTTGTGTGGGGTTCGGTTTGAATCTGCGTGAAATTGTTTGGAGTGGCTTGTGTGAATAGAGTCGTAGGTTGACAATTATTTATGCAAGTGAAGGGAATAACGATATTTATAACACTGAGGTGATTTGGTGGGGAAGGAAAATGGCAATAAATGGACAGGCCTGGTCTGCATATACCGGTGGGATAACATGCTGTCAGCATGTCTTACTTGACAACATCTTACATGTACATCACGCCATTATAAAAGCTATATTAACAGCTTCATTTTGGTATGTTTTGTTTTTACCACGCTTCCATATTTTGTGGTGACTTGTGTGAGTGTGGTTTGCTCTTGCCAACTTCTCATGACAGATCAGCTTATTTGTGGATACTCATTTCAAATGCTTATTTTTTAAACTTTTTTTTTTTTTTATACAGACAGCATTTTTGTCACATTTCTGTGGTGCTGGCTCCCTGATATTAACTGGCATGTTCCACCCACTTCCTACAGCCCTCCACTCATTCATTCTTCATTCATTTATTCACTTATTCAGCATAAAAACAGCTTACATTTTTTTCACAGTTCATGGTAAAAGCTTGGAAGGGACATATTATTGAAAGTAAAAATGGTTTTAATTAAAAAACATGAACACACATTACCTAATTGAAAGAAACGTCCATGACTGTTAATTTTGCATTTTTGCACCCGACTCTTTTTTCATTGTGTTGTGTTTTGTTTTTGTCACATGGAAATTAAGTAATATGTATGAGTTTCATTATTTGTATGTGTGTGTTCTGTATTCAGCAGAAATAGATCAGAATGAATGAATTGGTTATCCACAATTCAGGTACGAATGTCAGAAATTGTAGATAGAATTCACACAAGATAAAACCAGGATGTAAACAAAGAAGTTACATTGTGATCCACAGTTCAGTCAGATAAAAACCAGGCTGTAAACAAAGAAGTCACATTGTGATCTACCGACCTCCTTTTCTGACAAGGATTTAATTAATTGTTGTCTGCTGTGGTCTCCCCTGTCAGCATCACTGAGTTTGGTGATGGCCCAATGACAGCAACGCAGTCCTCCCCTCCATCTACTTTGATCCCCGCTGGCCCTGCTGACTCCATGAATTCTTGTGCCCCAGGATTCAGTAATGTTGTCAAGGAGAGAAGCTGGTGGTCTGCCCTCTTCTCCTCTCCCCCTCTCCCGGTCAGCTGTGGTATGTCGGCAAAATTGTAGTTCAAGACATACACCAGATGCAGTATGAATTATTCCAAAAATTTTGTATACTCCTTCCTTTGTATCTGTGAAAAGTAGATCTAGTTTGCCTAGCACCGTCACTTCCAGTGCCTGTAGCAGCACTAGTACTTGTAGTGTCAGCAGTGAACTTGCATCATCTGAAGACACGGGGTGTCAGCTACAGCAATCAAAGATCAAACCTAGAGGTGATGCTGACAATGATCATTTAAAGGCTGAAGTCATGTAGCCATTAGAGGATGTTGACTGCTACTACAGCTACAGATTGTCTGAGCAGAGTGGGGAACTCTTCAGACCTTCTGCATGTTAGGATCTTCCAGGTATTGTATAAAGTCATGATGGCTAATTGTAAGAAAAGTATATATTTGACCAATTACCTAGTCTACAATCCTGCCCTCTAACCACAAGGACAGAGCTGTGGAAAGCTGTCAGGGGAAAGAGATTCAGCCATGGTTTCCTGAAGACTCTGCATGAAGATCAGCCCTGTTGTTACAGACAGACAGACATCAGTCAGGGACACTGTGGATCTCATTTCTGTAGAGACAGTGGGTTCAGGCGTTGGAGGACATTGAATAAGATAGGGCAAGTCTTGTAGGACTGACATGGCAAGCTAGAGCTAATGCTCAATACATTGAACAAGATAGGGCAAGTCTTCAAAGGACTGACATG
The DNA here is from genome assembly GCA_028751875.1 of Rapana venosa. Classification (NCBI taxonomy): domain Eukaryota; kingdom Metazoa; phylum Mollusca; class Gastropoda; order Neogastropoda; family Muricidae; genus Rapana; species Rapana venosa. Next base: position 4,456,813 of record CM054166.1, read on the forward strand.
GCAAGCTAGATTCAATACTCACTCTTTGAAGCTACTGTTCTTTATTTCTTCCATGAAAAACTAAGCGTTACCTGCAGGGATGATGATTTTTTGGAGAGGGTGGGGGAGGTTCGTGGAAGGAAGGATCTGGGGGTGGGGGGATATTTAACAAAATTTCAACAGTCTTATTTTGGCAGAGTGGAACATGAACATGAATACCCAGGTGTGGGTGAAGTGGTTTTACTGTTCATTTTCCCCAGCAGCTGGTCACAGAATCTTAATGGCTGTCTGCATTTGGAAAAGCAGATCAGTGTCAGGTTTGTTGTCCTGAATTCCCAAGCTTTTACTGTCATTGTTGTACATATGTGTAGGCTGACATTGTTTATACTTATTGGGGCTGATTTTATTCCCACACTGGCAAGAAATCCTTCAGCAGCAGGTATTTGTGTGCATATACAAAGGAGTGACTTTTGAGTTGTACTGTAGGGTATATAGACGGGTGTAGTTCTAGTCATACGTCACTTTGTGTAGGGCAGGGTGTGTGTGTGTGTTGTCTCTTCATAGGTAGCAGGCTGCTTTAGTTCAGTTTCAGTCTGTTTATATATAGCTCAGGTTTTTTTATGTAAGTAGTCAGTTTATGTCCTTTTTTAAAACAAAATTTTAATAGTCCTACTTTCTTTTGGTATTTTTTTTGGGGGTGGGGGGGGTTAGATTGTTAATGTTGCTGCTCTTGTTTTTGTTTTTTGTGTGTATTTATCTTTATCTTATCGTTATCCACCTGGAGTGGGGGGGGGGGGGGTTTCAGTTTTGGTTGTGGTTCATTTGCTTGATTTTGCTACTTGTTTCTATGTCCTAGCCTGACGTCGTGGTTTTTGTTTTTGTTTTGTTTTCCTTTGATTTGTTTGCTTCTGGCATCACCAAGGTTTTCCTTTTGTTTGCATTTGTTTTTAAATTGATTTGTTTTGTTGTTATGATGCTAAGGTTTTGGCTATCAAACAGCCATAGAACCTGTGAAAGTATTGTGTAAACATCCATGTTAAGATTGTCCCTGTTGTGTAATGAATGAAAAGACTGATGAAGTCACTAGCTAGTCCTTGTGTCGTTGATGTATAGCTTGAAGTAGTCACTGGATAGTCTTGTAGCGTCATGTAGAGGTCGTTTGTAGTCATTAGATAGTCCTTGTAGGGATTGTAGTCATTTCCAAATCTTATTCAGTTTCCAGGTTATTGCAGTAAAATGTGAAGATCGTAGATCGTCTTTAATTGAGAAGTGACTATGATTCTGTAGTGTCCTGTGTCGATTGGACATAGACATCCCACTTTTGATAATTCCATGGCACTGTAGCCTATGAAGTATCCTGTATAGATACCGGATAGACACCTCCACTTTTGATTATTCCATGGCACTGTAGCCTATGAAGTGTCCTGTATAGATAGCAGATAGACACCTCCACTTTTGATAATTCCATGGCACTGTAGCCTATGAAGTGTCCTGTATAGATAGCAGATAGACACCTCCACTTTTGATAATTCCATGGCACTGTAGCCTATGAAGTGTCCTGTATAGATAGCAGATAGACACCTCCACTTTTGATAATTCCATGGCACTGTAGCCTATGAAGTGTCCTGTATAGATAGCAGATAGACACCTCCACTTTTGATAATTCCATAGCACTGTAGCCTATGAAGTGTCCTGTATAGATAGACACCTCCACTTTTGATAATTCCATGGCACTGTAGCCTATGAAGTGTTCTGTATAGATAGCAGATAGACACCTCCACTTTTGATAATTCCATAGCACTGTAGCCTATGAAATGTCCTATACAGGTAGCAGATAGACACCTCCACTCTTGATAATTCCATGGCACTGTAGCCTATGAAATGTCCTATATAGGTAGCAGATAGACGCCTCCACTCTTGATAATTCCATGGCACTGTAGCCTATGAAGTGTTCTGTATAGATAGCAGATAGACACCTCCACTTTTGATAATTCCATGGCACTGTAGCCTATGAAGTGTCCTGTATAGGTAGCAGATAGACGCCTCCACTCTTGGTATTTCCACGGTCAGTGTTGGCCACGCTGTGTCCTGTATAGGTAGCAGATAGACGCCTCCACTCTTGGTATTTCCACGGTCAGTGTTGGCCACGCTGTGTCCTGTATAGGTAGCAGATAGACGCCTCCACTCTTGGTATTTCCACGGTCAGTGTTGGCCACGCTGTGTCCTGTAGACTGGATGCAGATATCTCCTACCTGCCTGGTCAGCATCCTGACTTTGCCTGCAGTTAGACACCCATTTATTTTCCCTGTTTGTAACCAGTGTGGAACTGCAGCTGGACTTAAGTTGAATCTCCCTGTGTTTATCCCCAACATTCCATGGCTTCACCAAACAAGGGCCTGTCAGTTGGGTACCCTCCTCAGGGCATTACTCTTACACCAGTGTGATTTTCAAACGGACGCCAAAGTTTTTTTGAAGTACTGCTTGTAGTCAGTCAGCCTGGCAAGGCACTGGCCAATGGTCCCATACCAGTCCCAGTCATCTGGTATCAGTGATGCCAGGCTTTTCTTATCATGTCCTTGTCACCCATGTTTCTGTTCAGTATTTCGTGTGTTCCATATTTTGAAGACTTTATTGGGGTACAGAATCGAATTACCTTTTTTTCGTGCTTCTTGTATCTTGGTTTACTTTTTGTTTGATATATCCTCATCTATGATTTGACGCAAAGGTAAAAAATTGGCGCATAGTGGGGTGGACTCATTCTTCTTGCTTTATCATACAGTTTACCTGAACATGGAGAAAAATCTGGAAGTTTCCATTTAGCAAAAAAGTGTGCAAAGTTGTGGTTTTGTGTGTGTGTGTGTGTTGGAAGTAGTGAAAGGAAGGAGTGTGGGCGGTGGTAGGTGAAAAAAGTATGTGGACCATATGAAAAGCAAAGTGTGGCATATATGTATTGCAGATTTCACATGTGTGCATGTCATAAAAATGTGAAGAGAAGAATAAAATGTATTCATTTCATAGCTACTGCGGAGTTACTTTGTTGTTTTTTTCTTTTTAAGTAATTTTTGTGTTGTTGTTTTATGCTGTGAATGAGAGACTGGAATCTTGCTGTGTTTGTGACATTGGTGTTGTGATTGTATATGACTGTAGTGCTGCTGTTCTTTTTTGAACAGACTTTATTGCCCTTCTTCCGCTAGACTGGAGTGCTGGTATTGGTGCTAAAGTTTCAGACAAGACGATGCTGTCAGGCCCTGCAAGCAGCTTGCCCTGTGCATTCTTGAATGACAGATGCCATGGCAACAAGCATCATCTCTGCAAAATCTGGTGGAAAAATTCATTCATCTTCATGAGACCAGGAAAAAAGGACAGGAAGATGGCATATGCAGACCATCCATTCCAGTGAGTACCCCCACTTATACTTTGATTTTTAATCCTGCCATGAAAGCATTCATGCTTAAGTCTCCAGAAGGAAGTTTTCAGGGGGGAAGGGTGGAGGCAGGAATAAGAGAGTGAGAGAGAGAGAGAAAAGACAACAGAAAAAAAAGATCTTGAACTACCTACCAGGTAAAATAAGCCTGATAGAGACAGCCATGCCCACTGTCCTGGAGGGACCATGTTGTCATTTTTGACAAGTCCTGGCAATCTGGATTTTCCATGTGCATCTATAAAATCCTAGTATCAAATTTCATTGGAGCCCAAATTGTAGCAAGTCCAATTGTAGCAAATCCAACGGAACTTGGTCAAGGACCCAGTGCTAAAATTAGCATGCCCCATTCTTTGACCAAGTCCAGGTGCAGTCAGTTCCTGCTATAATTAGCATCAGCTGGACTGGATGGATGGGATGGTAGCTGAAAGTGGGGGAAACTGACCGCTGTGGAGTACTTTGTAACTGCCTCTAACGTCTGTACATGTGTGCGCAGCTGCTGACAGAAAGGAACGATCTCCAATTTTGTGGTCATAGGGCTAGTGTGCATGCACATCACGGTTTTTCTATGATCTGAAGGATGGTGTTGAAGAGGAAGGCATGTATTGATGTGACTTGATCAACGAAAAAGAAGTGGTTCTGTGAGTGTCCCAGAAAATTGGTCAATGTCCCTGGTTTTGAATGGCTTTGTACCTGAAAGTGAAACTTGGGAATAGGCATGCCTGTGACAGCTCCGTGGTTCCTGACAGTTTGATAGGAGGGGCTTCCAATTTTACAGTCATCAGAACCCTCAAGGTTTCAGAATGTGTCAAATGTAACATTTTCTTGATACCTCCACCCCCACCCCAAAAAAGAAAAGTTCACAAGCACTCTCTTCATTCCAAACAGAATGCATTCCCAAACATGCAAGATCTCATTTTATTGCAAAACAACAATTAAAGAGGAAAAGAGAGTGCATCAAGAAAATATGTGCATTTGAGATTGAGGCCATATCACAAAAAATTTAATATCACAGATAAATATATCAAATATGTACAAACCAACAAAAGAGAGTTTGAAGATCTTTTCATAAACTTGGTCCTTTCAAACCTTTACAATAAATTTTTATTAACATGTATAAAAGTTGAGCAGTACCACACAAACCTATTTTTTGTGCAAAAGACTGAAAAAAATCCAACCAGTATATAATAAGAATTCTTGCTGTATTAGACTCCTCCAGCCCATTGTATATAATACTTGGAGAATATATTGATGATGGCAGCAAATCAACCATCAAAAATAGTATCTTCTCTGTACACTATCAAACAGTGATTTTGTGAGTCATTTCACAACTTAAAACAGCAGTTGTTTAGTTGGAGTTACAGGTAAAAACCAGTTGAAACAGAAATGCTAAATCAACCTGTTTACTTCAGCTGACTCTGTGCTGCAAGCAAACCATGGACAGGGTAGAAAAATAGGTGACTCTTGTGTGAAGTATTCATTTAGGTTTAAAAGCTGCTCTCTGGGCAGGGAAGTTGTGTACAATGCTATACACAAACACAATGTAAAAGGCAGGAGGAAAAAAGGTACACAATAATAAAGAAAAGCACAATATTCTGAGTGTAAATAATTCTAGAGTTTTTACGACAGGCCAGCTTGCCCTATCTCACAATACCACTGCAAGAGATGGCGTAATCAGCCCAAGAGGTAATGCCAGTGTTGTGAACAGAATTTCAAATCAGCTTTTGGACAAGACAAAACACTATGTGGTAAAACCCACAGGGGTGTCCAAGTTTAGTAACGGTCTGTAAATGTGCAAGCAGTGCCTGTAAAGGGAGGCAACCATAGCGACCCTAACATTGTGATACACAACTTGATTGTCTACCAGTGCAAGTCATCAACTGAGGGAGGTCACCATAGTGGCCCTTTGACAATGCAACACAACACCTACAAAGGGAGACAGCTTTAGTCTCTTCCCCTCCCTCCCATGCAGCGTCACAAAATGGAAAGAGGCACTTTGGCATTGACAGAAGCCAGACAATACAATAATACAGAGGTAACAAGACATGCATAGGACCTGGCAAGGAAGTTAACAAGTGGTGTGAATAATGATGGTTTAACAAACAAAATTTTAAACCCCAAAAATGTGCTTTCAGTCAACAATGTGGAGAAAATGATTTAAAAAAAAAAATTTTACAAAAAAAGGAAAAACCTGTCAACATTTGGGGGGAAAAGTGTCGAACGAAAAAAAAGTCACACACACAGTAATCCTGTGTACTGAATCTCCACTAATGACAGCAGCAAAAACTTGATGAGAAGCAATACGCTAAGAGCAAAATTTTGTTACCCCCAAAACTTGTATCCAACTAAAGCTAACAAACTGTGATTTATGTACATTGAAAAAAATAGATTTAAAGCTTGCTTCTGGTGACAGGATCTTAATTAAAATTCCAACTTTTGAAGTCTGGTAGACAGCCATCCAAAGGCAGCAGATTCCAACCTACCCAAATAACTTAGGATTTGCCATTCATATAGTTATTTAAACATATGTATGAACAGTATCAACCACCTCCACTGTACATTATGTCAATATTTAATGCCCATTAATGTCTGATGTGTTTAGTGCCAGTACAATTTTAACATCATGAAATGTACATTTTCGAAGTTACAGTCATAAAAACCGGTTGACTGTTGGCACATATAAAAGTGTTATGGGGTTCAACATATACTGACTTTTTCCTTTCCTTACGAATCGATGAATAATTTCCTTTTGGACTGGTGGACAGATAGTACACAAACACACACACACACACACACACACACACACACACCATCATTCAAAGAGTTAGTTCCCTTTTTCTAAAAAAAATTGTTACTTATGTATGCAAAAGTGTTTAATTTCAATTCTAAATGTGATTAAAGAGTCAACAATAACCTATTCAATATTTGGAAAAAAAAGTTATTCAAAGTGATTTTTGTGTGCTTTTTCTGGAAGTGGAGGGTGGCAGTTCTTCACTGAGCAACTTCTCTAATTGAGAGGGTGTTGTCTGTACCCAATGTGGAAACAATATTTTCTGTCACTTTGTGAGGTTCTGTCACTGATCTGAGACACTGGAATACTAATAACCTTAACCTTAATTATGTGTATCATTCTGACAGATTACCCCCACACACACACACACACACACACACACCCAGGTTTAAACTGGCTTTAAATATCTCAAGATGGAGGTAACAGCAAGTAACTGCATTCCAAGACTCTGCTATTCATTTTCATAGTGTCCTTCCAATCTGTGGCTCAGCTGAAATGAAAATACTGTCTCCAGCTCTCTTGACATTTGGGTCTCTTTGTGCATGTTCATACTGTATTTGTGTACACAAGTCTGTTGATGTCCTCAGGCCCTCAAGCACTATGAACCATATCAACTGTTGATATCACTAAAGATTATTATCTGATATTATCATTATTACTAGTATTATAATTTCATACCTTCACTTCACTAGCTTCTTACGCAACCCTGCAGTTTTTCAGCATAACTAAACCATAGGGAAAGCAGAACTGTTCTGTTCACATGGCTATGGACTATCTCAACCTTTTTCCCATTTCTTTTCTTTTTCCTTTTTCCTTTCAGGTTCAAATTTGATGAGAAAACTGTGTTATGGAGTCAAAAGGCAGAAAGAATATCCACAGAGAAATGACTTAGAAATTTGAAGACTGAAGCATTCTCTCCTATGCCAACTCATCTTCCACAGGCACGATGTTTTTCTCCAGGGACTCAGTTTTGGAATGATCCCCCTCCGATTCTTCCTCACCACCTTCTTTCTTAGCGGAACGCTGTCGTTTTTCTCGCTTCCTGTTCTTCTTCTCCTTTTTCTCCTTCGTCTCCTCTTCAGGGTCTGGGAGGGCCGGCAGAGCGGTGGTTCGCAGAGGAACAGGGTCAGAGGCAGAAACTCCGTCAGCTGATGCTCCCCCTTCTTTTGGAGGGAGACTGGAGTTATGCCTGTGAGGAGAAAATCAAACTGAGTAAGGTGAGGATCAGGTGGTGTGAGTGTGGAGGTGTCTGTGTAATGCTAGACCATCTTTGTAAAAAAATTCATGAGGTTTGGTTGATTATCATCATTTTTAGAACTGACATAACTAGTAAATACAGTTTTCTATCTTAGCCCACTCTCTCCCTCATGGTCACACACACACACACACAGAGTCACACACACACATTGACATTTCCTCAAATTTATGTTTTTTATACACATTCCCACACTGACTACTCTCTTCTTTCACAGTGCCTATCTTGTCTTTCATTATGTCTCCATGAGAATTAACCCTAAGCATTCAACAGAACTTTTGTAGATTTCAATGTTCCATTGGAAGAGGGAGAAAAACACCCCCCCCCCCTCCCCCAATAAAAGAAACCAACCAAACAAAAAATGGCACACTACCTTTTTTTAATTATATATTTTTCTATATGGTATTTCAGCAATTTAACTTCCCAGTACTAAAATTCAATATACTAAACAATTCAGTTCAACAAAAATATAATCACATGGCCTTCTAAACAACCTCACAAGGAACACAAATGCTGAAAAAACAACAGAATGGATCATGTCCAGCAACATGGTTAGTGAAAACAGCACAGCACAAAGTGCAGAAAGCAAAATAAGGTAAGCGTAAAAAAACCTTTTCAAAAGATTTTTTTTTAAAAGGTAGATGTATGTATATCTGTAGCTAAACCTTTTTTCTTCAGCAGATAGAGAAAGGCATGGTTACCATTTAAGCATGCCTGGAATACTATACATCACTGTAGTTTTCTGTGTCTTTTTGTTGGGGGGGGGGGGGGGGGGGGGGGGGGGGGGGGGCTTACATCAGCATGTTGGTTTTCATGGACAAGGTGGGAATATTTCCGTTTTTGCCGTCGCCCTGTCTCATCACCAGCTTCTTTTTGCGCGACAGACGCAGCCAGCTGCAAGGACCACAACCACCCATGCCATTCAGCATTATCTCCCCTCAAATTCTGGTTGCTTTTTACACAAAGATCCTCTCTGGGGTGTCAGTTTTAGAATACATATGGTAACAGCTATAAAAAAAATTTTTAAAAGCTTCTGCAAGATAAATTTTCTAGCTCATTCCAGCAGCAAGGGGGTTCTGAATATCTGCTGTATATGTCAGACCACAAGGAGATCTTCTGTCACCTACAGATGATAGAGCTTCTCATTTGATTCACCAGATGGAAGATTTCTTTTGTTTTGATTCTGTGTCTTATCCTGGTAATACTCTTTACATCTCTCAAGTTGAACAAATTGAAAATGTCAAGTATATTAGCAAAATGACGGTAAGTACAAAAATGCTAGCCATATGGACAGAAAGGACACCCCGCCATCATGTTGATGCAACGCAAAATGACGATAAGTACAAAAATGCTAGCCATATGGACAGAAAAGACACTCGGCCAGCAGCATGGTTTGATGTGACAAAGCAACTGTTGATATTTATTTCCTTTTTTTTCCACTTAAAAGGACTTTTTAAAACTTACTCTTTCAGTTGCATCTTTCAAATCAGAGGGAAACAAAAGTGTCTTTAACAAAAAGAGGGGGTTTGGGCTTGTTGTTGTTTTAATTTAATTTTGATACATCTTTCCAATCAGAAGAAAATATAGTTTTTGTTTTCAAAGCATCTTTCAAATCATAGGACACAAAGATCCCCCTGTGGTCCATGAATACTCTACATCTGCTCTGCTATGCTGAGCTGAAATCTGCTGTGTGCATTTTTTCAGTAAAATCCTGTGCTGGAGAAACTTCTTGTGGAAAAAGACAAAAATCCATCAGTTCTCACACTGTGCTGAACACTGCATGCCACACTAGTGCAATGAGAAAGGAACGCATACATGGTAAAAGATGCTGTTTTTAATAAAGGATAAACTAAACTAATTCAAGATTGATTGCTAAAGGTATGCAATTTATAGATCTACAGACATCAAGGCTTCATGAACAGCTTAAAATGCAGCAGAAAACTGTGCATAGAATTTTATTAGCTACATGAACTTTTCTTTCAATTTCTGTCTTTCATTTCAAATTCCTTTAGTACACACACACACACAACACACACACACACACACACACACACATCTCTCTCTCTCTCTCTCTCTCTCTCTCTCTCTCTCTCTCTCTCTCCACACACACACACACACACACACACACGCTCTCACACACATGCACACAGATGCACATGCTCTCTCTCCTCTCTCTCTCTCTCTCTCTCTCTCTCTCTCTCTCTCTCTCTCTCTCTCTCTCTCTCTCTCTCTCTCACACACACACACAACATAGAGTTAACATCAGTGCAAACTCCACTTCCCCCAAAAGTCCTTCAGATGAGTATATAAACTGAGATCCCATGCGCAAACACATGCAGAACATCTTGCATATATGTTAAAACCTGTTCCGCTTTTCAGAAGATTAGGCCATTGTGTGCCAGTGGGAACAGATGACAAAATTTGCTAAACTGCATACACATGGGGACTGGATGTAAAAAGGCGCACAAGTGCTTATTTCATTATCCTTAAGATAAAAGAATAAAATTTTAAAAATAATAAAAAGAACACACACACACACACTTACACTTAAATGTGTCACTCTTAAAATTACACTTCTGTGATTTCAGATGATTTCATCACACATCTCTCATAAAGTAGTAAAGTATGTTCTTTCGAGCCAGAAGGCCCATAGAGCCGGAGCTTATCCCGGTTTCTGTAGCGTTAAGCGAACTGATGGTTTTTCACCACCCCTGTGACAGGACGCTAATCTGTCGCCAGATACTTCCCCAGCAGAGCTGGTACCCACTTGTACACCTGGGTGGAGTGAGGAAAATAGGAGTAAAGTGTCTTTCCCAAGGACACAACACCGAGCTGAGCGGGGATCGAACCCGCGACCTCTGGATCACGAGTTGACCGCCTAAACCACTCGACCACAGTGCCTCCCTTACACATCTCTCATACAAATGCATAAAAGGTTGCATACCCATTCCACACCTGCCTTTCCCTATCTTCCCTCCCTCCTTATCCAAACTGTCAGAGAATTCAAACAACATAAGGTGAAATGACAATAGCATTCAGAGCTCATGCAGAACTGTGCAACAAAATCACAGCATAACAACTGTTACCAGCACAAAAAACAAGTTACCAGCAAGGGAAACCAACTGGACAGCAAACCATGCAATGTCAGCAGCAAACATCGCGACCTGAAGGAAAAAGTGGGGGGAGGGAGGGGGCACTCACGAAGCTTTGGCCTTCTGGGTTTCTGTCTCTTCGGTGTAGACGGGCACAATACGGCTGGTCTTCTTCCGCTTCTCTCGCTCCAGGGCCTTCTGCTTCTTCTTCTCCTCTTTCTCTTTGCGCTGGCTGCAGAGAGAAAGGACAGTAGCATCTCTTCAGTTTAGAGAATGATTGAATGAATGTATGATTTATAAAGCGCATAAAATCCTCCACATTCATAGGTGTAGTTGCGGTACTGGAGAGAAGACTGTTAAAATGGTGGTAGGGTGGGGTGTGGAGGGGGCAGGGATGAAATGATAGGCACTATGAACACAACAGCACAATACATCATGATACAAGTTTGAGTTTCATCTTCATTTACACACACTCAGACATACCCTCTTCCTCCCCCCCCCCCCCCCCCCCCCCCCCCCCCCCCCACTTACACACACAGGCAAACCCACTGATACACACTCACAAATACACACCCCCCTCTCTCTCCTCTCTCTCTCTCTCTCTCTCTCTCTCTCTCTCTCTCCTCACACACACTAAACAAATGGGATTTAGAATATATGGAGCATTCCACACTTAGCCACCCACACAATGCTCTATGTATATATATTTTATGTTGTTGAGATAATCGAGTTTTTATTATTCTTGTTGTTGATATAATAAAGTGTTCATTTTCCTATTCATGTCTTTTGCCAACAGATGTTACATTTTCCTTGTTGTTGGTATAATAAAGTGTTCATTTTCCTATTCATGTCCTTTGCCAACAGATGTTACATTTTCCTTGTTGTTGGTATAATAAAGTGTTTATATTCCTGTTCATGTCCTTTGCCAACAGATGTTACATTTTCCTTGTTGTTGGTATAGTAAAGTGTTTATATTCCTGTTCATGTCCTTTGCCAACAGATGTTACATTTTCCTTGTTGTTGGTATAATAAAGTGTTTATATTCCTGTTCATGTCCTTTGCCAACAGACACTGACTTCCAGATGTGGAGAGCGACGGCCAGGATGATGATGGCCAGCAGCACGATGAAGGCGATGGGGATCAGCACTTTGTTCAGGGTGGAGGCAGGGCTGATGCTGTAGAACTCCTCCCCGATGTAGGTGATGTCTGCCCCCACCACGTTCTCCACGTTGTTGCGGATGTTGGTGATGATGGCTGCACACACAGTCAGTCAGTCTGTCAGTTCACAACCACAACCATGGCCTGATTTTAACACACAGAAGAAGAGAGAAGTGGACAGCAGGTCTTCAGAGAAGAAGCCCCCTTCTAGCCAGTGCTTCAGCCTGCAACTTCTGACACTGTGGGGAGGCAGAACCTCATCCACGTCATGACTTCAGGAATGCTTTCTGCTTCTGCCATTTTCCCCCCTGCCTACACCTAGGATTTCAAGTGCCTCAAGGCCAGTGAAAAGTTATATCCATGATGTAACCACAACGCGCCCCAAAGTTGGAACACAGCTGGTGGGTAAAAACGGTCACATATGCCACTGGTGAACCTCACAGCTCTAGCCAAGAGGACCAACAAAATCCCCACTACACCACAATGAGAGCTGTTGTTGTCACAGAAATGTAGTAAGCATTATGCCCTTTACTTCTGTTCCCCCTCAACCAGCTGCAACTGCAGCCCTGTTCAGCTGTCGCTGCCACTGTCTGCAGGGCTCTGGTCCTCTTTCCCCAAGAGAAAAACAACACCTGAAGAACTGTTTTGTGAGATTGTAGGTCAGTGCACTTATAAATCAACTCAGTCCAACTTATATGGTGAGGATTAAGAAACACCTAAATGCATGCATGCACACATACAGACACATACACACACACACACACACACACACACACTAACTCTCTCTCTCTCTCTCTCTCTCTCTCTCTCTCTCTCTCTCTCTCTCACACACACCTAAACACACACACACACACGCACACACACACACACACACACACACACACACAGGTTTACACACACTCAGAGGTTTACACCCACTTGAAAACAACAGGCAACCAACTTACTGGTGACAGCGGCAGAGTTGACAACGTGAGTGGTGATGGGGGTGGCAGAGACGACGTGGACGGTGGGAAAGTCAATGTAGAATTTGATCTTTATGCTTTTGCTGTTCTCTGTGGGCCCAGAACTGATCCCCACTTCATTCACTGTGAACCTGCACAATAACAAACAGGGATGTGTTGAGCCTGCAGAATTGATGATCAGAACTCACAGAATCAATTTTTATATGATGAATCTGCAGAATGAAATGCATGATATGTGCCTACAGAATGAAATCCATTCTGAACCTGCAGAACTGATGATCTGTACTGACTTGAAATTACTGAATTAATGATATGTGACGCTCCACCACGAGTCGCATTGCACCAGAGGTAAATGTTTAGTTATTAACATGTTGTTAATCTGCAAGAAATAAGCTTTTCAATACAGAAAACAGATTGTAAATTGAACACTTCTACTATGAAAAGTTATTACAAACTAAAATGGTAGACTACAGAAAGTGTCAAAATGAGAAACTGACAAGTTCAGCATCAAAATAGGCGGTCAGAATGATGGCTTGGGTATTTTGAAATGCATTTTTAATGCAAAAGGAAAACAATTATGCCCGGATACTTCAGAACAAGGTAGAAAAAAAGCTTTAGCTTTATAATCAATCAAAATCTCAACATTGACAACCTGACCCCCACCTGTAGTGGAAAAGAGGGTCAGGTGAAAAGCGACTTATTTTGGGTGGAGCATCACACGTGAACCTGCAGAATGAAATCCTTCATTTGAACATGCAGAACTGATGATCTGTACCTGCACAAGGAAATTAATGATTTTGATGAATCAAAATAGCTTTTGGGTTGTTCCCCTTCACCTGTATATATCTTGAGAGTAGTGTCAAAATCAGTGGCTTGACACTGCGTGTGTCTGTGTTTAACCCTTTCCCATTTTTACCCGCCGTAGCCCGCCGCTGCCCGCTTGCCCGCATCTATTTATACCCGCCGCAGCCCGCCGGACGTAATTTCAGCCTAGTGGGGATTTTCCATCACGCACTAAGCTCTACCTAGCACACACACACCATGAATGAACATTCCACTGAGGTCAGCATAAACTAAGGAAGGAATGGACACCAAATTCAGTGTTACACAGCCTCCCTTTCACAAGAAATTGGCCAGTGACTGGCTTTGTCTTTCCCATGCTATCTTGTAGCTAAAGATGGCAGCAAAGATTGAGCATACAATTTGGGAGGAATATACTGATGTGGAAATTAAAGCTATTATGGCTCAAGTGGAACAGTTCGAAAGAGAATAAAATATTGAATCCAATGTTGAAGTAGATGTAGAAGAAGGAGATGAAATAGGAGAAGGTAGTGAGTCGGAAAGTGATGCTGAGGATAACATTCCGTTGGCTTCATTAGTTCATAGCAGACGACATGGCGCAGCGCACAAGTGCCTTGCTCAGTGCAAGACTTCACGCTGCCGACTGGGCCGGCACAAACTCTCCCACTGAATGCCAAGCTCTTAGATTACTTTGTTTTGTTTGTGCCCCAACATTTTTTTCAAATTGTAGCAGATGAAACTAACAATTATGCCAGGCAAAAGATCGCTGTGAAAGGCTTAGTCATAGATCCATTACGGACAGAAACAACACCTGATGAAATTTGGGCTTACCTGTCAGTTTTGATCATGATAGGGATCAAGCGTTTGCCGAGGCTTCATCTCTACTGGTCTACTGATTTGACATTTTCTGAGTCACAGATCAGTAATATTATGACGAAAACCAGATTTCTCAAAATTAATCAGTATTTTCACCTGAGAAACACGCCAACACACCTGGACGCGACACTGGCTGTGACACCTGCATTGTGACAGCCATGTAGCTAGCTATTGGTGAAGGACACACTAGTGTCTGTAAATAGTAGGCATCAGCATATATTTGTAAATAATGTATATACGCGCAATAGTCAACGCCGTTTTCAATATGTTTGAATACTTTCCACTGAGGAAGTGTAGACTTGGTGACAGTAATTTTGTGACGTGTGAATGTTCGATTGGATTACCATGACGGTGGATGCGATGGAGGACACATTCAGGCAGGACCACACATATTATTTTTTTTAATCACATACCTATATTGCGCATGTTAGAGGGTAGTTGTAGACTAACAGCATGATGTCACTGCAATGTTACCTGTCTTTGGTGACAAAGAGGGGACAGCAGCACGACACATGTAGGTAGGACACACATCTTGGGGTGCAGAACAAAGTATGACATCATATGAATACTTTGGCCAAATATAACTGCTCTGCGAACAATAGTAACTGTACAGGACTATGTGTACTTGAGGTACCTTATTCTCTGAAAAAACAGTGTAAATTTCCGAATACTACAGAGAGTTTCTCTGTAAGAAATGCGAATGGTAAAGGGTTAAAGGGGCTAGGGGAGAAAGAGGGATAGAGAAAAATACACACACACACACACACACACAGACCAATCCAATCCCATCCCTTTGTTTACAGCCCCACCGACCACAGAGGCCATATCAGGGCTGTCATACACACACACACACACACACACACACACACACACACACAACACACACACAACAACAACAACACAACCACACTATTCATCATCCAACAACAAACCCAACAACAGAAGTGAAGAAACATGGAGGAAAGAAGCCCCCTTCTAGCAAATGTTCCAGCATGCAACTTCTTACACCCTCAGCATACAGCATCCACAGACACAAGATGAATGTATACAGAAAGAAAAAAACAAATTCCTCTTACAGGAAGCCAGAGGTGAGTCCACAGGTGGCAGCATTGTTGGTACAATACGTTGCTGCTTCTGCTGCCACTGCTGTCTTGAAAGATGTCAATGCATTGTTCCACTGCACACACAGCCATTTATTTCTTCATTTCATCATTTCCCCCTTTTTATTTAATGTCTTTTTATTACAAGGAAACTTTGGCATGCATTCATTACAAACAAAGCAATTAAAGAGAAAGGGAGGGGGAGTATGCCAGTTCCTAAGAAAGATCCCCATAAAAAAGCTGATTGCTAGGCCCTTCAGTATCACCATTCACATTCCACAAGGTAGGGAGAAAATCAGGCTTCATATGAGGTTTTGACTCACAACTTCTCACTTTTCAGACTGGAGCATACATATGCATGCATATGCAGAAGATCAAATATGCACGTTAAAGACCCCATGATTCATCTCAGCATTTGGTGGGTTACAGAAACATTAACGCACCCAGCATGCAGCCTGACGATGAAATGAGCTGCTCTGAAGTCAGAATGTGTCACCTGAGGCCAGCAGGCAGACCTCTTGCAAAATGACAAGCACAGGAGAAGACCAGGGGCACTGCGCACCCCTCCTAGTAAGGGATCACACAGAGAGAGCAAGACAGGAGCATGATACCAGCCCTAAACACACAAGAAATGTACTTTTGATATTTCAGCAACAATGTACTTTCTTATGTTTACATTGGCAGAGTCTGGAATATTTACAATTTTTCAGAAAGTATTTTCTGATATTTCAGTATTACAAAGTGTTTCTAATATTCCAGCAAGAAAGTATTTTCTTGTGTTTACATTTTCAGAGTCTGGTAGATAACCCTTCACATGAATAAGTAGACAAGAGAGTGGTGATAAATACTGAAACCTCTGAGGTACTTCCTGATGAGTCTTTTTTTTTGCTGTTGGTGGTTTTGGGGTGTAACTTTTCACATGAATGTGTTAACAAAACAGTGGTGTCAATACTGATATGTCTTAGATATTTTCCTTGTAATTATTTTGGGAAAGTTAAGGGGCAACGATATAAATTCTCAATATGTTAATTTTGGCAGATTGTCAAATTTTCTTCTTTTTTTGTTTGTTTAAGAACAATAACTATGCAGCAATATTGAAATGCTTGTTAAATGTGCATTATGGACCAAATCTCATTTGTAATATGCAATGGGGTTTTTTAAAAAAAAAATAGAGAGAGAGAGAGCACATTTAAAAATATTTGCAGAGCAAATGTCAAAAAAAATCAATCACTGATAATTTTTAAAAATCAAGGTTAAAAACCAACAGGAGTCATGTTACTACACCAGTGGTGACAATGATAGCTATATAATACCTCTGATGAAGACAGCTGGTAAAAGGTTAGTTCCACACTATGTGTCACTCTTTCACCTGCACAACAAAGAAACAAATATTTTTATTTCTGTAAATACAACCACACAAGAATGTTATCATTTCAATGAATACTATCACAAAGAATTATCACGGAGTGAATATTATTCTGATAATGTGATTAATTCAATGAGCAGTGTTACAAACAATATGAACATTACAGTTGAGACTATCACAGATTGTTTACAATAACATCTGAACATAGATTTCTAAAAGTGACCATGATTCAATAAAGAAGAATATGTCATGCTTTGTGATTTTACTTTGAACAACAAAGATATATAACCCACCACCACATGATGGTTCACATTACACCAGAGGTCATTTTTTAATTGTTAACATGGCATCAATCTGCACACACACATACACACACACACACACACACACACACACACACACACACACACACACACACACACACACACACACACATTCAATTAAAAATAGAAGAAAAAATTGTACAATTGTATGAAGAGGTATTACAAATTGAAATGCTAGACTCTATAAAGTGAAAAATGAAAAACTGGAGAATTTTGCATCATAATAAAAAGATCAAGATGAGAGGTTTGGATGTGTTTCAGTGCATTTTTTAAGGCAAAAGGAAACACAATTCCACCTTAAAACTTCAGAATAAGGTAGAAGACAGCACAGTATATATTAGTTTTATAATCAATCAGAAAGAAAGCATAGTTTTATTAATTAAAAATCTCGGGATTGACAACCTGACCCCCACCTGCCCATTTTCTCAAAAAGAAGTCCAAGTGACCGTGTCTACGTTTCTGGCCTGTAGTTTCTGGCCTGTAGTACCTGTGTGTGTGTGTGTGTGTACTACTTTTGCTCAGCCTTTAAGTTTTCTGGGTTTTATTTTTTACGACAACTGCATGTAACAGAAAAACAGCGGATCAAACAAAACATGATGCTCTCTCTCTCTCTCTCTCTCTCTCTCTCTCTCTCTCTCTCTCTCTCTCTCTCTAATTTACTTGGATAACTGTGGTAATTCTAGAGCTTATACATGCTGACCAGCTCCGACCCCTCCGGGAAAGAGCACTTTTATTAGTTCAAAACCAGTCCGGTTCTGCCCATCCTCTCTCTCTCTCTCTCTCTCTCTCTCTCTCTCTCTCTCTCTCTCTCTCTCAAGTCCTTCGGATGAGACTGTAAACCGAGGCCCGTGTGCGAACATTGCATTGCATGCAGAACATCTTGCGCACACGTTAAATCCTGTTCCGCTTTTCGAAAGAGTAGGCCATTGTGTGCTAGTAGGAACAGATGACAAAATTTACAAAACCGCATACACACGGGGACTGGATGTAAAAAAGCACTTGAGTGCTTATTCCATTATCCTCGATATAAAAGAATAAATAAATTAGCACTCACTTGCTTGTGTAGCTGTGGTCAGTGCCAGCGAACATGCCAACAAGCACAAGACCAAACATTGACGAAAGGAACAAGACATTTTGATAGGTGTTATGGCTATTTAGCCCCGAAAAGCCCGAAAGACACCGATCCCAAAGTCCTGCTCTGGCTATCTTGCCATGAACGAAGAACACGCACTGTCAGATCTTCGAATGCTCGCTGTAGGCTATAGCGATGGCGACCGACCAAACAGCTTTGGTTGCTGTGTACGTTGCCCAAACTGTTCAGTTCTCAAAGTGTTGTGCCGAAAGAGAACAGACTAAATGGAAACAAGGGGAAGCAATTAAAGGTAGTTTCGCTTTCACAGACGACATATGGCAATCTGACTGATGAAACTCGCATCACTTGTTGTTGCTTCTTGTTATTTTTTCTTTCTTTTTTTTTTTTTTTTTTTTTTTTGGGGGGGGGGGGGAGTGGAGCGGTAAGGTGAAAAGGTGGGTGATAAGTGGGCTGGGAGCATGCAATAAAGACTGAGGGAAGGAAAGAAAGAAGGGGGAAGAAAGAGATGTCTCCTGCTTTGAATATATATATATATATATAAGGTGATATGCCAACCTTTATGTGGCCCCCACCATCGTCTGATGAGCTATACATAACTCTGAATGGACAAATGACAAATTCTTTTAGCACCCGTGTGCTTTTCACATCAAGTCCCCGCCCCTAGGGATATATATATGATAATAAAATAAAATAAAGCCCATAACAATACACTGCAAACTTTCCACCTATCCTTGCTTGAAAAATTTCTAATACCTCTGGGTCCTTCAGCTTCTCGAGGTCAAATTTGATCCTGATGTTGTTCCGCTTGTGGATTTTCTTTAGACGTAGTCGGAAAGTCATCATCACAAGATCATGATCACTCCCTATGTCTGCTCCTGGAAAACTTCGTGTCTGTGCGATGTTAACGCTAGACTGAAACCGTCTTTTCACCATGATGTAATCTATTTGGTTGTGGTGTTCTCCATTTGGGCTATGCCATGTCCATTTTCTGGATTTCTTGTGTGGGCCAAGTGTATTCACTAGCTGGAGGTGGTTGTTACTGGCAAACTCCAGGAGTCTCAAGCCTCTTTCATTTGATTGGTTATTACAATGTGGCCCACAAACGCCCTCCCAGTCTTTCCATGCATCTTCTCCTACCTTGGCGTTCCAGTCGCCTTGCACAACGAGGATGTCTTTCTTGGGTGTTTGATTCAGAACCTCTTGTAGCTGGTCATAAAATTCTTCTACGGCTTCATCTGTGCAGTCTGATGTAGGGGCGTATGCCTGTATTATAGTTATGTTAAAGGGGGTTGCTCTCAGGCGGATGGTAATAAGTCTGCTGGACACAGGCTGACAGCTCATGACGGTGTTCACGGTGTCTTTGTGAACGAGAAACCCCACGCCGTGTTCATGTTTATCCTGTTTTCCACTGTAGTATAATTTGTGGTCTTCCTGGGTCGTTGTTTCTCCCATGTTTTTCCACCTGACTTCGCAGAGCCCAAGGATGTGCCAATGATATCTGGACATCTCATGTGTCAGTTCTTCCACTTTGCCTGCAGCTCTTAGTGTTCGTACATTCCATGTGCCAATGATGGTGTTGTGTCTGGCACGAATTTTGCTGCGTTTTACATCAGTAGCATACTTTCGACATCTGTCCTGATGAGCAACAGAAGGCGCGGTCCTTGGTAACCCGGGCGACGACCGATCCGGTATGGAGATTCTGGCTGTCTTTGTCATAGGTGTGTCTTGGGCAAATCAAACCTGGCGGAGCCCATCCCTCTCCAGGTCGGATTTTTTGGTTGGGTTTACTCCCCACATGTGGCAGGTGGTACTGGGTTACATGGTTACCAGTAGCAGAGGGATTCTCTGACCTCACTGTGATAGACTCAGACATAGATACACTGACGAATAGTTTCAATACAGCAGTGACTGAAACAGCAAACGAGCTTCTTGGCAAACGCCGACCAGTCAAAAAACCATGGGTCACACCTAACATCCTACAACTATGCGACAAGCGTAGAGAGTTGAAGAAAAAGAAAAATGAAACAAAAGAAAGAGCAGAACAATATAGAGCAGTCAACAAAAGAATCAGGAAGTCCATGACGGAGGCAAAAGAGAAATGGATCGGTGAACAG
The DNA here is from genome assembly GCA_028751875.1 of Rapana venosa. Taxonomy (NCBI): domain Eukaryota; kingdom Metazoa; phylum Mollusca; class Gastropoda; order Neogastropoda; family Muricidae; genus Rapana; species Rapana venosa. The sequence continues at coordinate 4,477,144 of CM054166.1, forward strand.
TGCCAAGACATTGAAGAGAACATCAAGAAAAGCAATAGCAAGAAAGCATATCAGCTGGTGAAAGACCTGACTAGCACGAAACAGAGAAAAGGTTTAACAATCCAAGACAAAAATGGGAAGTGTCTCACTGACGACCAGGATATTCTGAACAGATGGACAGAATACTGCTCCGACCTGTATAACTATAGAACCGCAGGAGATCCAGAAGTCCTTAATGTACCCGAAAGCAAAGACACAGACAGTCACCCTATCCTCCGAGAAGAAGTGGAAACAGCAGTCAGATCGCTGAAAAAGGGAAGTCAGCAGGGGCTGACAACATTCCAGCTGAGTTGGTCCAAGCTGGAGGGGAAGCCATGATCAGCGCCCTACTAAGAATCTGCAACAAGATCTGGCAGACAGGAAAATGGCCAACACCATGGACGCAGTCGCTCATCATCACCCTCCCCAAGAAAGGAAATCTACAACAATGCCATAATTACCGCACAATCAGCCTCATATGTCACCCAAGCAAGGTCATGCTGCAGATAATATTGAATAGACTGAAGCCACAAGCAGAGACCATCATTGCTGAGGAACAAGCAGGTTTCAGAGCAGGGCGCAGCACAACAGAACAGATATTCAACCTCGAATACTATGTGAGCGGTACCTTCAACATCAACAAGACCTATACCACGTATTTATCGATTTTAAGAAGGCATTTGACAGGGTGTGGCATGCGGCTTTGTGGGCAACCATGAACTTGTACAGCATCAATGCAAACCTGATCAGAGTCATCAAACAGCTGTACAGCGAGGCCACCAGTGCAGTGTACTACAACAACAACATTGGAGAATGGTTTCGAACAACAGTTGGAGTAAGGCAGGGCTGTCTACTCTCACCCACCCTTTTCAACATCTTCCTTGAGAGAATCATGGCTGATGCACTGGAACATCATGAAGGATCAGTCAGCATTGGTGGCAGAACGATCACAAACCTCCGCTTCGCAGATGACATTGATGGAATAGCAGGATCAGAAAAAGAGCTTGCCAGCCTAACAGAACACTTGGATAAGGCCTCCAAAACATACGGCATGGAAATCAGTGCAGAGAAGACCAAACTGATGACTAATAACACCAACGGCATTAGCACTGATATCAGGGTTAATGACCAGAAGCTGGAAACAGTTCAAAGCTTCAAGTACCTGGGAGCCATTGTATCAGACCAGGGATCCAAGCCAGAAGTAGTATGCAGGACTGCACAGACAATAACAGCTTTGTCAAAACTAAACACCATCTGGAGAGATAAGAATATCTCACTTATCTCCAAGATCAGACTAATGCGCTCCCTTGTCATATCCATATTTCTGTATGCCTGTGAATCATGGACCCTGACTGCAGATTTGGAGAGGAGAGTACAGGCAGTGGAGATGAGATGCTTTCGGAGACTCCTTGGCATCTCCTACAAAGACCACATAAGCAACGAAAGCGTGCATAACAGAATCCAGCAAACCATTGGACCCTATGAGAACCTTCTATCGATCGTGAAAAAGCGTAAACTTAAGTGGTATGGGCATGTCACAAGATCCCAAGGAATTACAAAGACAGTTTTGCAAGGCACTGTCCAAGGAGGAAGAAGAAGAGGCAGACCAAGGAAGAGCTGGGAGGATAACATCAGTGAATGGACAGGCCTAGAACTCAACAAAACCCTGAGAAAGGCAGAACAGAGAGAAGAATGGAGGGAACTGGTTGCTGAGTCTTTGAAGGTGCCCCCACGGTCGTCAGACTACGGGACAGATAGATAGATAGATAGAACAATACACTCACACAGTATACGGGGAAAATATCTACACAAAAGCCCCCACAAAAATCCGATGTATACATAGCACTGAATGGATGTATACATGAGACTGAATGGATGGATATTATTTAGTCTACAAAATCATTGTCATGCGTCACCACTCCCATGGGGCAAAGCACGCTGAAACTATGGCCTATCATTGTCATAGGAACACACGTGTCCTATTTCTTCATTCCACTGGGGGTCAGTCCTGATAAAAATTCATTGAAAACTGGACAGCATGGCTATCGCTGATGACATCGCTGTGTTACTGCTCTTTCTTATCTTATCAACAGGTAAACACACTTTTCAATTGAATCTTCAGAAAAGGTGGAATTAGTACTGATTCTCTTTATTCCTTAGTTATGAAGGACAAACATTATTTATTGTTGAAGAACAGTTTGGATTTAAATATCTAGCTTTGGTGACCATAAGAATTTTGTTGATGTATTTCAAATTAGCACATAATAATCTTCTTACTGTGACTGTTGGCATCTCATTAGGTTTGCTTGGTTGCTGTTCCTGTGTTGTTGCTCTTGTTGTTGCTGCTGCTGTAGAAGTTGATGTATTTATTGTTGTTGGCATCCTTATTGAGGGGGGGGGGGGGGATGCAGGAATGTAAAAGATAACAAGGCTGAAATGGTTGTATTGTTTCTACATGGCGGGCGCCACCTTTGCACTTGCTTCTTGCGACTGTTTCAGAGGCCATACTCCACTGTCCACGGTGTGAAGATGCTGGCAATGTTGTCCAATGCAGTTCTGCTACACTTCGTTGTGCAAGTAACCAGGTAATTATTTTCCCTGTTGTTGTTTTTTTTTAAAATGATTTTGATCTTATATTACACCTAGCTAGTCAAACAGTCATTTAGACATTCATTTAGTCCGTGATAGTTATCCCATACTTGGTTACTTTTAGATATTCTGTAGTAGGTTACTTTTAGATCTAAACTGGGGCAAACTAAATCTAGCAAAGCCCCAAGTTATAAAAATGGCTGCCATTCAGGTTGTCAAAATTATTATGAAGTGAACAGTATTGTCATTACCTGTAAATTATGATGAAGTGAACCCCATTGTCAGTAGGCCTCTGGTGAAGATTTAGTTCAGTCATGTTACATCTGGTTGACACAACTAAAGTTAGAGTACAGCACAGCACTATGGTAGACTGTCAAAGCAGTCAACTCCCAGTGGGAGAGCTAAGGGAAGGACTATCAGTTGTATCCTGTTTCAAGAGTGAAATTTGCAAACACTGACTCAAAATCTACAATTAAGCTTGAGACAGCCAAGCTCCTTGCAAAGAAAAGAGACATTATGTGACAGAAACCTTGGGAATTTAAGTGCCATGGTTGCTTGTAGAAACTGACTTTTAAACTTCTTCATTACTCATTACAACCAGGATGGTTGATTGGTTTGTGATGTGCTTGCTTCAGTTTCATGTTTGTTGTTTTATCCAGGAAATTTATCATATAGGGAAGTATGTATATGGATGTTGTGTGTACGCACATTTGTGTATGCATGCATGAGTGCAATTAGCACCAAATATAGCAAACAATAAAATGTTTGTGTGGTGAGAAATTACTAGCATTCATATAATTTTGGAATGTTAGAGTCTAAAACCATTCTTTACCTTCTTTTTCTGAGAAATCCTTGGATAAGATATTAAAAAAAATTAATTTGGCATTTCGTATAACAAAATCTTTAATGAACAGTCCTATAGGACATTTCTTATGGTTATAAGTCATATTAGCATTTCTTACGTTGTTATCATTGTTTAGCCCTTTTCTGTGTACTGCCTACAATATTTAGCAGCAGATAGCCATCACCATAAATGCCCCCTCCCCTCCCCATCCTCTGATATCACTTTGAGTGAACAGACGTAAAATAGAAGGAGCAATAACAATAACATGCATGAGTGCATACAGGAGGAAATGTAAACATATTGAAGTAAATACATATGTAAGTCATGTGTGTGTTGGCAGGTGTGCCGTGGAACAATGCGAAACCTGGCTGTCTCCATGGAATGCAATTTTCCAGCTGTATGTTCTGTTCTTCCTCTGTCCCCTCTCTTCTGCTGATTTTATTTTTCTGTATTTATTCATTCATTTATTTACCTATTATTAATTGTACGTTTGTATGAATTTTTCTATTTAATGTATGTTTTTATTCAATTGTTTTGTGTACTGTCACCAATAGGAAACTTGCACAAACCTCAGGAGCACACGTGTGCGCATGTATTTGAAAAATACTCGCATAGGTGAGACAAATAGACAAACATGCTAATGCTGCCACCACCAACAACAAATTACAACAAAGTCATATCAACGAAAACAATTAATGTCATATCACATAATGTAAAATTGTATAATAACACTGCACCCTGCGAGAGTATAATGCAAAACATCTTATTGCCAACATTCTTGTAAAAATTGTATAGCTGTACTGATTGTTTAAAAAAAAAGTTTTGGAAAGAAACAAGGGGGCACTTGGTGATAGGGGGCAGTAAAGGCATTTAGCTCTTGTTAGAAAGTTGTGTCAGTCTTGATTTGGTATCATTGTTTGGCTGTGCATCACCAATTTCACGTGTAGCCTACTGTTTGTCCTTTGAAGTGTGGAGCTGAAGCAGCCATGTTATCCTTGATCTTTTGTGACCAGAACTGTGAAGCAGAAGTGGCCATGGAATCTGTGAACTGTACGGGGGGAGGACCTTTCAGCAGTGCAGACAAATGCCATTTCTGCTGCTATGGCCTCCAGTCCTGTCAGCACAAACTGGATCTGGTGCAGAAAGGTGTGTGTGCATGTATATTTCATTTCTTCTTTTATTTTGAGGATAATGGCATAAGAACTCGTGTCTTTTTTTACATCCAGTCTCTGTGTGTATGCAGTTGTGTAAATATTGTCATCTGTTCCCACCGGCACAGTAGGCTACTCTTCCAAAAAGCTGGACAAGTTTTAACGTGTGCGCAAAATGTTCTACGAGCATTCGCACACAGGACCTCGGTTTACAGTTTCATCCGAAGGACTTTTGGGGGTAGTGGAGTTGGCATTGACGTTAACTTCAGGGGAAAGTATCCCCTTGAACGGGATTTGAACCTGGGTCATGGCTGTGTAGGCAAGTTGAGTGAAGACAAAGACTGGAGTATAAAATCAGTACCCTCTGTTTCAAATGTCTCCACAAATCTGCACCCTCTTATCTCTGTAACTGTCTTCACCTGTACACTCCATCCCGTTCCCTTCGTTCAGCCGCAGATACTTTGTGCTTTCGAACACCCAGATTCAAACAAACCACTGTTGGCCGTCGCTCCTTCTCTGTTTCTGGTCCATCCACCTGGAATGATCTCCCTCTTTCACTTCGTCAAAAGCCTTCACTTGATTCTTTCAAATCCAGCCTCAAAACACACTTATTTCCTACCTGAGACTTCCCCCCCACATATCTGTCCCTAATTTTCAACAGCATCTTACACCTTCTAAGTGTTGTTCCGTGTGTGTGTGTGTGTGTGCGTGCGTAGTGCGCGCGCATGGATTTGAAATCTGTTGCTCATTATGTTTAAGGAGAGTTGCATGCCTGTAAATGATTGAGTGCAAGCGCTTCGATTTGTTTGTTTTTTACCAGATTCAGCGCTATATAAGTTCCATATATTATTATTATTATTATGAAGACAGTAATACCATCCACTTTGGTTCCTTCCTTCGTGGGGATGCCAGTAGCCTGTCAGTATAAATGGCATCCCCACCTTCAGGAAATTCCGTGCTATAAGTTCCCTCTTTTCTATCTCTTTATTTGTTTCTGTCTTGTTCCTTTTCTTCCCGTCATCTCCTCTATTTTCTGCTTTCTTGGTCCATCCTCCTGCTTTTTTTCCAGATAGGCTTGAAAGATAATAATTCCTGCGTCTGCTGAAGTCGGATGCATTGGGCCTGACTTGTCAGATGGTTAACAGCATTTTTGCTTATATGACGGACAACAATAGTTGCTGCCTGAGCGTTTAATGAAGAATACTTTGGTTCCTTACAAATAACTGTCAGTATTGCCCTGCAATAAAAACACACCGCACCACGCCCCCTACTTTCCTCTTGTCATCTCCTGCAGTACTATTTGTTTGTGTTCTCTGAAAAATTAAAGACAACCTTCATTACAGTTGCAGATTGATTTAAAAAATGTAAATGAAGATGGTGTTGAAGCTGTAACTATAACATTACGAGTTTAAACATGAGGTGGAACACTTTATTTTGTTGTTGTTTCTCAGCTAGAGCGCAGAGGTTCCCCAGTGGTGAGATTTTTGGGTTTGTGACTGGTTACCCCCACCATTACAATAAGGTAGTTGCATTCCGACGTCGGGGGGATACAGCTGGAAACTGAACCTACCAATTTTGCCAGGACAGCCGGGAGGTACCTCGCTGCTCTTTCCGATTCTCAACTGTTGTAGGGTTTTTTGTTTTTTTGTATTTTTTAAGCACACAGATCTGATTGGTTTACAGTCTCCTCCGAAAGACTTGACATTCAGTTTGATTTTCCTGTTAAACTGGGTAGAAAGGGCAATGCTAGAAATCGGACCCAGAACCTCATGGTTTATTTGTCAGGCAGTTGAATGTCTACCACCTTGCTTCTGAACACTTTGATTTGCCTGATTTCTATACAACAACAACCACCAACCAGATCCTCTGAAGCCTCATATTGGAAGTGACAGTGCCTACATAAATTGTTAAGTGCGAGTGAATGTTTGACACTCTCTTGATATTCATCATTGGCAAGGGAACCCCGTGGTGTGTGACTTGTGATATGCAGGCAACCATCTGCTTCTGGAATGTCGAGATGTCCAGGATATTAGGCACAAGCATTTTACTGCAGACTCCCTAAATATCCTTTTTCGTGATGTTCCATCGGACAGCATTTTTAACTTCCTGATAGAATCGGCCTTTTCCCGTTTTAGGGAATCTGGTTTTGGTTTTATCTCATTTTATGTGTGGTTGATATGGTTTTTCCCACAACGCGGTGCCCGTTCTGGGTTGACCCTCATGGCTGACCAGGGCGTTGATATAAGGAACGACACTAGAGTTGGTCTTATACCCTGTTGTCATCTGTATATAGCTGCACAGTTTTATTCTGAGATTTAGAATTTTACGGGGTGACAGCCCCGATATAGCTTGTGTGGTCGGTGAGGCTTTAAAAAACGAGATTAGATGGGATTGGATTGGAGCCCTGCTGATTGCCTTGTAGAGTAACTCCGCTGGTGTCGAGTATATAGTGCCTGTTCTGTTGGAACGCATGCAGGACACCACATTCAACATCTATACCTGACAAGTGTGACGATGATGAGGAAAGAAGATCGATCATACAGACACAGGAAAAGCTGGTTACTAGCAGGAGGGACAGAACAGCAACAGTAAGAATAAGAGGAGAGGAAGATGATGATGATGGTGGGGTCAATAATCATAATAACAATGATGACGTTGATGAAGGAGGAGGAGGGGGTCAAAGTAAAGGTGTCTCATAACCTGGAGGGGGGGGGGGGGGGGAGCGGGAGGAGCAGAAGGGCAATAAAGAAGAGGGCAGGATAATAACTACATGGGAAAGGGGGGGGGGGTGGATAGTCCAGTGATTACAGTGTTGTGCTTGCAGTCTAAAGGCACAGGTCCCAGCCACCACTGAAGCATCCATTTCAGGGGATTTGTCCCCTGGAGTCAACACCAGTACCAACTCCACTCCCCTGAAAGTCCTTTGGGCGACTGGGATTTGTATGTGTTGGGGTGGGGGGGGGGGGGGGGGGGCGTTGGGGTTGCTCCTTGGCTAGAGCTCTGAGGTTCACCAGTGGTGAGATTTCATGTATATGACCATTTGTAATCCACACATTAGGTAGCTGCATTCCGACTTCAGGGATGGTGTCTGAACACAACACCTGTGTGTATGTGTGTGTTTGTTTTTGTTTGTTGTTGTTGTAGTTTTTTAATTTACACAAAATGGCCTACTCTTCCAAAAGGCAGAACAGGTTTTTAACGTGTTTACAAAATGTTCTGTGTGCTTTCACACAAGTGGCCTTAGTTTATAGTCTCCTCTGGAGTTGGGGGGTGGGGTGAGTCCATACTACTATACTCTAATGTTAACTCAGAGTCAAATCCTCTAAAACCAGGCACCACATGGTGACTTGATCCTGGGCCGTCAGATCAGAGTGCAACCCTCTGGCCACCAGGTTATCCTGCCCCAGGATGACACTATGAAATGAGGACCCGTGTACAAATGCATGCAAAACATCTTGTGCACATGTTAAAAACCAGTTCTGCTTTTCAGAAGAGTAGGCTATTTCATGCTGGTGGGAACACATGAAAGAAATTGTATAAAACGCATGCATATTGGTGACATCTCTGAAGTCAGAGTGCAGCTGCGTTAACGGTGGGTAAATGGTTGTGTATGCAAAATCTCATCATAAGCGAACCTCGGACCTCTAGCTGAGGAATTTAAAAAAACGAAGAAGGATGCTAACAGAAGAAGACTGCAGTGTGGTGTGTGTGTGTGTGTGGCTGCAGGAATTGCTAACAGAAGAAGACTGCAGTGTGGTGTGTGTGTGTGGCTGCAGGAATTGCTAACAGAAGAAGACTGCAGTGTGGTGTGTGTGTGTGTGGCTGCAGGAATTGCTAACAGAAGAAGACTGCAGTGTGGTGTGTGTTCCTGCAGGAATTGCTAACAGAAGAAGACTGCAGTGTGATGTGTGTGTGGTTGCAGGAATTGCTAACAGAAGAAGACTGCAGTGTGGTGTGTGTGTGGCTGCAGGAATTGCTAACAGAAGAAGACTGCAGTGTGGTGTGTGTGTGGCTGCAGGAATTGCTAACAGAAGAAGACTGCAGTGTGGTGTGTGTGTGTGTGGCTGCAGGAATTGCTAACAGAAGAAGACTGCAGTGTGGTGTGTGTGTGTGTGGCTGCAGGAATTGCTAACAGAAGAAGACTGCAGGTTGTGTGGTATTGTGGTGTGGCTGCAGGAATTGCTAACAGAAGAAGACTGCAGTGTGGTGTGTGTGTGTGTGGCTGCAGGAATTGCTAACAGAAGAAGACTGCAGTGTGGTGTGTGTGTGTGTGTGGCTGCAGGAATTGCTAACAGAAGAAGACTGCAGTGTGGTGTGTGTGTGGCTGCAGGAATTGCTAACAGAAGAAGACTGCAGTGTGGTGTGTGTGGCTGCAGGAATTGCTAACAGAAGAAGACTGCAGTGTGGTGTGTATGTAGCTGCAGGAATTGCTAACAGAAGAAGACTGCAGTGTGGTGTGTGTGGCTGCAGGAATTGCTAACAGAAGAAGACTGCAGTGTGGTGTGTGTATGTGTGTGGCTGCAGGAATTGCTAACAGAAGAAGACTGCAGTGTGGTGTGTGTATGTGTGTGGCTGCAGGAATTGCTAACAGAAGAAGACTGCATTGTGGTGTGTGTGGCTGCAGGAATTGCTAACAGAAGAAGACTGCAGTGTGGTGTATATTGCTGCAGGAATTGCTAACAGAAGAAGACTGCAGTGTGATGTGTGTATGTGTTCCTGCAGGAATTACTAACAGAAGAAGACTGCAGTGTGGTGCGTGTGTGTGTGGCTGCAGGAATTGCTAACAGAAGAAGACTGCAGTGTGGTGCGTGTGTGTGTGGCTGCAGGAATTGCTAACAGAAGAAGACTGCAGTGTGGTGGGTGGGTGTGTGTGGCTGCAGGAATTGCTAACAGAAAAAGACTGACTGTAGGTTGTGTGGTATGTGTGTGTGGCTGCAGGAATTGCTAACAGAAGAAGACTGACTGTAGGTTGTGTGGTATGTGTGTGTGGCTGCAGGAATTGCTAACAGAAGAAGACTGACTGTAGGTTGTGTGGTATGTGTGTGTGGCTGCAGGAATTGACGGCACCAGTGAAGTGCTGCACTGCCCCACCTGTCCGCGAGGCACCACCGACCCCCTGCAGTGCCTGCGCAACCTGCAGCCCTGTCATCCTTCCGTTAAAGTAGGGGGGGAGAGAGAGAGAATGAATGAATGAATGAGCGAACGAATCAATAAACAAGAATCGTTTATTAAGGGAAAGGTATAAATGTATACAGTAGCTTTTTTCATTCAACCTTCATCTTGAAATGATATTAATTCCCCCCCCCCCTCCCCCCTTCCGCAAAAAAGTTATTGATCATGTGAAGAAAGCAAGCAAATGAGTGTGTGTGTGTGTGAGATTGTGCACCATGCATGCATAAGCGGATAGATTTTCTTTCTTTGATTTAACGTGCGCTCCCGAAAAGTCCTATCACGCAAAAAGAAAATGATGCTGAAGTAATAATAATAAATGGAACTTATATAGCGCTATATCTCGCAAAGACAAATCAAAGCGCATGCATTCGACCTAATCTTACACAGTCATACAACCAATGACAAATAATCAATAGTTCAAACAGATATTACAAACATGGTACTGGAGACCAAATCTATGAAATAAAATTGCAATAGTCAACTGTTTTTTAGTAGATAGAACAGTGGCATTAAGGGAATGTGTGTGTGTGTGTGCATGCACATATTATGTGTGCCTGTGCGCGTGTGGAGGTGTTTGTGTGTGTGCTCCGTGTTTGTGAAATGAAGATGGACATGTGTTAAAAAGGAAACGGCAACTGCTGTAACAGGTGTGCTCTGTGGACTGGTCCTTTGCAACTGTCAGCGCTGGATGTGCAAGGAGCGATGTTGTGAGTGAACTACACTGCTCTGTACCCTGTCCTCAGTCTGTCTGTCTGTCTGTTTGTATCTATCTGTTCATCTCCACCTATCTGAAGTCAGAATCTTGAAGAGAGAGAGAGTGTGTGTGAGTGTGTGTGTGTGTGAGTTAGAGTTTGTGTGTGAGTGAGTGTGTGTGTGTGAGTTAGAGTTTGTGTGTGAGTGAGTGTGTGTGGGGACCGGATAGCCTAGCGGTTAGAACATTGCGCTCGCAATCTGATGACCCGGGTTCGAATCCCGTTCAAGGGGATTTTTACCTTGGAGTTAACCTCATTGCAGATCCACTCTCCCCAAAACTCCATAAACTGAGGCCCCGCCTGCAAACGCATGCAGAACATCTTGCCCACATGTTAAGTCCTGTTCCATTTTTTGAAAGAGTAGGCCATTGTGTGCTGTTGGGAACAGATGACAAATTTACAAAACTGCATACACACAGGAACTGAATGTAGAAAAGGCACATGAGTGCTTATTCCATTATCCTCGATGTAAAAAATAAATAAAATAAATAATAATAAATAAAATAAAATAGATTGCATGTAGACCCTGAAACACCATTCTAGCATCCAAAAAATGAAGTTATGTATGTGCGTGCATGCGCACGCGCACGTGTGTGTGTACGCGCGTGTGAGTGTGTGCGTGACAGAACATCATTTATTGCAATGGAAGCCTAGAAGGCTCAGAGACACATGTAACAAATTTGTAAGGAAAAAGCCACGAAGGACTCATGCAATCAAAAACATACTTTGCAAATGGTCCTTAAAGTTCGTTAAAGTGTATGAAATCTCATGCAATCAAATGATCAAAACACACCCTGAAACAACATACTAGTATCCCAAAAATTAAGTGTGTGTGTGTGTTTTAAAAAAAAAAAAATTTATTTCGATGATAATTGAATTTGGAGTGAGTGAGTGTGTGCACGTGCGTGCGTGTGCGCGCGTGCGTGCATGCGTGTGTGTGTGCTTTCATCTAGTATATCTGTATGTGCCTTCATGTTTGTGTGTATGTCTATAACCGCATAGGATTGTGTGTGCATGCATGTGTACGTGAAGACATGTCGATACACCCCATCCGTACATCACTAAAGGAGGCCTTGTCCACCACACAACAGGAGTGTCGGCTTCACCAGAGCCTCAGTCAGTTTGCCTGCCAGGAGGAGAGTCTTCACGAGGACGCTTACTGCACACGCTGCTGCGACAACGAGGACTGCTGGATGAAGGCGTTTTACATCACCACCACCACCTCTACTACCACTACCACCACCTCTACCACCACCACCACTACACTCCCGCCCACCACAGCTTCCACAAGTGTCACGTCAGCTGAGAGGTCAACATCAGGTTCAGCACTGACGTCATTTACAACGACAGCAGAAACATCAGATACACTTTTAACATCGTTGCCAACAGCGGCATTAGAAACGGTAAATTAAGCTTCTTTTTTTTTCTTTTCCTTTTCTTTTTGTTTCTTTGTTTGAACAAATCAAACACAAAATTGTGGAGGTATCATATTGAATTTTTTCTTATTCTTTAACAGTGTCGTTTTAGAGAATTTTTAAAAAAAATTCATTTCAATTTTGTTGCAGATATTGTCGTCTGCATCGTTGTCAACCTCAAAGTCAACCACACCATCATCTACAGCAACAGCTAGTACAACGTCCAACCCAGATACAACGAGTAAGTCAGTGCCAGTATAATAATATATATGTTTGTCCGTCGTGTTCCACGATGACCTCCAAAACAGCAGAGGAGGCAGCTGCTGTTTTGGAAATTGGGCAGAAATTTGATTATAGTGGAGTTGCCTTGCCCACAGTACATCCCCACTCTCTCGGCCAAGTGGGCATAAGAACAGTTGACATTGGAGATGTTCTCCAAAGGCCAACTAGCCCCCAGGGCTGCAGCACTTAAGGACAGTGCAAGTCAAGCCTCCTAGTCACAGTCGATCACTAAAGACTAAGCTGTAAAGTGGAATTCCATGAGTGGGAAAGCCACTGGTCATACAGCCTCTCACTTTGCAGTTGCTCCCAGCGTCAATGGTTTAAGTAATCAAGAACCGTGATAAAGCCCAGGCCCAAGTGATCAAGGCTGGAGTCACAGATGCAGAAGAGAAATGCTTCTGTTCTGTCTATAGTTTCTGGGTTTTTTGTTCATTGGATGGACAACTCAGTCTCTGCAGTGAGGGCAGCTGTACACTGCAGCTCCTCTAAGTCTCCATAGAGCTTCTTGGCCACTAGGGTGGGTTCAGGCCAGATCCTCTTTCAGAGTGTCTCATATAGTGGGCAGGACTGCAGTACATGTTCTGCTGTTGTAGGTTCTAATGCTGTTGTAGGTTCTAATCCCACTATTGGGGTGGGGGTGTCATTCAGGTCACTGTGGAGATGTCTGACTGAAGCTTTTTAAAAATGGACAAATCCATGCTGATTGAGGTTGTATCTCAAGGTCCTGTGTGTGAATGCATGTGTAACAGTGCATTGTTCAAAACTATTGGTCCTCTGTGTGGATGCACATGTAACTATTGGTCCTCTGTGTGGATGCACATGTAACTATTGGTCCTCTGTGTGGATGCACATGTAACTATTGGTCCTCTGTGTGTGGATGCACATGTAACTATTGGTCCTGTGTGTGGATGCACATGTAACTATTGGTCCTATGTGTGGATGCACATGTAACTATTGGTCCTCTGTGTGGATGCACATGTAACTATTGGTCCTGTGTGTGGATGCACATGTAACTATTGGTCCTGTGTGTGGATGCACATGTAGCTATTGGTCCTGTGTGTGGATGCACGTGTAACTATTGGTCCTCTGTGTGGATGCACATGTAACTATTGGTCCTGTGTGTGGATGCACATGTAACTATTGGTCCTGTGTGTGGATGCACATGTAACTATTGGTCCTCTGTGTGGATGCACATGTAACTATTGGTCCTGTGTGTGGATGCACATGTAACTATTGGTCCTGTGTGTGGATGCACATGTAACTATTGGTCCTGTGTGTGGATGCACATGTAACTATTGGTCCTCTGTGTGGATGCACATGTAACTATTGGTCCTGTGTGTGGATGCACATGTAACTATTGGTCCTGTGTGTGGATGCACATGTAACTATTGGTCCTGTGTGTGGATGCACATGTAACTATTGGTCCTCTGTGTGGATGCACATGTAACTATTGGTCCTGTGTGTGGATGCACATGTAACTATTGGTCCTGTGTGTGGATGCACATGTAACTATTGGTCCTGTGTGTGGATGCACATGTAACTATTGGTCCTGTGTGTGGATGCACATGTAACAGTGCTGGGACTCTGTACTGAAGCCATGGCGCACAAAAGTTCACCCATCTGTGAGGCAGCGATGCTCAACACTGTAAGCTGAGCCCAAGCTTGCGGAAAGCAAGTGCTGTGACTACTGTCCTGTCCTGTCCTGTCTTTACTGGGGGGCATGTCCCAGGTTTGTCTGCCTGTGTGCTGCTTCAGTCGCCGTGTTTCCTTGTCTCTGCTGAGTTCTCATCTCATCCCATGTTCAGACTGGTTCAGTGATGGGGTCTTGGTGAGGGGAGCCTACTGTGTGATGCTTGATCAGCGCAGTGTTACTTACAGTGGTCATTTTTATCATTTTTCTTCAGCACTGGGTGTGCCCCAGATTGGCTGTTACGGTTGATGAGGATTTAAACAATAATTATAACAATAATGATAAGAAGGAAGACAAGAAGAAAAAGGAAAACAACATTACTAGTAGTAGTAGCAGTAGTAGTAGTAGTAGTAGTAGTAGTAGTAGAAGCAACAGTAGTACCATCAGCAATAGAAGTAGTAGTAATTATGATTTTTTAAAAACTAGATAGCAGCAAACATACTATGTTGTCACAAAACACAGCAGTAGGGAGGTCCGTGTCAACAGGGATCGCTGTGATGATAATGATAGTGATGATGATGATAACAATAAAAAGTAATAGTGAAGATGATGATCACAATAACAACAATCATGATAATAATGTGAACAGATCCCGTGGTGGCGACAATAGCCCGTTGTCATGACAACGTGAAGGGCGATCAGTGTCGGCAGATGGCAGGAGTGTGTCAGGATCCTATGGGTCATATCCTGTGTCCCCACACCTGTGGATTCTGCGGTCAGTGCCTCCTCACCTGTTGGACATGTTAATACATATCACGCACACGCATGCACGCACGCATGCGCGCGCACACACACACACACACACACACACACAAGCGCAAATATTTTGACACCTCAACACCAGAAATGATGAAGGAGAGTATGTGTGTGTGTGTGTGTGCGTGTGTGCGTGTGTGTGTGCTGCCTCGTCTTCTGTGACATTCCTGTCCTGCTGTTTCCACGCCGCTCATTTCAATCTCTCCGCCCCAGCCATACCCAGATTCCTCATGCTGCATCTTCAGAGTCTGATGTCCACAGGGAGCCCGTCAATGTTAGGCCTCCGAGGGGCCACCAGCCAGAGGGGCCCTGCACTGCTGCTGGGTCACTTTTGTGGTGTCCAGTGGTGCCTGTTCTGAGCTAACATAGGCAGGATACCATCTATTAAGTCCCCTACTAATGACAATAATAGCTCAGTTGTGGAGCCAGTCTGCGTGAAATGGCCACTCGATGCGGGCACCACCATAGCGTCCCTTCTCCTCTAAACCTGCATCCCTGAGGGCTTTGAAGCAAACAGGCACAGAAGTGCAGGGGGAAACCGAAACAGGTCACCACGAGACCAGAGCAACAGGTGCCACCAAATCAGAGGCAATTTTCTTATATTAAATGATAATCAGTGATAATGAGGATGATGTAATGATGGTACTATGGAAGTGCATGTGCTCTTTTAAATTTTAATATACCCTGGCATCAACCAGACCCCGATGGATACAAACACCTGCAGTGTTGGTCAGGATATTTGAGCAACACTGACAATTGCAGGCGTAAAGCGAATGAAGCTTGACTGTGTGTTGTTAGTCTTCCTAACAAGTCTGTAGCAAACTTCTCTGGGCGGGAGCAGGCTGGAGTCCGAAAATTCTCATGATTCTTGTGGGATTGAAACCCATGACCTTCCAGTCCATAGACACTGGCTGTCATGGAGTATATCTATTTCACACACACACACACGCACGCACGCACGCACACGCGCACACACACAACACACACGCGCGCGTACACACACGTGCGTGCACACACACACACACACACGCACGCACACACACACACACACACACACACACAATTCATAAGTGATATCAATATGTTTTATTCTAGATGTTTAGAAATTAGTCTGATGGCCGCTGATAATTCTATCCCCAAATTTTCTTCTTTGAAATCTAAAAAACACACAGGTAACGTCTGGTGGAATGAAACGTGCCATAAAGCAGTGGAGAAAAAGAAAGTAATGTTCAAAGCCTACTTGAGACATAAGTATGCAGAAGGTCGTGCCCTTTTGAAGAGGGCTAATAAAGAGGCCGATTGAGTGATAGCACTGGTTAAGAAAAACCTTTGGTTTGTTTTTGTAATAAAGAGATAAGTAGTCATAAGGATATGCAACAAAATATGGAAAGAGTTTAATGATATGAAGCATGATGTAAGATTACCCATTTATCCAAACAAATCTAAGGATGAACACTTCCCTTCTAATGCAGACAAAGGGGAACTTTTTGTTGACACGTTTGCAAACACAATGACTGATGCAGGCAGGTCTCTCTCAAGCTTAAACCGTCTTCAGAAGTAAGGAAGTGCAGAGAGATTGATATAACGATCCCATTTCTGGTAATTCACAAATCAGAAACACTCCAATCTCATTGCAGGATGGTCAGTGATGCCATTCAGTCTGTTAGTAATAAGAAAACATCGAGTGAGAACAGATAGTGAATCAAACGAAATGATGAAATATTTGCTAGAAAACTGGATTTCCTGGCTACACAATTTATTACAACAATGCTGGGCAAAGAGATTGGTCCCCTGGTGTGGAAACATTCTATTGTAGGTCTTATTTTAAAACTGGGAAAGCCTAAAGAAGACAAAACAGTTACAGGCCCATTGTACTCACCTCATGCATAGGAAAACTTATGGAAATAATTACATTGAGAAGATAAAAATGAAATCCTTTCTGTTGAGCAGGCAGGCTTTCGAAAAGGCAGATCCAGTGTAGATCACCTGGTGAAACTAATCACCCATATCAAGAATTAATTTGCTCGTAGAAAAAAACATTACTTTTTTGCAGAATAAAACGTTCTTTTAACCCCTTTTGATGTTTATAAAGTTTGCAGTCAAGTCTGGCATGCTAGATTACTTTTAAACTTAAATCTATTGGTGTGTCGGGAAACATGTGTTTTTATGTCAAAAATTTTCATAGTGGCAGAATCATTCCCGCAAAAATTGGAAACACTTCTTCCACAATTCCAACAATGGGAATACTACAAAGAAATGTCTGTTACTGCTCCTTATCTTTTTAACCGTCTACTGTATGACATTCCAAGATCTTTGTCAAATAACGTTGTCCTCGTTCAGTATGTAGATGACCTTTGCATGCATGTGGATGAAGACAGCAATGGAAAAGGTAGCCCCCAAGAGACAGTTAAGCTACATTAGGAAAACTTACCAGCTTGAGCTTGATAAGCATAGTGTTTCTATGACAAAAATGTATTGCTGTTATCTCAAGAGAAAACTGACACTGTACTCTTCAATAATGGAGCTGACCCTCAGGGTTTGCCTCCTTTCAAAATGTAGGATAGGCATCTTGACTACAAACCAGTGGTAAAGTTGTGGGGCATTTATAATTAGTACTTCAGAATTGGGATTACCATATTGAACATTTGTAGTTCTGAGAGGGACTAATGTTACTTTTGATAGAGCTGCGAAAATTGCGGCAATGCGGTTCAATTGTGCTGCTATACTGAACATACCAGTGTCTGTTGATGTCAAATGAGAATTATACTTTGATCAAACATGCATGATGGAAACATGTTCGGAAAAAAAAGAGGTTGGGAATTCCCATCATCATGTTTCCTTTCTGCTGACCTCAGTCATATTCTCTGTACACGATTTGGGTTGAATAAATCGTGTCTGTGATCAGTCATTTGTCTCAGTAATAGACTTAATTGCCTTCCAGACAAAATATGTGCTGCGTACATGATGGTACAATTTCAGTCGTTCATATTCTCTTTGACCTGTTTTGAAACATCGTCTTCCCGTCACATGTGAGAACTCTTTGGACAAGACTTTAAGCAACTGTGTATTGCTGTGTGAAATCGCCCTGTCGCTGGAGAAGAATCCCATTGACAGTTTATTATAGCGCTTATGAACATGTCAGTAGTCTGTTTATTATAGCGCTTACGAACATGTCAGTAGCCTGTTTATTATAGCGCTTACGAACATGTCAGTAGCCTGTTTATAATAGCGCTTACGAACATGTCAGTAGCCTGTTTATTATAGCGCTTACGAACATGTCAGTAGCCTGTTTATTATAGCGCTTACGAACATGTCAGTAGCCTGTTTATTATAGCGCTTATGTCAGTAGTCTGTTTATTATAGCGCTTACGAACATGTCAGTAGCCTGTTTATTATAGCGCTTATGAACATGTCAGTAGCCTGTTTATTATAGCGCTTATGAACATGTCAGTAGTC
This sequence comes from Rapana venosa, assembly GCA_028751875.1. Lineage (NCBI taxonomy): Eukaryota > Metazoa > Mollusca > Gastropoda > Neogastropoda > Muricidae > Rapana > Rapana venosa. Next base: position 4,495,269 of record CM054166.1, read on the forward strand.
TGTTTATTATAGCGCTTATGAACATGTCAGTAGTCTGTTTATTATAGCGCTTATGAACATGTCAGTAGTCTGTTTATTATAGCGCTGTCAGTAGTCTGTTTATTATAGCGCTTATGAACATGTCAGTAGTCTGTTAACGAAGGAGAGACATTGATCTCGTGCTCTTCCTTCCTTTATGGATAGTTGTGTTTGATGTTTCAGGTTTTAGTGTTAAGCTGTTTACATATACTTGTTTCTACACTTGGTTAACAGTTCTTTAAGTTAGCCATCTTCCCTTTTTTTATATCTTGTTTGTTTGTATTTTAGAGGTCTTTCTCTTTTTTTTCCATTCTTATTGTCTAATATCACTTCAGTTGTAAACCACTTTAAGTCACGGTACATTTCTCTGCGTGAAATTCGGGCTGCTCTCCCCTGGAAGAGCGTGTCGCCACAAGAGCAGCACCACCCATTATTTTGTTTCTTTTCCTTTCTGCAACAGTGTTTGTTTCCCGATCAGTGGCTTTTTTCTACAGAATTTTGCAAGGGACAACTCTCTTGTTGCCGTGGGTTCTTTTATGTGTGCTAAATAATTATGTGTAACACACGGGACCTTGGTTTATTGGCTCATCCGAAAGACTAGCACCCAGACTACCACTCATGGTCTTATGGATGGGGGACAAGTTTCAGGCCCAAACGAGGATCGAACCACTGCTCACTTCTGACACGGACTTTTCGTTTTCTAGACAGGCGGGCTACCTCTAGACCACCGACCAACCACTTATGTGAACAGACATTAAACACACACACACACACGCACGCACGCACACGCACACACACACACACACACACACACACACACACACACACACACAGAGGGAGGAATGGTGGGGGGGGGGGGGTCTGTCAAGCCCTGATTGGTCATGGCTGGTGTGGTGACACTGAGCACTGTGGTGTGTATACATGTACAGTCTGCCTGTCAGCTTGACTTCATGCTCACTGCAGTGCAGGCACCTGGCTCTCTAGGACCTGGGCTCTGCTCGTGACTGACATGAGCATAGTGTTGAAAACTTACACTCTGTGTCTGTGTGTGTGTGTTGGGGGGGGGGGGGGGGGTGCTTTATCACTATCTCCTTATAAATCTGTCTTGAAAAAAAAATCTGTTGATATTTTCCCCTTACAAATCTATCTGTCAATTGATCAGCTTGTCTGTCTGCCAGCATGCCTGTGCAAGCGTGTATTTGTGGTTGCGGGGGTGTGCTTTATCGAAATATTTATTTTGTTGTTCCAGATGACGAATGGTCCCCAGGGTTGATTGGGTAGCAGTGGTCAACTCTGACCAGCGTTCGTTCGGTTTACTTCCTAAATTATAAAGAGACCGCTATACATTGCTGGTCAAATGCCTATTAAAGTCATTATATTGAAACCGATACATATTCCATATTGTAGACCTAGATAAAAAATGTTTCACCTGTGAATTACATATTCATCGATCAAATATGAAACATGTTTCATACTTAGACATTTCATGTTGTCAAACATGTTTCATATTTCGAATATTTTGATGTTTGCCAATTACTACTGGAACGCTTGGTGTGTGTGTGTGTGTGTGCGCGCGCGCGCGAGCGTGTGTTTTCATGCGTGCGTGCTTGCCAAATGCCATTTCTTGTGTGTGTGTGTTTGCCAACGTGCCAGTTCATTGTTGTTTAGGGGGACGGGATAGTCCATTGGCTAGAGCGTGGAGCTCGTGATGTGATGGCGCAGGTTCATGCCACCACAGACAAACTTGTTTGAGGGATTTTCCCCCTGAAGTTAACAGCAAAACCAACTCCACTCCCCCAAATTTATCTTTGGGGTGAGATTATAAACCAAAGTCGTGTACAAAAATGCCTGCAAAACATCTTGTGCACATGTTAAAACCTGTTTTGCCTTTTGGAAGAGTAGGTCATTGCATGCCAGTAAGAACAGACAGCGGAAAGATTAAAATGCATGCACAGTGGCTGTGTTTAGACATCATCCCCGATGTTGGAGTGCGGCTACCTTAATTGTGGTCAAACAATCACATAATTATGATGTGGAGAAATCTCACAGTTGGTTAACTTTGGACATCTGTTGGGGGGGGGGGGGGGGGGGGAAGCCTAAAAAAACCCGAAATAAATAAATTTTGTGGCCCCCCCCTAAAAAACCGAAAGAAGTTCTGTGTTTGTTTAGTATTTTCATCACAGTTTTTGCTCAGGTTGATCCAGATACTTCCATACCCTACATTTAGCATGTGCCTGAAGGGCAAACCTCCAGAGGAAAAAAAACAAACAGAACAAAGCAACAACAACAACAAAACTGCTTGCATGACATCAGTTACATCCTTTTTGATAACGATTAATTGTAAGTCAATTCTATTGATTTGATTTGAATTGATTTTTTCGAAATCACTTTTTACCAGACTTTAAACTTGAAATATGAAGGTGTTTACCCAATCATTCAGTTGTGATGATGGCCATTACAAATGGCTGGTGAAACTGTATGAATATTATACACCAGAGGAAAAGAACCTTAGTACAAAGAGACTCTTGGGGATGGATACTTTTGTAGGCCTGACCACTACATGTGGGGGTGTGGGAGGCGGAGGAGGAAAGTGAAAGGAAACAACTTGCAAGAGTTGGGTTTTCTTTTCTCTATGGTTATTGCACAAAACTGTTGCATATGTCCACACCTTTATTTGTGTGAATGATTCATGAAGCAAGTTATGCACAATGACTTTGCCCTCATTTTCTCCATGCAAGTTAGCCCACGTCTGTGATCAATTTGCTGCTTTGTTTTTTAACTGGAAGAGTTGTCTTTTCTTGCATGTTTTTTTCACTGTGTTTGTGCCATGTTTGTAAAAGGGTGTGTTGGAGAAGGAGCAGGGGGAGGAAGGGAGGGGGAAGTGTTCTAAAGACACACACAGTATCTTCATGGAAAGTAGAGATGTGTTGGCTGCCTGACCAATGATTCTGGGAGACCCATCAGCAAACACTGGAGATTTTTCAGACAGCTCCATCTGTGACCAGAGAGACAGGCACCTGAATGACTCAGCAGTTAGGGTGTCTGACAGTTAATCCGAGCAGTTAGGTGTGTGTGTGACGGTTGATCCATGGGTGCTGGCTTTGTTCTCATCTCACTGCCTCCAGGATGAATCAGATGTTTCTGAAGTCATCACATCTTCAGACACCAGCCTCCTTCTGGTCCTTTGGATGAGACTTTCACTCCAGATCCCATGTATAGACATTTGTACAGACAGTCTTGTGTACTTGTGAAATACTGTTCACTTTTTGAAGAAGAGTAGGCTATCGCAGAAGACGAAGTAAAACACATGCATACTAGTGTCATGAATATACAACATCCCTGAAGATGGAATGTGCAATCTTGATGGTAGGGAAAACAATCACAGGTGCTAAACTTTTTCATGTGGTGAACTGTTGAGGATCAAATGAAAGGAATGAGAAGCCAACAAGAAACAGGATAAAGTGCAGCAGTTTCATCCACCCTAGCCTTGCACCTAGATGACAGCAGCTGAACAATCTTCATGACCCATTCTGTTCCATGGGACCCAGCCAAGACCAAGACCATGGGAAGCCAACCACAGGTAGCCTGAGATCCACACCACTGTTCAGTATGTAACTTTAAAAGGAACTCTGTGTGACACCAGTAAGAAGGCACTCACCTTGGCAATGAACAGGCTGATGACCTTGCAAAAACAGGTTCACAGAAAGAACAGCGTGAAAGCATCCCCACCTTCTATGACAAGAAAACAATCATCAAATCAGTGGTTTGACCCAGAGTAGAGAAAAGACGACTGACACAATCTCAAAAGAGAAAAATGGATCATCATTCTAAAGACTGCACTGGGCACAAAAGGCTGAATCACCACATGTCTGAAAAGCTGAAACTCGTTCCTTCTCCCCTGTTTGCAAGTGGTACAAAAAAACCAGACTGGCGAGCACATCCTTCAAAAATGAGCGCCATACAGCGACCTGAGGAAGACTGTGTGCCGACGAGTGGACCTGGAAAGGACATGCCATTATTTTTCCCAGACACTTCTGACAGTGTAAAGCAAACAAGAGAAGAAGAAATCGAAGGAATGGAAAAGAGACAAGCCATCAGTTTCTGGCCACGCATTGGACAAGTCTAGTGTCACGCCAAGCAAAAGTCAGACTCAGAAACCTCTGGATGTCTGTCATTTCTGTCACTGCACATAGGCCAGTTTGTTGTGGTGGTTAGTGCTGATTGGTCATCTGTGACATACCCATGCTGCTGTCCTCACGCTGCTCATTCCAGACTCACTCAGCGGTCACACTCAGACTTGTGCTGCACCCTCAACCTGGAAATAACAAATTTATGGAAGTAGTCAATATTAGGCTGCCGCAAAGCCACCCATCAAACCAGCCCTGCGCTGCTAGCTGCTGGGTCCCTCTGACAGTGTTGAGTGGTGCCTGTTCTAGATCAGCAAGGGCACCCACAAAAAGGCCTTTACAGATAGTGACATTTGTCGACAATTCATGAAGTTGAATTTTAAAATGAGATGCCCACCTTGGGGAGGTAACCATTATTGTGTTCTTTCCACAAGTCTCCCATGAAGTCTTCACTTTGAAGTTGTAATTATCTGACTTAAACTCAGCACAGGGGGCCTGGTCTGTGGGATGAGTGAGTCTAATGCTTGATCTTAGGGTCAGGGGTTATGCTTGATCTTAGGGTCAGAGGTTATGCTTGATCTTAGGGTCATGGGTTCCAGTCGCACTCAGCACTAAATTGCCAGAGGTATTCACTCAGAATCAACATTTGTGCAGACTCTGATCCCTTCTGTCCTGTGGAGGAGACTTCCACACTGAAGCCTTGTACATGAACATATGTTATACACAAATCTTGCAAGATCGGGAACTTTGCATCAAGTTTTGTTTAAACCAAGACCAGGAACTTTGAATCAAGTTTTTAACTCAAGACCAGGAACTCCTAATTTGAAGAAAAGTAGACCATCACATTCTAGGAGAAATGAGTAACAAATTTAAAACGCATGGGCAATAGCATTGTGTTCAGTCAGAAATCCCCCAAATAGAATGTGGCAACCTAAATGGTAGGGAAACAGTTACATTAAAAAATATCACCGGTGGTAAACTTTTGAGTTATAGCCAAGGAATGAAAGAAAGAGAAAACTCAACTGAAGCATGGAGGCAGAAGAGGAACAGACACTGAGGTCACCACAAGACCTAAGTAACACAGGGAACACAGAATCAGGTGTTTTTTTCATTGCATGATGATTGATAGAGATGATGAAAGGATTATAATGTCCTTGAAGTAAAACTTTCTTTGAGCTTATTGGACAGGTTTATACACTATATAATATACTCTATGCATCCATTCATGTCTCTTTGTAAGTCAGGCCTTCAGATGAGACTATAAACCAAGGCCCCATGTGCGAACGCACGCAGAACATCTTGCGCACACGTTAAATCCTGTTCCGCTGCTCGTAAGAGTAGGCCATTGTGTGCCGGTGGGAACAGATGACAATTTACAAAACCGCATACACACTGAGACTGGATGTAAAAAAAGCACATAAGTGCTTATTCCATTATCCTCGATATAAAAGAAGAAAAAAGAAAGGCCCGAGAGATACAGACACCTGCATTGTTGATATGAGCAACACTGCCAGTTTAAAATGGTATCCATGAAGTGTATTATATAGTATTGTAATGTATTGTATTATTTTGTACACCACTTTCAGTCAGAGCAGGTTTGTCTGCATGAAATTCAGGCTGCTCTCCCTGGGAAGAGTGCATTGCTTTAAGAGCAGAGCCACCTTTTTCTTCTTGTTTAATTTTCCTGTCTGCAGATACATATTTCCCAATGAGAGAGGCCTTTTTGTACATAATTTTGGCAGGGACAGCAAATCTCTTGTTGCCATTGATCTTTCACACACAGGATCTAGTACCCAGATCACACTAAAGGTCTCATAGACGGGAAAATGTGTGGGCTCAAATAGGGATCGAGCCTGCACTTCTCGCTTTCTAGGCAGGTGCATTACCTGTGACAACCAATCCGCCATGTGGATGATATGCTTGACTGTACAGTCCCACCTAGTCCTCCCATAGAATTGAACGTAGCAATCTCAGTGTGGATAGCAGCTGCCCAGACTCGTAAAAACCTTTCTTCTTTTTGATGGGATTCGAACCTGTAACCTTCCAGCTAGGAATTCCATATGATAACGCCGTTATGCCACAACAGCGGTATATCACTCACTGGTAACAGATGCTACAGCCGAGTGGTTAACATAGTTTGACTTCAGTCCCTAGGGTCCATGAAGTTGTGGGCTCAAATCTCGGCGACAGCGTCTAGTGAATTAAGGGTGGGGATTTTCACAATCTCCCTAACCAACTTCAAGTGCAGACCTGCCAGTGCCTCAATTCCGGTCATGTATATACACATGCACACTATATAGTATGCATGTAAAAGATCCCATAGTTCATATCAGTGTTTGGTGGGTTACGGAAACGCGAATATACCCAGTATGCAACATGTACAGTGAAATGAGCTGCTCTGAGGTCAGACGTGTTGGCGGAGGCCAGCTGGCCGACCTCCTGCAGAGTTACAGCACTGGAGAAGACCAGGCTCTATAATAAAGCCTACCTCATTCAGTAAGGGAAGCAAAGAAGAGAGAAGGCTCAAGGTTATAAATTGGAATAAAGAAAAATTGATGTCAGAGTGAGCCCTTATTCTCAGACGGCAGCATCAACAAACTAAGCAATCTCTTTTCTTTGATTATATTTTACTGTTGTTTTATTACTGTATTATTTTCAGTCTTTCAATCTTAACACTTTAAACAATAACTGAGTGGTATTTTTCGGTAGTGGGTGGGATGATAGGTGGGTTGGTACTGTACGACAGATGTCTGTGTGTGAAATTTTGACTGTTTTACACAGGTAGAATGTCGCTAAAAGAACAGCGCCATCGCCCCCCCCCCCCCCCCCCCCCCCCCACCTCTCTCTCTCTTTTTATTATTTTATAACAAGTACTTCTGTTGCTCACAGGATTGTTTCATCCAAAAGATTAGCACCAAGACCACGTATTACAGATTTAATGGATGGGAAAAAGATACGTTTTCAGGTAGAAATCTTCCCTATGACCCCTCGGCTTTGTAGTTGTGTGCGTTGGTGTGAGACGACCAGTGTACAGGTTTATGGCAAGTCCAACCCAAAGAAAGTGGCAGAACTTTGTGCTATGCCTGGGCATTGAGGGTCACTGCGCAGAGTTGCAGTCAACGAGACTGTGCAAGAAACTCTTAAGTCGTCCCAGTGAGAAACAGTTTCTTCAGTTTAATGAATCTAATCCAGTCTGCATTGAGTAGGCATATTTATGCTTGTATTTATCACAGATTTGTCTCTTACAGACAAATGCGAACGCACTCAGAACGCCTTGTGCACGCATTAAAACCTGTTCAACCTTTCAAAAGAGTAGCCCATTTGTGCCTTTGGGAAATGATTTTTTTTTAAAAACCGCATATACACAGAGAGAATGGATGTAAGAAAAAAAGCATACAAGTGCTTATTCCAGTATCCTCAAAGTAAAAGAATATATAAATTTAAACACTCACTCGCGCGCGCGCGCACACACACACACACACACACACACACACACACACACACACACACACACACACACACAAGGGGACGGGATAGTCTAGTGGTTAGAACATTGCGCTCGCAATCTGACGACCCGGGTTCGATTCCCGTTCAGGGGATATTTTCCCATGGAGTTAACATCAGTGCAGACTCCACTCTCCCCTAAAGTCCTTCGGATGAGATTATAAGCCGAAGCTCCGTGTGCGAACGCACGCAGGACATCTTGTGCACACGTTAAATCCTGTTCCGCTTTTCGTAAGAGTAGGCCATGTGTGCCGGTGGGAACGTGACAGAATTTAAAAAAACCGCATACCAAGGGGACGGATGAAAAAAAAAAAACCAAAAGGTTTTTTCCATTACCCTCGATTAAAGAACATAAAAATAAAACCCAACACACACACACCCACACACGTGCGTGCTGGAAAAGAAAATAATACAAAAATGCTTATAAATCTGATCCCCATCTCAAGAAACTTTTAGTTAAAATATTGGGGGGAAAAAACAACCCCAAACAATTTATACTATGTCAAAAGAAGCTCGATCAAGTTGGAAAATGTTTTTATTTTCTGAAGATGCTATTATTTTTATTTCTTTTTACATATTTTTAATTTTGTTTCAGAAAACAGTTTTAGTTTTTCCGGCTAGCTTAGGGATCAAAAGGGGGAACCCGGGAACCCAAAAATTGCCTACTTGTGTTAGGAGACTAAGTTGGGTGAAAATTTGCTTTACTGGGGGGTGACGAGTAAAAATTTACCAGAGGTTAGTTTCCGTTAATTTTCATTGCTTTGTTAAATTTTTGCTTCTGAAATGTCGTAGAACTTTTCCCCCCCTTTAGTTCGTGGCAAGTGAAGACTAGGCCAGCGAAGACAATTTCTAAATTAATGGGTGGCTAGATGGGCCAATTGGGAGTTGTAATTCGCTTCATCTCTCTGCCTGTCTGTCCTCTACTCTCTCTTTTTTTTCTTTCTTTTTTTTTTGGGGGGTGGGGGGGGGGGGGGGGGGGTTGGGGGGGTTAGGTTTTTTTTTTTGGTTTTGTTGTTTGTTTTTGTTGTTGTTTTTTTCTTTTGCTTGTTTGTTAGTTTTTTTTTTTGGTTTGGTGTTGTTTTTTCCTTTTGCTTGTTTTTTCTTTGGGTTTTTTGTTGTTTTTTTTTTGGTTTTTGGTGTTGTTTTTTCTTTTTTGTTTGTTTGTTATTGTTTTTTTTTTTTGGTTGGTGTTTTTTTTTTGGGGTTTTTTTTTTTTTTTTTGGGGGGGGGGGGGTTTTTAGGGGGTTTTCTTTTTTTTTTTTTGTTTTTTTTAAGAGTTTTTTCTCCCTTTGTTTTTTACTGTTTGAGAGTATGGTTTTGGGGGTTCATTATTAAGATGAATCCTACGGGTGGGGACTGGATGAAAAAAAAGCACAGGAGAGTACTTTTCTTTTTCCCTGGTAATAAAAGAATTTGTTCTCTTTTTTAAAATGTGTGCTGTTCTTTTTATGTTTTATGGGTTTTTCTCCCCTCTTTTTGTGGAGTGTATGGGTTTTGGGGTTTCTTTATCTCAGACCTTTAATTTGTTAAGTATAATCAAAAAGGTTGTGGTGATTGTGCTGTTTAAGTATTATATATATTTAGTGTTTCCCTGAAACACAGAAACGCACACACTTCTCTCTTCAATGACTGTATGGGTTTTGGGATTTCTTCTTTTGTTTCTTTTTTTTATTTGTGGGGTGTATGGGTTTTGAGTTTATTTCTTACAAAATGATATAATTTGAACGAGATATTCAAAATGAGTTTTGGGGGGGTCATGTACTTTTTTTGAGAATTAAAAATTTTTAATTTTACTCGAAAACACACACACACTCTCTCTTCTCTCTCCCTTTTATCGTTTTTGTTATAGTTTTGTTCCTGTGAAGGATTCATACTTTATATTTAAATAATTTATTGGGCTTATTGGCTGTACTTAAGTTTTAATAAATGCCCATATTCAAATATTCTTATTTTTATGTGTAACAACTATTGACTTTTAAAAAAAGGTAGATTTTTTTTTTTTTATGACTTTAAAGTTTGGGTGGTGGTTTTTTTTTCCTTGGTTTTGTTGTTTTTGTTGTTTTTCTTTTTTTTTTTCTTTTTCTTTGTTTTTTTGTTGTTTTTTTTTTTTGGTGGTTTTTGGGGTTTTTTTTTGGGTGGTGGTGGTGTTTTTAGGTTTTTTTTTATTTGTTTGTTTTTTTTTTTTGGTTTTTTGTTGTTTTTTTAAAAGGGTTTTTTCCCCTTTTGTTTCTACGTGTGAGAGTATAAGTATTCGGTTTATTTTAAAGTATCCCTACAGGGGGGGAGGGATGTAAAAAGCACATGAGGCTTTTTCTTTACCCTCGAAATAAAAAAATTTTGTCAGTCTCTCTCTCTCCCCCTCTCCTCTCTCTGACTCCTGATGAATATTTTTGGCATTAAAAACTTAAACATGATAAAGCCCCTGGCCCTGATCAAATAATTGGAGATTAAAAAAAAAATAGGGGTGAAAATTACTTTTTTTGCAAAATTTTTTTAACAAAATCTTTGATAAGGGTTTTTTTCCAATAACGACTAATTATCATTCAACATTACAAAAAAAAGGTGATCTAAAACTCTTAAAATACAGGGGAATCTTCTTAGTGATAAAGTAGAAAAGTTACGTCCATCATTAATATAGGCCACATTACAGGTGAACCCAAAAGCTTTTAAGAGAGTGTTTCCACATAGTAAATATTTTTACTCTACTTGCTTTTATCCAAAACGGGTTTGCTCATAACTTAAGCTCAGGTAGATTTATTGATTTAAAAAGTGTAAAACCCTTTAAAATAAGAGATATTTTGGGTTTTTAAAAGTCATATTTTTTGGAACTGATTTTTATTTGTGGTTGTGGGTTTTTAAAAACATTTTTTTTTTTGTTTTGTTTTTTCTCTAAAATACTAAGCTTTTTGGCAACCCCCCTTCATGAAATGGGAATGGCCTTTTTGAAATAAACTTAAAGTTCGGTTCGTTTTCTGGACCACTGACTGTTGGTTTGCTTAAATTTATATAATATATTGTTAAGTTTAATGTTGGTTTTCTACTTAGGACTACTATGCCGCAAAAAAGGTCTGTAAATGTGTGGGGTGATCCCGAGGCCTTGCCTGATTCTATCTTTTTCCTTGAGCGTTCCCTTTAAAGTTGAAACAATAACAGAGAAAATAGAGGAATAAAGGTTTGTGTGTAGTGGTGCCAAAAAAATTTGAAGAAATTCTTCGTATCATTTTTATATATTCGGTTGTAGGGATTGCAGCATTTTTTGTGGTTTTTTTTTTTTTTAAATTTTGTGTTTTGGGGGGGTGGGGGGGAGGGGTGTTCCCACTTTGTCACTTTTTTAGTTTTAAAATATTATTATTGTAACAGAGTTTTTAAATACATACAAAAGTTTGCAGCAAATCCCAATCGCTGGAGATCGTAGACTTGACTTACTTTTTATGCCTCTTGTTCCCTTGGGGAACTAGGGCTGCAACAACACCCCCCAACGAATCTTTGGGAGAAACTCTTACTGGGCCCCATGTCTTTCCCGGCTCCCTTTTGTTTCTTCGTCAACATTTTGCCCGGGTCTGTTTTGGTCGCCAATTTCCTTTTCCCCTTGTGTTTCCATAAAGGGGGCCTGCCTGGTGATATTTGACGCAGACTTGTGGGGGTTTGGGCCTATCCATCCCCATTCTTTTGTTTAATAATGGATTTGAGGGGGTTTGTCGGGTCCTGTCCCCAGTTGTTTGTTGGATATGATTTCCCGGCCACCTGTGTTGAGGTGTTCCTGAGGCATTTTTTGGAAAAAGACTGGAGTTTTGGGTTTTTGGTTTTTTTTACCCGCCGGTTTTGACCCATAAAGTTGACGTTTTGCTTTGGTTTTTAGATCCGAATCTTTTTTGAAATAAAGGGGGGCTGTTGACCCCCAAAATTTGCCGAAGGGTTTTAAAAAGGCGTGCGGGCTTTTTTGATTTGGATTGTTTTCATTGTTCCCCCATTTTACTGACGCATGCCCAGGAAAATAAACTTGCTGATTTCCCTTTGTGTTTCTTGTTGCAGTCGCACTGGGTCATGTGTTTTGTTTTCACCCTCATGACCTCCGCCCCCCCGATGTTGATTTGGGGCCATCTTTTCAGCTTCCCCAGCAACACGCAAAGCTTCTCTGTGCGTTTGTTGCTGTGGAGGAAGGTTGAGTTGTCTGCAAAGCCCAGGTCTTCCAGTGCTTCAGAGGGTCCCTGTATGCGGTTCTCCTCCTGTTTGGGGCTTGCCGCATTTCAGAAACCCCCAAACAGGAAGGGTTGGCGAAAACAGACAGCCCTGACGAACCTTTCTGGACGGAAAGGGGTTTCCCGTCAGTTCCCTTTCATGGAGACTTAGGTGGCATCTTATAAGCGCGGAGTGGTGATAAAACTTTGGGGAAAACCCATGTGGCTCATTTTCCCAAAATATCTCCTTTGACGCGTCAAATGCCTTCTAATAGACAAAGCCCTGAATATAGGGGGTTTGCCACCCAGGGACTCCAAATGATGAGCGCTTGTGGCGTTGTTTTACAGATCCTCTTCCCTAAACTGCCTGTTCATCCGAAGTGTTGCCAGCTGTTTCAGCTGTTAGCATGACTTGTCAGTTTTTTCCCTGGGTTTGGACAGACTATTCCTCTAGTTGTTGCAGGAGGACAGGCCCCCTTTCTTTGGCAGTTTACGAGAGGCCTTTTTTCCCAGTCTTCTGTACACCCCTTTGCTCCAGATTTTTGATGGAGGGGTTATAACATCTCAGGGGAAAACTTTGGATGTTCCCCTTCAGTGCTTCGGGGTTATACCGTCTGGGCCTGCTGCTTTGCCTGATTTGAGTGACTTGATGGCTTTGGTGATCTCTTTTTGGTAGGGGGGCGGTTTTAAAACCGGGATTTCAGTAGGGGGGGGGTGTTGGGGGCAGGGTGGTGCAGGTTGTTGGCGTTTTTTGAAGTGCTCTGCCATTTTGTCTCTGGTCCTCTCCCCGGGAAATGGTTTGCCATTCTTATCTTTGAAGGGCAGCTAGGTTTGTTGTTTTTTTCCTGAGAGAGTTCTCGGATCTCGTACAGTTCTTCAATTTTTTTGGGCCCTGCTGCGCCCGTTTCCCTGGTCAGCCCCTAAAAGGATTTTCTCTTGTCTCTTCTTGCACTTCTCTTTACTGCCGGTTTTTGTCCCAGTAGCATGCTTGCAGTTCCGTTCTTTTTTTTGATCTTGTTTTCCTTTGACTGATCTTTCACTTTTTTCTCTGGGTGATCGTGCCCATTTTTTTCGTTGCACCCACCCCTTGTATTTTCTTTTTTTTTTTCCTGTACTTTTTGGCATTTTGTCTTCTGGGTCTCATCAGACTCTCCCGTTGCTTTTCGACTGTTTTCTGGCAGCGGAAAGCACACGAAGTTGTTCCTATTTTGAGAAAATTCTTCATTTTTTCTCTTTCCTTCGCTTTGCACATTGAACTTGTGGAGGTCTTCCCGCCGGTCGTGTAGGCTTTGGTTTGGTTTTGAGGTTGGCAACAACAAATGAGGCTGATGCTGCATCTGCTTCACGCTTCACCCTGAATCATGCAGGCTCCTTCCCACTTTCGCCCGAGGTGATGTGGTCAATCGGTTTTCTGTCTTTCCATCAGGGGGGAATCCATGTGGTCTTGTGGCCCCTTTTTTTGTGGGGAAGAGGGACCCAATGACCATCGTTGAACATGCAAAATCTGTTAAAAATTCTCCATTTTTATTTTGTTCTCCAGTGCCATGTCTGTCATGTCAGTTTTTTGTTTGTTTGTCTTTCCCCACTTTGGCATTTATGTCTCCCTTAGTATTTTGGGTCCCCCTTTTGGGGCTTTTTTCCAGATGGTTGGATTGTTCAAAGAAATTTCTTTTCTTTTAAAAACGCTGATTTGTTGGAGGTAGCCGAAGGAGGAACCTTTCTGCCTTTGAGGAAACTGCTGTGAGGATCCTGGTGACACTGGGTTCCCAACAGCAGGCTTGTGTTTCTTGGGTCTCACGCTCGCTAATCCCTGGGTTTTGGGGCTGGCCTCTTCCGTAGAGTAGATGTGTGTCTCCACCCCAAGTTTTGTCTGCCCGTTCCCCATCTAGTCTTGCAAGGCCAAGGGTTTTAGGTTGTACCCGTGGGGATTTCTCTCACCTGGCGTTTTCACCCTTTTGTACAGGGTTCTGATGTTTCCCGGTCCCTACCTGGTTTTTGACTTGGGTTGTTAGAAAGGGTTGTCGGCGCACGGGGTTCCGAAGGGTTTTCCCCGCACCGTAAGGCTCTACCCGAGAGGGTTTCCCCCAAACCTGTCGCTTGTAAGAAATAAAGTTGCAGTTCCGTAAAAGAAGAGTTTTTAAGTGAATGGGTCGTTAGCCCAATGCACAAACCCCCAACCTGGGGGACCAGGGGATCGTTTTGTCTGGCTCCCCCCCCACAGACCCCGTTAGCATGGTTTAACTGCCCGAGGGCCCAAGCCCCCCCCCACATGCTCTGGAGGTCTTGAAGCAGCAAGCCATCCCCCACGACAAGGTGACACACACGGGACAGGGCAGACAGTAACTAATTGTCATTGCAGGAACTCTTAAGTTTTAAAAAAAACAACCCACTGGCAAAAACCCTTCATTTGACTGCAACAATTTTTTTTGATTGGGAAAATTGGGAAAGGAATAAAAGTGCTGTGATCACAAGCTTGTTTGATTTCAGAATTTTTTTTTTAAATCAGGCTGTCTCCAGGGGAAACTTTGGCTGATGGTTACTTAAAAAAAAAAAAGTGTTACAAGAGCTTTTCTTTTTAAAAATTTTTTAAAGTCACTGTGGTTTTGGTTTGATTTTTTTGCCTGTTTTTGCTGAAAAAAACATTCCACATTTAACAAAATATTTCAAAGCAAGGCATTTTTTGCATGTTTTGGGTATGTAATTTTCAAATTTAAAGGAAAATTTGGGTAGAAAAAAACACAACCCTTTTTAACCTTAACAGGGGGTTTCACTTTGACCGAAAATTGCCACACACACCACACCACACACACACTGTGCAGGTTGTGATACACCCTTCCCCTCCTCTCTCTCTCCCCTCTCCCCTCCTCCCCCTTCTCTCTCCTCAAACAAACACTCCAACAGTAACAAAAGGCATGCACACGAACACGCCCCACACACAACACAACACCAAAACAAAAGCACACACAGCACACCCCCTGCCAAAGCACGACCCTTTTCCTATTTTTTCCTTGTCCACAAAATTTCAGGGAAATTTTTAAATTTTCTGGGCATCATCATCAAAACCATTCACCCAGTTGTGTAGGGCAGCAAAAAAGCACTTCCACTCCCGCCCATCCTGGGGGTAACCCAGCATGATCCCCAAAAGTGCTGATGGCCTTTCTCACTTTTAAGTTTCCCCCCACTTGCTTTTGGTTTCCTTTCTTTTCCTTCTTCGGGGGCCCGTGTAATGCTGTTTTTTGTGATTGACTGTGGGCCTTCGGAGGTTTTCCCAATCCCTTCCACCCCTGTCTGGGTATGGTTCCATGTTTCCCGCCCGCATCTCGTAGTAGGGCTTTATTGGAGATCTTCCTGGCCAAAAGGGTTGAAGTTTGGTGATTGTTCCGCATCCTCCACCCAAACCCTACAGGAGCGAGATACAACACAGCTCTGGTTTTAAAATTCAGCTTGGTGTTGGTTTCTGACTGAGTTGATCTCCGAATTTTTTCATCCCTAAACACATCCCGGCCTTGCCCCGTCTGTTGGGAGTCTTCTTTTGTGCCGCCCTCTGGGTTTTAGCTGCTGCCAAAGGTATGTGAACTTTTCTTCGGCCAGGTCATTTTATTCACTTTTCTAGGGGGGGTGGGTTTTCACATTGAGCGACTTGTCCTGTTTTTTTTGGGCTAAAACGAAAAACCCACTTGCTGTCCGAATGTTTGGAGTTGCTGGTCTTCTCCCCGGATATGTTTGGTGTGTGGGGACGCGCGCCCGGGCATCCCAAAAAATCAAGGTGTCTATTGGAACAGGTCCAGGAATCCCCCTTGGGGTTCTTTTGCGCTTCCTCTTCACCAATCAATGGCCCGATTGAAGAGACTGCCGCATCACCACCCTTTTCTTTCTCCAGTCTTTCTTTGAAGTTTCAGGTTTGGGATCATGAACAACAGGGTTGGATTGGTTAGAACTACTTTTCCCTAGTCAAATCTTGTGTGGGGTTTGTGGTATAATACTGCTAGTAAACATAGTATCGACAGTGAAGGGGTGGTATTTAATAATTGCCCTTTCGTTTCTCTTTCAGCCTGTAAAAAAGGGGAAAATTAAAGTAATAATTTTTATTCAATGTTCACAAAGAAGTGTGTTATAAAATACGTCTTTTTTAGTTGTTGTTAATAAATAATGATCGTACTAAAGTATTGATTCCAAGTCCTCCCCCAAAGCTACTGCCTTTTGCTGCAAGTAAACATTTCCTGTCAACACCCAGTTTTTAATGTTTGTTTTTTACTGGCATCAGTGTTGGTATTTATCTTACTAGTCTATTTTTATTTGCTTATTCTTTAATTTTGCAGATAAAAGGAAAATTTTCTTTTGTGCTTTTTTTCATCCACTATCCCGCCCGGTGTGCATGGTTTTTTTTAAATTTTTTTTTATCTGTTCCTCAGGGAAATGGCCTCTCTTTAGAAAGGCCCAAAAAAGATTTTATCATACATGTTATAAAATGATCTGTGTACATTGCCAAATGGACCTTGGGTTTTTTTTTCTATCCAAAGGATATGTTAGTAAATTATTAGCCCTTTTCCTGTCGTTTTCCCCGTCCCGGGGTCAAATTTCTCTGTACAGATCAGGACCGACTTTTTTTTTTTGTTAAACAGTATGTCCCCCGCGAACTAAAACAATTTAAGATAAAAACAAAAGCTGCTTTTTTTTTTTGGGTTTTGTTTCAGTAGTTGTCGATTTTTTGGGGATGTGTATCATATGAAAGTCATTTGGGGAGTATACCATTAAAGATTAAAAAATGCACCATTACTAAGACACAGCAAAGCTACTGGTTCTTGAGGTCGCCAAATCTAGTGTGTTTAAAACTGTTATCTTTTTTTTCTCTTTGAACTGTTTGAGTATTGTCCCGAGCGAAATTTTTTTTTTTACTGTCGGTTCCACATTAGTTTGATTTGCAGTGAGTCAACACCGCATTTTTCCCCTGATGAAGGAAAGGCATGATGACCGATCTTTTCTCCAGTGAAATGTTAATAGTTTTTAACTATATAGTATATAAAAAAACTACAGACTGAAATCTCTAAGTAAGCATGTTTTTCTTAGTTCGAAACTTATGTCCCTTCTGCCCTTTTAGACAGGGCTTTATTTGGGTTTTTGTTTTTCCCAGAAGATTAACCCTCACAGTTTCCCGGTATACATCTTTTTATGTACATGCCCCTGTAAAAATTTACATTCTTAAAATTCCCTTGGCCATTGGAGACATTTTTTCAACGCAATTTAAAATCTTAGTGCACATTAACATATCATCACCATAATCCCTCCATATCCACTTTAAATTAAAATTAAAATTTTTAATTCACCCCCCTCTTCCCCCCTACAAAAAAACAATTCACAATTCCCCCTTTTTTTGGGGTGCACAGAATTCATGTATGCAGGAAAACACAAAAATATTTTTTTTTTCTTTTTTTTCCTCGGGTAGAGCACTGAGGTTTACCGATGATAGATTTTGCGTATGTAACCGTTTTTTCCCACCATTAAAGAATGTATGTGGTTGTCAGGAAAGACCCCGTGCATGCATTTTTTAAAAAAATTAAAACATCCATATTTACCGATGCAAGGGCCCCTTTTTTTGAAGGCAGAACAGTTCAGGGTTTTTTTCAGCATTTGCACACGGCACTTTTGGGTTTTACAATCATAGTCTCTCTAAGGGGGGAGGAGGGGTCCCCAGAAGGGTCCTTGGTGGTGGCTTAAAACCCAAAAGTCAGATCACAAGAGCATGCTCTGACCGCTTGGCTATCCCCCCTGCACCTAGGATGTTTAAAGTCTCATCAAAAAACTTTCAGGGGAATGGGTCAGAACCCAATGTTAACTTAGGGGAAAAAACAGGCCAGAACTGATGGTTAGCTGGCACAGGGTTGAAGTTGAAATCATGGGCCCTTTGATCAGGGTCTGGACGGTTCTAATCATGAGCTGTGCAACCCGGGGTTTGGGAAAGAAGACTTACTTTTGCGGGGCACAGAAATTCTTATGGGGAGGCTACACGGGGAAAAAGAAATGTTTATCGAAGCACTTGGTGAGGGAAAAGGAAAATCATCATTTAAAAGAAAGAATGGGGTTTTTTTATCATTTTCCTGTTTTAGAGTTGAGAAAGACAGACATCATTGAAAATAAAGGTTATTTAGGCAGAAAACTTCTGTGTGGAGGTACGATCTCTGACGTATTTAAAATCTTATAATGGGAATTTGACACGTTTCACTGCTAGATTTTCTTTTTGAATTGAAATGTATACACAAACAAAGAAAATATTGGGGGGCTGCATAACTAGAAAAATGAGATTTTTTTTTTTTTCCCCCTTTTCTGTAAACAGTTCAGTTGGGGCACGCACGAAGATTGTTTCACCCAATTTTTTCGATTTTGTTTGGGAATGTTCCCAATCCGGATCTTTACAAAATGTTTTTTAAATGAGAAATTTTTCCCCTTTTGTAACATGGCTGGGTGGACAATGAATGTTGAAGACATGGGAAAAGGGTTGTACTTTTTTGTTGTTGTTTGTTCCTCAGCTAAGAAGCTCCGAGGTTTACCAATGGTGAGATTTTGCATATGCTACTGTTTTTGCCCACCACTAAGGTAGCCGCATTTCGACTTGGGAGATGTATGCTGGGTATGTTTGTGTTTCCGCAAACCACCGAACACCGACATGAATTACAGAATCTTTAATGAGCATGTTTGATCTTCTGCGTGTGTAGTATAGTAAACAAATTAAGGTGTGCGCTTGAAGTTGACCTGGGAGATTGTAAAAATCACCAGAGGCCTCTGAGATTCAAACCCATGACTTCATCAACCCTTGGGATTGAAGTCAGTCTTAATCTACTGGCTGTAGCGTCTGTCGGGTTGTGCAACATTAACAGAGGCCAGCTGTGTCTGGGAACATTTGACAGTGGTGGAAAATGGTACTGGTTGGTCCCAGTGTCAGTGTGGTGATTCTCTTGTCTTAGTGTCACTATCTGCCCCGTGCCCTGAACCTTCTTGTCTTTCCCAGTAAGGAAACAGGATCTTCCTCAGCCATGATAAACTCTTCTCAGTCTCTTAGAACTACCAGTCGCTCTAGTGCAGTGGAGAAAGTGTGTGTGAACATAATTAATGTTCTGGAAGGAGGAAAATTCTGCAAATTATTTTCTGTGTGGTTGGGGAAAAACCCTGAAATCGGTGTTTCTGTCACATCATCAAATTAGTGTTCTGTTGTTTGGTTCTTTGTATGAAAGATACTGTGTTTAATATAATGCATGCAAAATAGTTTTCCCTTCGCATCAATAAAGTTATATCAGATCTGTATAAATGCATGTCATACAGTTAGATTTATATAATGCGCTAGTATAGGTATGTTGTGCATGTTTGTAAAACCCCCACCTAACTGGCTAGTAACAGCCATAATGATGAAGTCAGATCATTTTCTGTTCCTTCTGCATTCCCTCATTGGCTGGGATGGTCTGTTCCTGTGCTTGTAAGCAGGAGGTCTGCCCACTGGCCTTGGCCAACACATTCTGACTTAAGAACAGCTTGTAAAAAAAGATTAATAATTATAAAAATGCCAGAAAATGTTTTGTCAGATTTGTTTGGAAAAAGGCAGAAGACTGGACTTGGATGGAAGAAAATAAGCAAGAGAGATAGAAAGGTAATAAAAATTAGATAGGATTGGAAATTTCTAGTGCTGAGAAAATTTCCAAAAGGTAGGGATTATTTCAACTCACACTACACTTTTTAGCACAGTAAATGTAATGTATGGGGTCAGCCTGATAAGGGATGAAGTTGTGACGACTGTGTCGTGATGCTATGAGTTCAAAAGATAATTAATATGAACACAGTGATACCACTGTCATGAGTTATCTCTATTGGATAGATTGCTCAGTGTATTGGTGTGTGTGGGTGCGTAAGTTATTTCTGTTGACCATAACCCTGTGAGCTGGTCAAAGCTAAGTTTTTTCCATAGACCTGTGTGTCTTCATTTTAACTTCCATCCGCTAGAAAGTGATTTTTGACAGATTATTTTTCATAGGTGAGTGTGCAAACATGTTTTACATATATTTTATGCCTGCACACGTGTGCATGTATGTGTGTGTGTACATACATACATATGTGTGTGTAATTAGTATATGTATTATGTATACATGTACATTTGTGTGTTTGTGTCTAAAAATCTATAATTTGTTGGTGCACATGTATACATAAATATTTGGTAGATAGAAAAATCCCAGAAAGAAGAGCAATACATTAATCAAGGAATGCAAAAATATGATTTATTAAAAAAAAAAGATTTTTGAAACTTCATTCATGAAGGTAGGGATTTAGAAGACCTCATAGAGACTTATCCGGGTATAATACATAAAAAGCCTTATCTTAAATTTGAGGCACTTTTGAAGTAAACGTACCATATGAAGAACAGAGAAGAAAGTAAAACAAACTTAAGCTTTTATTTCAAAGTGGAGTACTAACAAGCATGAAATGGATACTCTTATGTCATAGTATAGAGTTGCTAAACTTTGGAACCCCTTATCCCTAGCACTAAAACCTGCACCAAGTATGAATAGAAGTTAAAATCTCTTGGATGGCAGTGAAAATGGTGTGCTATCAATTCATGGATAGAACATTTCAGTAAGCTGTGAGGCTTAGGCTTGAGCCAGCCTTTACTACCACTACTGCTCTGTGTGTGTGTGTGTGTATGTGTGTGCGTGCGTGCGTGCGTGCGTGTGTGTTGAGATCATAATGCATTGATCCACTCTGCCTTGATTGTATCATGAGTGTTGCTGTAATCTCAGTGTTATCAAATCATCTTGTGATGACTTTTTAGAGTGGGAGGGTGTTGGGCTTTTTTGGTGGGGAGGGGGTTGCTAGTCTGTAAGCTACATAGCTGATGATGAACAAAGTAATCATGTATCACTCTCCCCACCTTCACCCTGTGTCCCAGGCCCTTTCCCCCTCCTCACTGTTTTTCTTTCCTTCATATTACATTTTGGATATTGTCGAGAGTTTTCCGTTCTCTCTTTCTCTCTCTTCTTTTCAATTTAAAAAAAAAAGAAAGCCATTTTGATTTGGGTTGTCTTTTTGACAATTAATCATTATGGATTAACTGTTTTCCCCTCATTTTTTAATTGTTAACTCTTTTCTCCATTTAATTTGAATCAGTCAGTGTCTACTTCTTCATCCTGTTAACCTTGGTCTTCTTACCTTTTCCAGTTCTCTCATGCTCTTCCATTGTTGTTTGGGCATAATGTTCATGAATGAAATGGTTGTGCACAAACAGTAAAAACACACACACACCACACACACACACACCACACACACACACACCACACACACACACACACACACACACACACACACACACACAGAGAAATTATGTAAACTAGGGTTTTTGATACCATTACCACACAGCCATTATAATTTCCTCCTCCAAAAAATGTCGGTGAGGAGAGTGTGACACTTAATATCCTATCTGCTTGTTATCTGAATCATGATCACTATGAATGCTGTCAGCACCCAACTGATGATAGGACAACAAGCAAACTACCTACCTACCTACCTACATTAAACAAACCTGCTACTAAACAGGTAGCAGTGTACTGTGTAAGCTTTTGCCCTGTAGATAAGTTCCATTCGAATGAAATGGTTAAATTTCACTTTTGAACATTCAGGACTGATTTTTTTTCTATCACTTATTATTTTTTTGTCCTTACTATTTTCGGTATTTCTTTCTTAGATCCCCCCCAAAATGCTCCTGGCTGTCTTCTTTCAGCATTTGTCTACAGATCCGAGAACTTGGCATGTTGAATAATAATGAACACATGTTTTCTGCAGCCTGGGATGTGTGGATAATATACTGAATGACACCCCACGCGCCCCCCCATATTGTATAGTTATGAATTTTTGGTGTGAATTACATCTGCATGTATTCATAAATCTGGATCATGTACGATGTAGGTCTATCTATTAATTTTTACCTGTCCATAGTGAAGTAGATGAGATGAAGCAATCCTGAGTATGGTGTGTATATTTGGTTTTTCTTCAAGAGTGCCTTCCATAGTTTTGGTTTGTGATAATGAGCTTGCACCAAAAATCGCGCAAAATAAACAACCATTAAATAAATTGGTCACATTTTGAACTAAGGTTGCTGTGGAAGTTGAAGCGGTGAGGAACATGACAGGAACTGAGGAATACTTTTTTGTGAACCTCTTTGCTACGTCAGTAACCGAGTATGTGGTATCATTATTCATAATTATTGCTACTCCTATGGTGATGATTTATTTCATTCTGTTACTTTCATGATTATTGATAGGTGATTGTGGACTGTGTGAGCAGGTCATTGCTGATGATTGTGGACTGTGTGAGCAGGTCATTGCTGATGATTGTGGAGTGTGTGAGCAGGTCATTGCTGATGATTGTGGAGTGTGTGAGCAGGTCATTGCTGATGATTGTGGACTGTGTGAGCTGGTCATTGCTGATGATTGTGGACTGTGTGAGCAGGTCATTGCTGATGATTGTGGACTGTGTGAGCAGGTCATTGCTGATGATTGTGGAGTGTGTGAGCAGGTCATTGCTGATGATTGTGGACTGTGTGAGCTGGTCATTGCTGATGATTGTGGACTGTGGACTGTGTGAGCAGGTCATTGCTGATGATTGTGGACTGTGTGAGCAGGTCATTGCTGATGATTGGTGATTGTGGACTGTGGACTGTGTGAGCAGGTCATTGCTGATGATTGGTGATTGTGGACTGTGTGAGCAGGTCATTGCTGATGCTTGGTGGTTGTGGACTGTGTGAGCAGGTCATTGCTGATGATTGGTGATTGTGGACTGTGTGAGCAGGTCATTGCTGATGATTGGTGGTTGTGGACTGTGTGAGCAGGTCATTGCTGATGATTGTGGACTGTGTGAGCAGGTCATTGCTGATGATTGTGGACTGTGTGAGCAGGTCATTGCTGATGATTGTGGACTGTGGACTGTGTGAGCAGGTCATTGCTATGATTGGTGATTGTTGACTTGAAGTTCACTCACTCATTGCAGATGGTTGTTGATTGATTGTTGACTGTGTGTGTTTGCTGGTCATTGCTGATGATCGTTGATTTGTTAACTGATTGTTTATTTATTTATATTCTTTTGTTTTGAGGTTAATGGAATAAGCACTCATTTGCTTTTTACATCCAGTCTCTGTGGTTATGCTGTTTTGTAAGTTTTATCATCCATTCCCACCGGCGCACAATGGCCTACTGTTCTGAAAAGCAGAAACAGTTTTAATGTGTGCGCAAGATGTTCTGTGACCATGTTGTTGACCATGTGTGCAGGTCAGTGTTGATGATTGTTGATTGTTAAGTGATTGTTGACTGTCTGTGTGTGTCTGTGTGTGTGTGTGTGTGTGTGTGTGTGCAGGTAACCAGCCATGTCGGTGCAGTACCAGCGCATGAACGAAGACGACAAGGATGACGACGTGTGCCAGTCACCCACCCCTCTTACCTTTCCCAACGGATCAGGAGGGACCTTCACCCAGGTGGTCCCCCGATGGGAGGAGCTGCGATGGCCGACAGCTGTGGGCGCCTTTCAGATTGTCCTGGGCCTGCTCATTGCCTTGCTAGGTGCGTGTGTGTGTGTGTGTGTGTGACTTTTTCATGTGTAACTATTCACAGACCTGTATGTTCATGTCTGAATGTTTTTGTATCTCTGATCTCTCTGTCTGTCACTCTGTCTGTGTCTGTCTGTCTGTCTGTGTCTGTCTGTCTCTCTCTGTCTGTCTGTCTCTCTCTGTCTGTCTGTCTCTCTCTGTCTGTGTCTCTGTTCTGCCATGTGTCATGGCAGTTATTTTACAGCCACTGTTACTGTCCCAGTAATGAGGAAATCTGTGCCCTCAGTACTGGTACCATCAGCCGTCCTTCCCCGCCATTACACATCTCCACCCCACAGATTGTTGTGCGCAGATTTTCAAATAAAAGATTTGATAAGACCAAGGATGAAAGCAATTGAGAAGAAGCTGAAAATTTGGAGGCTCAAAGACAAGAACATAGCCTTGGAATATGAGCAACAAGTGATAGAAAAAGCGGCTGGACAAGACCATGACTGGAACCAATTGAAAGAAATCCTCATGGAAGCAGCAAAAGTAACGTGTGGAGAGACCAAAGGAAGAAGACATCGACAGAGAGAAACATGGTGGTGTGCGATGCAGTGAAAGAAGCAATCCAAGAGAAGAAGAAAGCATTTAGGAAGTGGCAGCAAACAAAGATGTTTGAGGACAGAGAGATATACAGGAGGAAATCAAAAGAAGCCACAAAAGCTGTAGCCCAAGCTAAAGAAAAAGCCTGGAACGAATGGTGTGTTGGACTTGATACAACTGAAGGTCAGCATAAGATGTTTCAAATTGCACGGCAGATGAGGAAAGAACGGAAAGACATCAATGTAACAAAATTTGGAAAAAATGAGTCTGGAAATATCATGACTGAGAAGCAAATTATTCTGCAGAGATGGAAGGATTACTTTCATGATCTGCTAAATATTGAGAATCCTCATGCAATCGAGGAAGTGGAGAAAGTTGAAGGACCTGTACAAGAAGTGACTGAAGATGAAATCAAAAGAGCAATTCGAACTATGAAAAAGAGAAAAGCCACGGGGCCCATCAGGAGTGTGACAGAAATGATTACAAGCAGCAGAGAGGAAGGAGTAAAACAACTTACGAAAATATGTCAGAAGATACAGTGGACAGAACAAATGCCCGAAGAATGGGAAGACAGTATTACTGTTCCCATTTTCAAGGGTAAAGGAGATGCACTAGTATGTGGAAAATACAGAGGAATCAGGCTTCTGGAACATGGCATGAAGATCTGGGGAAAAAAGTATTGGAAAGAAGACTGAAGAGCCTGTGCAATATTGATGAAAAACAGTTTGGATTCCAGGCTGGCAAATCAACATAGATGCAATATTTATTGTGAAACAACTGCAGGGAAAGTATATGGAGAAGAAAAAGAGCTTGATGCACATCTTTGTTGACCTGGAAAAAGATTTTGATAGGGTACCCAGAAAGGCAATCCAATGGGCCTTGAGGAAACAAGGTGCAACGGAGCACACCATCTCAATGGTTATGACTGTACAAGAACTCTAGATCAAAAGTTAAAACTATAATTGGGACGTCAGAAAGCTTTGAGATAAAAGTAGGAGTGCACCAAGGATCCACATTGAGCCCTCTGCTCTTTATCCTCATGATGAATGAAATATCCAAGGAAGTGGAGAGGCCAGAAGAGATCTGGGAACTGCTGTATGCTGATGACTTAGTACTGGTAGCTGAGAACAGTGATGACGCTACTCAAAGATTAGGCAATTGGAAACAGAGATTAAAACTCAGAGGAGTGAAGGTAAATGTTGACAAGACCAAAGCAATGACAGTTGGAAAAGACCGCAGAACACATAGAGAGCAAGGCAAATACCCGTGTGGTGTCTGCCACAAAGGTGTAGGGAACAATTTGATCAAATGCTCCAAATGTCAATATTTTGTGTCACAAAAGATGCTCAAAGCTCAAAAGTCTGAAGAAAGGAGGACAGAGTATTTGTCTGCCCCAGTTGTATGAATAAGAAGGGTGAAGACAATACCAATGCAGGAAAGGAGGAGCTAGAATTTGAACAAGGGAAAATAGAAGTGGTAGACGAATTCTTCTACCTGGGAGAGATGATGAGCTGCAAAGCAAAATCTGAGTTAGCTGTCAGAACCAGGATTGCGAGTGCTTGGAAGAAATGGAAAGAATTGGCAAGTCTGCTCGGAAATCAGAAAATCCCACTGGAGAAACGCTGTCTGATATATAAGGCCTGCATCAGACCTGTTCTCCTGTATGGTTCGGAGATGTGGGTTTTCACAAAAACCGTCGAATGTTTGTTGAAGAGCTGCGAAAACCGAATGCTACTTTACATGACAAAGATCAAATGGGTAGACAGGATCACGAATGAAGAACTATGGAGAATGTGCAAAGTTGATGGTCTGAAGTCTGTAGCTAGTACCAATAGACTGCACTGGTTTGGGCATGTTTAACGGAAAGCAGACCACCACATCATAAAAAGAGCAATGAACTTCGTAGTGGATGGAAAGAGACCAAAGGGAAGACCTGGCAAAACCTGGGCTGCCTGTATTGCAGATGATCTTAGAGAAAGGGGCATAAATAAGGAGGAAGCTCAAAACAGAGAGAGATGGAGAAGGCTCATCAATGTCAAACCTCCCCTGGGAGAAACATGACAAAAAAGGAAGAAGTCCTTTGAAACAGACTGAGGTCCTTAAAAGTCCTTACATTTTCTTCAAAATTTCTGCGTTAACTTTAGGTACATGCAGGCATGCACACACACACTGGGGAATTTTTCCCTTGGAGTTGGTGTCAGTGCCAATTTCACTCCCCCAAAAAGTCCTTCAGATGAGACTATAGACGGAGGTCTCGCATCTGATCACACGCAGAGCATCTTGCACACATGTTAAAACCCGTTTTTCTGACAAGTAGGCCATCATGTGCCATTGGGAATGGATGACAACATTTACAAAACTGCATGCACACAGGGACTAGATTTAAAAAAGCATGTGAGGGGTTATTCCATTATCCTCAAAATAAAAGAATAAAGAACACATGCACACACACACGCACACACACACGCACGCACGCACACACGCCACGCACACACACACACGCACACACGCACAGCACGCACGCACGCACACACAACACACACACCACACACGCACATACACACACACACCACACACGCACACACGCACACACACACACACACACACATATAACACACACACACACACACACACACACACACACACACACACACACACACAGAGTAAGTGAAGATGGCATGTTTTCTGAAAACACACTCCCTCATGAAAGCATAGCTCAGCCAAGGAATCAAAACCGTAATTGTAACCATCAAATAAGTTTTGATGATTACATCAAGACTAAGAAAGACTGCACATTTTTGCTATCAAAATCTTATTTTTGGCCTGTCCAAATACTACTTTGCATATGCTGACTGGGCTTGGCAAGTGTGCTGAAGTTGGAATGTAGCTACGTTGCCATTGGTGAACATTGGAGCTCTAGCTGAGGAGCGAAAAAGAATATACCTGTACCTATTGCTGAGAATAGAAATGATCCATTCTGTAAAAACATATTAGAATTTGAAGTTATGACCTCCATTGGACCCCATTGGATGGCAGCAGATGACTGAAGAAGAGCCATGAAGCGCTGTGAAGCTGAAGTATGAAAGTGCTACAGGAAACGAAAATCAGAACAGAGGAAAAAGGAAAGGAAACTACAAGCAAGAGAGGGAGAGAGAGAAATAATGCATGCTCAATTGTTCATGTCCATCACAATAGCGGTAGGAAAACAAAAATTCCCTTTTCTGTATCCCCAAGACTATGCAAGGGATTGTATAACATTGTAGTTGCTGACAGGAAAAACTTAAATCTGATCTCCACCCCCGAAAAAAAAAAGTCATGTGATGTTTTCCTGTCCTATGTACAATATCTGTCAGAAGGATGTTAGTATGGGTGATAAGATACTATATCTTGGATAATACTATATGATATCTTGGATAATACTATTTGATATCCTGGATAATACTATATGATATCCTGGATACAGTTACTAAACACCACAAAGAGGAAAATAGATACCGTTTTTCATACTAGTACTAATAGATTCTTATTCATGTCTCTAGGGTAGAGCACCAGCAAGAACTAAACAATACACAATATGACAGTCATTTATCTTGTGTCCAGTTGCCATGTTTGTTTTTTTCTTCTTTCATTCTATAATTGATAACCTGTCTGCACATTGTGTGTGTGTATTGGTGTGCAAGAGCAGATGAGTTTAAATTTGTGAATTCATGTATTGCCTTTGAAATTTTGCTTAAACTAAATGGTGCATGATCTGTGTTCAGTTTTATTGTTTTGTCATTGGTTTACGTCCATCCCTTTTGTTTGGGGCTGTTGGCCTTTGACAGTTAGCTAACCTTGTGTTTGTGTTCATATCTCCTTCCATTTCTCTTTTCTTTCCAGACCATTTAAATGCATTTTTTACTCGCTTGGAAAAGCATGATTTTTTTTTATGAAATAAAGGGCCTAAAGCAATCTCTACCCTTTGAGAATAGCGTCATTGTTGATGAAACAGTTATTTGTAAACACTTCAAGGCAATAAATATCAACAAATCTCCCTGACCAGATGGCATATGCGGCAGAACCCTTAAGTTCTGCGCTACTGAGCTTGCCAGCATCTTTCAGCACCTGTTCCAAGCCTCGCTGGACACGAGCCTGATACCAGTTATTTGGAAGACTTCCAATGTAATACCTCTTCCAAAGATACCAAATCCTTCTCGGCCTAACGATTTCAGACCTGTAGCCCTCACATCACTTGTGAAGAAAACATTAGAAAAGATCATAAAATGTCTCATTCTTTCCGCTACAGAAAAAGGCCTTGACCCACTACAGTTTGCCTACAGGACAGGACGAGGTGTTGAAGATGCCAAACTGTTCATTTTAAACAAGTTGTACAACCACTTAGAAACACCTGACTCTCATGCCAGAATATTGTTTGCTGACTTTAGTTCAGCTTTCAATACAATGCAGCCCCATGTTCTTGTTCACAAAATACTTTAAAAAATTGATGTAGACTATCAACTTGTTCGTTGGCTGATGGAATTTTAAACTAACATACCGCAGCCTGTTTTTACCAATAAAATATCTTCATCGGTTAGATTTACCTGTACGGGCTCTCCACAGGGATGCGTTCTCTCGCCATTTCTGTACATTCTATACACAGATGATTGCATAAGCAGCTATGAAAATTCCTTTCTTGTAAAATTTGCCAATGACAGTGCTCTTTTGTCTCTCTTATCTGGATCTGTCCAAAACCATGGTCCAGCCCTCACTGATTTCATCAATTGGTGTGATGAAGCTTATCTGGAGCTAAATGGCAATACGTCAGTTCCTTTGTCCAACTCTGTGAAGTATTTAGGAGTAGTTCTTGACAACACACTCTCTATGAAAAAATTCATTACCCAGACCTGCCAATCTTGCTACTATCAATTACGGTGCATAAGCGCGATTCGCAAGTATCTGTCCACTGATGCAACTTCCAAGCTTGTCACATCTCTCATTCTTTCACGTTTAGACTACTGTAATTCTCTTTTGGCTGGCCTACCAGCATCATCTATCCACTCTCTTCAACGCATACAAAACTCTGCAGCTCGACTGGTCCTAAGAAAGAAAAAATCTGAACACATCACTCCTCTTCTGCGATCTCTTCACTGGCTGCCTGTCTCACAAAGACTGGAGTATAAAATCAATGCCCTCTGTTTCAAATGTCTACACAAATCTGCACCCTCTTATCTCTGTAACTGTCTTCACCTGTACACTCCATCCCGTTCCCTTCGTTCAGCCGCAGATACTTTGTGTTTTCGAACACAAAGCCGTCGCTCCTTCTCTGTTTCTGGTCCATCCACCTGGAATGACCTCCCTCTTTCACTTCGCCAAAAGCCTTCACTTGATACCTTCAAATCCAGCCTCAAAACACACTTATTTCCTACCTGAGACTTTCCCCCCACATATCTGTCCCTAATTTTCAATAGCATTTTTCACCTTCTAAGTGTTGCTCCGTGTGTGTGTGTGTGTGTGTGTTCAATTTTACGTCTGTTCACTTAAGTGTGTGCGCGTGCGTGTGTGCGTGCGTGCGTGCGTGCGTGTGTGTGTGTGCTTGCATGATTTGAAATCTTGAAATCTGTGATTCATTATGTTTAAGGAGAGTTGCATGCCTGTAAATGATTTGAGTGCAAGCGCTTCGATTTGTTTGTTTTTTACAAGATTCAGCGCTATATAAATTCCATATATTATTATTATTATTATTAAATGTTTCTAAAACTAAAGATCTTCCTATCAATTTCAGAAGATCGGGTCACACTTCTGAGCATGTTATCATCCATAGTCAAGAAGTTGAAAATGTTTCGAAGTACAAGTATCTGAGAACTATTTTTGATCACAAATTAAACTGGGATGCTAACACTGACGCTATTGTCAAAAAGGGACAACAACGTATGTATTTTCTAAGGAAGCTTAACTCATTTTTTGTTGACTAAAAGATTCTTTCTTCGTTCTACAAGTCCTACATAGTGTTCTAAGTTTTGCTTTCATCTGTTGGTACAACAACCTTAGTGTTAAAAACAAGAATAGTCTTTTAGTGTTAAAAACAAGAATAGTCTTCGGAGATTTTGTTAGAATCTGCTAAAAAATAATTGGATTAGAACAAAGAGATCTCAAGCCGTACTGCAATCAACAGCTTGTGCGCAAAGCGACTGCCATCTTGGCTTCCCATGCTATGTCTTCGGAATTTCAGTTGTTGCCTTCAGGACGCCGCTTTCGGTGCTCCAACAGTAAAACAAATAGAAAAAGAAATTCTTTTGTTCTAGTAGTCATTCGAATTCTAAATTCGAAACAGCACTGACCAAACAGTTTTACATTCTCTGGTATACCCCCCTGATTGTCAAGTGCGTGTGTGCATGAGTGTGTGTGGTAATGAAAATAAGTACTCCTGTATCTTGCTTTTGGCTTTCAAGAATGATTTCTAAATTGTGTGTGTGTAAGTTTGTCTTTACTAGACAATGGTCATTATGGTGCACGGGTGCACATGTGTATGTGTGTGTTTTCTAGTTAATAGTCTTTATAAAATTGTGTTCATATATTGGTGTGTGTGTATGGGTGTGCGCACGTGTGTGAGTGTGCGCGTGCATGCATGCGTAAAAAATAAGTTTGTCTTTTCCAATCAATGGTTTTTACAACATTGTATTCCTACATTGGTGTGTGTGTACGTGGTGTGTGTGTGTGCACGCACCTGGGTTTGTGTGTGATAATTTTTTAAAGCTATCTTGGAATGTTTATAACAATCTGAAATGTATTTTTCTTGTGTCTTGTGAGATAATTATTGGAATCAATGTGCCTGTCAGTATTGTAATTGCCCTTCATGGGATGACTAAAGTGTTTTTGACTTGACTTGACTCTATCTCTCTCTCTCATTTTGCTGTGATGGTGTGTTCTTTTCTTCATTCTCCTACTATGGGGGGGGGGGGGGGGGGGGGGGGGGGGGGGGGTGGGGGGAGGGGGGGGGGGGGGGGGGGGGGGGGGGGGGGGGGGGGGGGGGGGGGGGGGGAGACAGCATAGTGGTTAGAGCATTGCACTTGTGGTTTAACAGCCCTGGATCACACCCAGGTTTGAGCCACCTCTGAGACACCCGTTGAAGGGGATTTTTCCCTAGGAGTTAACATCAGTACTGACTTCACTCACTCAAAAGTCCTTCAGAGGAAACTATAAACTGAGGCCCTGTATGCAAATGTATACAGAACATCTTGCGCACACGTGAAAACCGGTTCAGCCCATTGGAAGAGTAGGTCATTGTGCGGCGGTAGGAATGGATGGCAAAAATAAAAAGGCGTCACTCTGATGTCATGTTTAGACATCATCCCTGAAGTCGGAATGTGGCTACCTTAGTTGTGGGCAAAAACACATTGGTGAACCTCAGAGATGTAGCCGAGGGAAAATTGTTATGCCTGCTCTGAAAATGGTGGTGGTGCTGTGTGTGTGTTGTGCAGGGCTGTGTGAGGTGCTGATTCTGCCCATGTGTTGTGCAGGGCTGTGTGAGGTGCTGATTCTGCCCCTGTGTTGTGCAGGGCTGTGTGAGGTGCTGATTCTGCCCCTGTGTTGTGCAGGGCTGTGTGAGGTGCTGATTCTGCCCCTGTGTTGTGCAGGGCTGTGTGAGGTGCTGATTCTGCCCGTGTGTTGTGCAGGGCTGTGTGAGGTGCTGATTCTGCCCCTGTGTTGTGCAGGGCTGTGTGAGGTGCTGATTCTGCCCCTGTGTTGTGCAGGGCTAGTGTGGAGGTGCTGATTCTGCCCCTGTAGTTGTGCAGGCTGTGTGAGGTGCTGATTCTGCCCCTGTGTTGTGCAGGGCTGTGTGAGGTGCTGATTCTGCCCCTGTGTTGTGCAGGGCTGTGTGAGGTGCTGATTCTGCCCGTGTGTTGTGCAGGGCTGTGTGAGGTGCTGATTCTGCCCCTGTGTTGTGCAGGGCTGTGTGAGGTGCTGCTATTCGTGTGTGTTTGTCAGGCGTGTGAGGTGCTGATTCTGCCCCTGTGTTGTGCAGGGCTGTGTGAGGTGCTGATTCTGCCCCTGTGTTGTGCAGGGCTGTGTGAGGTGCTGATTCTGCCCCTGTGTTGTGCAGGGCTGTGTGAGGTGCTGATTCTGCCCATGGTGGAGGACCACACCGCCACTGTCCAGTTCAACAAAGCCACCTGCTATGGAGTGCCCCTCTATGCTGGACTGCTGGTCAGTTGACAGCGCTTACTTGTGTGTGTGTGTGGACTGGTAGTATGTTTACAGCACTTATACATGTGTATGTATGTGTGAGGAATGGTCGAAAGTTAACAGCATATGTGTGTGTGTGTGTGTGTGGTCTGCTTGAAAGTTAATTGACAACACTTAACCCCTGTGTGTGTGTGTGTGCATGCGTGCATGCGTGCGTGCATGCGCATGTGTGTGTGAGAGTTGGGGTGAGGGGATAGATGAAGGGGTGTACACACAGCTAATCATCCAGAATAAATAACTATCATGGAAAAAACAACAACAAATAAAACAGGATAAACACGAACAACAGCATAATTACTAACTTTGCAGTCCACATAAGCTTTGGTCACAGGTGTCCCTTTTGTGTTGGTTACCCCTTAAAATTTTTCCCCTTTCCTGGACAAATTTTTTGGTGGGTTACACTAGTAAACATCAGTATACTATAGGAATCTGAAAATAGAACTCTGCCTTAATAACAATACAATTTCTTTCATATTGGAGTGTTTAAGAAAATGCTCTATGCTATGGACTGGGAAGACAAGTGAAAAGAGTTTCAGATCTCTGCAGTGTAAAAGAATGTGATCATTGGTAGTAGTGTGTGTGTGTAATATTAATATCTTTTGATTTTATTCATGAATGATTTTGCACAAGTGTAAATGATTTGAATGTAAGCACTTTGATTTGTTCCTTTGCAAGATTCAGCGCTATATAAATTCCATACATTACTATTATTATGATGATGATGATCATCATCATCATCATCATTATTATTATTGCCACAGATATGTGTTGCTTTCTTTAAAAATTTAGATCTAAAAGCATTGAGCTTAAACCTGTAGATAAGAAATACAACATTTATATACACGTGAATTGTGGCATTTGACAAGTAATCGAAAGATAATAGATGGGTTACATAATCATTGCAGGGAGAACCTATATCATGTAGTTTATTTTTGAAGTGTTTCCACCTTGGATTTTGTAATGTGCTATAGCCCTCATGAATGGATAGAGGAACATGTAGCATTGATTTTTTCCTACATGAAAGTTAAGTCAAGTCAAAAACATTTTTAATAGTCATTCCATGAAAAGCAATTACAAATGATCTACTTTCAGTGATGGGATGACAAACACTGCACTCGCCTTATTGTCACTGATGGGACAGCCTGGGGGTTAGTGTGATGCATTCATGATCTGCTGACCTGGGTTCAAATCTCTTTCAAGAGGATTTTTCCTCTGGAGTTAACATCAGTGCTGACTCCACTCTCCCCAAAAGTCCTTTGGATGAGACTATAAACAAGGTCCCATGTGCGAACGCACACAGAACATCTTGTGCACACATTAAAACCCGTTCCACTTTTCAGAAGAGTAGGCTGGTGGGAATGGATGACATCTATCTATCTATCTATCTATCTGTCCCGTAGTCTGACGACCTTGGGGGCACCCTCAAAGACTCAACAACCAGTTCCCTCCATTCCTCTCTCTGTTCTGCCTTTCTCAGGGTTTTGTTGAGTTCTAGGCCTGTCCATTCACTGATGTTATCCTCCCAGCTCTTCCTTGGTCTGCCTCTTCTTCTTCCTCCTTGGACAGTGCCTTGCAAAACTCGCTTGTAATTCCTTGGATCTTGTGACATGCCCATAACCATTTAAGTTTACGCTTTTTCAACGATCGTTAAAGGTTCTCATAGGGTCCAATGTTTGCTGGATTCTGTTATGCACGCTTATCGTGGCTTATGGTTGTCTTTGTAGGAGATGCCAAGGAGTCTCCGAAAGCATCTCATCTCCACTCCTGTACTCTTATCCATCCAAATCTGCAGTCAGGTCCATGATTCACAGGCATACAGAAATATGGATATGACAAGGGAGCGCATTAGTCTGATCTGGAGATAAGTGAGATAATTCCTTACTCTCCAGATGGTGTTTAGTTTTGACAAAGCTTTATTGGTCTGTGCAGTCCTGCATACTACTTCTGGCTTGGATCCATGGTCGATACAAATGCTCCCAGGTACTTGAGCTTGAACTGTTTCCAGCTTGGTCATTAACCCTGATATCAGTGCTATGCCGTTGGATTATTATCATCAGTTGGTCACTTCACTCACTGATTCATGCCGTATGTTTTGGAGGCCTTATCCAAGGTGTCTGTTAGCTGGCAAGCTCTTTTTCTGAATCTGCTATTCCCATCAATGTCATCTGC
Organism: Rapana venosa; assembly: GCA_028751875.1. Classification (NCBI taxonomy): domain Eukaryota; kingdom Metazoa; phylum Mollusca; class Gastropoda; order Neogastropoda; family Muricidae; genus Rapana; species Rapana venosa. The sequence goes on from CM054166.1 coordinate 4,529,645, forward strand.
GAAGCGAGGTTTGTGATCGTTCTGGCCACCAATGCTGACTGATCCTTCATATGTTCCAGTTGCTCAGCCATGATTCTCTCAAGGAGATTGTTAAAGATAGGGTTGAAGGTAGACAGCCCTGCCTTACTCCAACTGTTGTTCGAAAAACATCTCCAAGGTTTGTTGTTGTAGTACACTGCACTGTGCCTCGCTTACAGCTGTTTGATGACCTGATCAGTTGCATTGATGCTGTACAAATTCATGTTTCCACAAAGCTGCATGCCACATCCCTGTCAATGCACTTCTTAAAATCGATAAATACGTGGAAAGGTCTTGTTGATGTTGAAGGTACCGCTCACATATATTCTGAAGTTGAATATCTGTATCAGTTGTGCTGCGCCCTGCTCTGAAACCTGCTTGTTCCTCAGCAATGATGGTCTCTGCTTGTAGCTTCACTATTCAATATAATCTGCAGCATGAAACTTGCTTGGGTGACATATGAGGCTGATTGTGCGGTATATGGCATTGTTGTAATTTCCTTTCTTGGGAGGGTGATGATGAAGACTGCTGCCATGTGTTGGCCATTTTCCTGCTGCCAATCTGTTGCAGATCTTATAGGGCGCTGATCATGTCTTCCCTCCACTTGGACCAACTCAGCTGGAATTTTGTCAGCCCCTGCTGACTTCCCTTTTTCAGCGATCTGACTGCGTTCCACTCTTCTCGAGGATAGGGGACTGTCTGTGTCCTTTGCTGTCGGTACATTAAGGACTTCTGGATCTCCTGCGTTCTAAGTATACAGTCGAGCAGTATTTTCCCCTGTCCATCGTTCAAATATAATGGATGACGACATTTACAAACTGCATACACATGGACCGAATGAAAATAAAGCACACTGTGCTTAGTCCATTATCTTCCCCCCCCACTCCCTCCCCCAAAAAAGGAACCATCAGTGTAAATTCTTAGATGTTTTGCATATGCAGTTTGTATATATTCTTTTACTGATGCCCTAAGGATATTTTCATTACCTTTTTGGGTAAGTAATTTATGTCAAAATTAGCTCTCTTAAGCTTCTATGGCAAAGACGAGGCGTTAATCTTTGAATCAGTTATTGTAGGACATATTTCTGCTTGATCAAATAATTGAGAAGTATAGGCTGGAGCTGCGGTGACAGAGCGAATAGAGTGTTCTTTTATGAAAGTTGACATAAAGATCTTGTTCTAATTTTGGTGTCCATATTGGTTTGTTGCTTTGAACAATATAAGAGATATTTAGCCACAGCCAGTTGTCGATATTGTCTAATGGCAAAATACCTATCTCTTTATAAGTGCCCATGGATGATGCATGAAAAGGTACCCCAAAGTTAATGGAAAAGCCCTACAGTCTAGGCTTCTCATTTTCTGTGATAAATACTTTGCAACTCTGAAAAATGCTTCCTGGCGATAAATTAGTGGAGTGTACTAAAGACATTAATGCCACATGTTTGAAAACAGCTACGTCGTGAGCCCACATTTGTTTACTATTAACTTCTAGGAGGTTAAGACTTTTCCGAGCTTTAGTATTTACATGACAATTCCAACTTAGTGTAGACACGAAATATACCCCTAAAAACTTTTCACCATAGTTTTATATTCAATCGTTGGTTCATGGACTGCAGAATGATGGTGGTGTGCAGATGGTGATATCAGGCAGCATGGCCATCAGAGCTTCACTCAGCAGACGGAAAACTACAGTGAGTATGTATGGAGCTTGGGGTAGGCCTGCTGTAGGAAACCCACAGTACTGGTTGTTTGTAGAAAAGATTACACATATTTACAATAGGTTTTGTGTTTTTAGAACAAGTTAGAAATTTACATGTTTTCTTGGCACTAATGATAAAATAGTGAAAGGTGTGTGGTGCGGATGTGTAGGTCTACAGATGTTTTTCCCTGTTCCTAGGTTACAGCTCTGAGGTTTACCAAGGTGAGGTTTTGCGTATGTGACCATTTTCACCCACTATTAAAGTAGCTGCATTCCGTCTTTGAGGGTAGTGGTGGTGGTGGCGGTGACAAAATGGTGAAGAGGGGGGAGGGTTGTGTGGGTGCAGGTATGGAAATTCTATAAGCTCACACAATATTGATGGTAATGATGACAAAGTATTGAACAGGGAGGTGTGTGTGTGTCCAGGTATACAAATTCTATAGCCTCGCATGAATTGATGGTAATGATGATATAGAACAAGGGTGATTGTGTGTGTGTGCGTGCGTGTGTGTGCGCATGTGTGTGTGTGTGTGTGCACAGATATACAAGTTCTATAAGTTCACACAGTATTGCTGTGTATGATGATAAAGTATTGAAGAGGGGTATGGGTGGATGTGTGCAGGTGTACATGTTCTATAAGTTCACACAGTATTGCTGTGTATGATGACAAAGTATTGAAGAGGGGTATGGGTGGATGTGTGCAGGTGTACAAGTTCTATCACCTGGAGGTGATGACGCTGCTGGTGTACGCGGCTCTGACAGTTTTCCTCATCGTCTCCTACTCCCAGTACTGGATGAGGGAGCAGACCTTTCCTGTGAGTGTCTTCAATTTTACGTCTGTTCACTTAAAGTAATATTAGACGAGTAGTCAGGCCTGCCTGCCTGCCTGCCTGCCTTCCTTCCTTCCTTCCTTCCTTCCTTCCTTCCTTTCTTCCTGCCTTCCTGCCTTCCTTCCTTCCTTTCTTCCATCCTTCCTGCCTGCCTTCCTTCCTTCCTTCCTTCCTTCCTTTCTTCCTGCCTTCCTGCCTTCCTTCCTTTCTTCCTGCCTTCCTTCCTTTCTTCCATCCTTCCTGCCTGCCTTCCTTCCTTCCTTTCTTCCTGCCTTCCTTCCTTCCTTCCTTTCTTCCTGCCTTCCTTCCTTCCTTTCTTCCTGCCTTCCTTCCTTTCTTCCATCCTTCCTGCCTGCCTTCCTTCCTTCCTTTCTTCCTGCCTTCCTTCCTTCCTTCCTTCCTTCCTTTCTTCCTGCCTTCCTTCCTTCCTTCCTTCCTGCCTTCCTTCCTTCCTTCCTTCCATCCTTCCTTCCTTCCTTCCTTCCTTCCTTCTTCCTTCCTTCCTTCCTTCCTGCCTGCCTTCCTTCCTTCCTTCCTTCCTTCCTTCCTTCCTTCCTTCCTTCCTTCCTTCCTTTCTTCCTGCCTTCCTTCCTTCCTTTCTTCCATCCTTCCTGCCTGCCTGCCTTCCTTCCTTCCTTTCTTCCTGCCTTCCTTCCTTTCTTCCATCCTTCCTGCCTTCCTTCCTTCCTGCCTTCCTGCCTTCCTTCCTTCCTTCCTTTCTTCCTGCCTTCCTTCCTTTCTTCCTGCCTGCCCGCCTGTCTGCCTTCCTCCATTCCTTCATTCCTTCCCATATTTGTGACATTTGTAAAAACAAATTTATGCTTTCAGTTGTAGGAAATGCAGTAAATTCTTCATACCTATTTTGAATATTTTTCCTGTTCACAGAAAGTAAGTATTTGTTCATAAATATAATTATGTTTGGGTGCATCAAATTCAAAATTTTGAAAATTATTATGTTCGTTTGTTCCTAAAGCATTTCAGTACACCAGTGATCACCAATTTATAGAAGAGTAAAGGAATACACACAAGAGAAATTATGCATCATCATCATCATCAGTCCCGTGACCTTGGCGGTCGTGGAGGAGACACGAAAGACGATGCCGTGGTAAGCCTCCTCCATCCATCTCGGTCCTCGGCTCTGCGCAGTAGTGCCGAGTCATTCATCCTGGTCCATTCTTTGATGTTGTCCATCCATGACTTGTTCTGTCTTCCCCTCTTTCTGCCACCTTCGAGTGTTCCCTGCAGTACTGTTTTTGGCAAAGTGTTGTGGCGGGTGACGTGGCCGAACCATGTCAGCTTTTTCTTCTTGACGATGGTGAGAAGGGGTTCCTGTGGACCTGCCAGCCGTGTTATTTGGCTCTTGACAAATTCATTGGTCTTTCGTTCTCTCCAGGATATGCCCAGCAGTTTTCTATGGCATTTTGTTTCAAATGACTGGATTTGCTTTGCTGTTTCAGCAGTCAATGTCCAGGTTTCACTTCCGTACAGCAGGATAGTCTGAATTAGGGCTTTGTAGAGCTTTATTTTGATTGGGAAACTGATCTCTTTACTTTTCCATATGGTGGTGAGTTTTGTCATGGAAGATGTTGCCATGGCTAGTCTGACTTTGATTTCTGTCGTCGATCGCCCTTCCTTTGTGAGTGTAGCGCCAAGGTATTTAACCCTAGTAGCACTGAATATGCAGCAACAAGCCTCGCTTCTATTGGCTGAATTAACATTGGCTAGCATTGTTTTGGAGCAGGGTGGGCTCAAACAACCCTTGATATTGATATATAAAACTGAATTAAATGTGTTAAGCTATATATCACTGGAAAGAACAGATAATATGCTTTTAAATGAGTGTAATTTTATAATAGTGTGTAGTGATTATGATTATGTTAAAAAAATCCACAAAAAAAAATCGTGTGCGCACTACTGATCACTGTTCCATCGTCAGGGCCCTGGATCGATTTTAACACGATAAGCAAAGTTCTTGCGGTGCATAAATGTCATGATTAGGTAAACACTATTTCTTGACATTAGTTTTCAAAAAATAAGGAGTTTGTATCGCTTTATCGGTCACCAAATACTCGGAAAAGTTCAGCGAAAGGATCGACGCCATCGTGACCGTCATGGTGGAATGTGCGAAGTGGTGGCTTTCTATGACGAAAATACAAAGATCGCTTGATTTCATGTGATGCAAAGTATTCAGCAGCATAGCGATTTGACTCAACAACAGTTTATTTCGAAGCCTCGTTGCGTCAAATAAAGTAAAACAATCTGTGATGTCGAAATCGCCGAGTAGCGAAGAAGTCCATCCAGCAAAACTAGCACCGCTCGATTCAGTCCGATCGCGATCGATTTTTACCAAGTTTTTCAAAAATATTCCACAATCCTTACCTCATCGTCTCTCTCATTGTTTATTTCAACCAAATCCAGCCTCTAAAACTCCTCCTCGCTGTCAATATTGTAAAAAAGCTCGAAAAAACGCTTGAAGAAATTCTAGTGCAAACACTGGCCGCCATTTTTGTTGAAGACGATCTCGGCTGGTCCGAAAAAAAATAAAAATACACTCTTAACCAATCAGATTCTTCGTTGCTTGTGTGTGTCAAACGACCTTCACCCCTTTCTGCGGGCCTACAACGGCCTTAACATTCATTGGCTGACCTTTGAAAGCGAAAGTAAGCTTTCAACTATGATAACCCACGTCATCCCGGAATATTCCGGGATCCGCCACACAGCTTAGACCCGCCTTTACCGGAATATTCCGGGAACCGCGCTACTAGGGTTAAAAGCGTCTACCTCCTCCAGTTGCTGGCCGTTCATGTAAATTTTAGCAGTAGTGTTGCTCGTGCTGTTCACAAGTACTTTACTTTTCTCTGAGCTCACCTCCATCCCATATGCTCCAGCTCTGTTCTCAAGTCTGGTCGTAAGATCTTGCAGCTCTGTGTTACTTCCGCCCATGAGGTCAATGTCATCGGCAAACCGCAAGTTGTTGAGGGGTCTGCCGCCAATGGAGATGGTAGAGTGGAAGTCATGGAGGGTCTCTCTCATAATGTTTTCCAAGAACAGATAAAACAGGACTGGAGATAACAGGCATCCTTGTCGGACCCCAATTGTGGTTTTGAAGTAGTCTCCGACCTGATTGTTCAGAAGGACTGCACTGCTTGCGGTGTTGTATAGTGCTTGAATGGTTTGCACTAGTCCTTCTTCAATGCCATACATTCTGAGGACCTGCCACAGGCCTTCGTGCCATACTCTGTCGAAAGCCTTCTTGAAGTCGATGAAGTTGTGGAACAGGTCTCTCTGATGTTGAAGATGTTTTTCCATCTGGATGTGGCAGTTAAAAATCTGTTCGATTGTTCAGTTGAACAAAATCGAAATTATGCAAGAAATCACAAAATACTATCTCTGTGAAATACTACAATACATGGTTCTCAACTGTATGTGATAATTGTTGCTGAAAGCAGCGATCATTCTCTTTTGGGAAATTCAAAGTGACACGGTTATGATTAAGAAGCACTGTGTAGAGTCATTTTTTTGTTTTGTTTTTGTTCTAAAGTAAATGTGTTTGCCAGCAGTCTAAATTGACTGGAATAGGCACCAAGAGAAGAAGACCCCCAAACCAAGTGTAACAAATAAGCAAACTGAAGAAAAAGAAAACAGAAACTGAGGTCTTGAAGGAAAAACAGACAGGTGAAATTGCCGTGGATTTAAAAACAACTTCTGATGGACACTACAGCCGAGTGGTTAAGACTATGTGACATCAGTCCCATGGGTCCATGAAGTCGTGCGTTTGAATCCTGGCGGCATCTGGTAAATTAAGGGCGGGGATTTTTATGATCTCTCAGGTCATCTGAAAGTGCATACCAGCTAGTGCCTTAATTCTATTCATGTATATATACATAATGCTGAAGATCAAATATGCACATTAAAGATCCTGTAATTTATGTCCACGTTTGGTGGTTTACAGAAACATGAACATGCCCAGCTTACATCCCCAAAGTCTGGGTTACAGAAACGTGAACATGCCCAGCTTACATCCCCAAAGTCTGGGTTACAGAAACTTGAACATGCCCAGCTTACATCCCCAAAGTCTGGGTTACAGAAACGTGAACATGCCCAGCTTACATCCCCAAAGTCTGGGTTACAGAAACGTGAACATGCCCAGCTTACATCCCCAAAGTCTGGGTTACAGAAACGTGAACATGCCCAGCTTACATCCCCAAAGTCTGGGTTACAGAAACGTGAACATGCCCAGCTTACATCCCCAAAGTCTGGGTTACAGAAACGTGAACATGCCCAGCTTACATCCCCAAAGTCTGGGTTACAGAAACGTGAACATGCCCAGCTTACATCCCCAAAGTCTGGGTTACAGAAACACGAACATGCCCAGCTTACATCCCCAAAGTCAGAATGCAGCCACCTTCATGGTGGGCGAGTTCAAAGACATACCTGGCCTGGCGTGTGACAAAATTTCAGCTGGATAGCTTGTCGTGCACACACACACACAGAGTTGTCTTAGGAGTAAAGTCAGTCAGTTTGGGATAGAAGAAAACTTTGAAAGAATGAAGAATCTACAGGCAGTTTAGCTCTGTAGAATTCAACAACATGCGGGTGTATCAGAGGCCAAGGACAGAGAGTTCTATTTGTCAGTTGCAGTCATGCTTTAGGATAAATCCCCATAGGTAATCCAGAGTCTGAACAAATCCCTACAACTTACGGGATTCAAACCTGCAACCTTCCAGTTCATAACCCAGAGCGCTAACCATTGGTGGCTGGTTCTAATTAGGCAGTTTCTGTATTAAAGATATGATGTGGACATATTTTAAACTTTTTTTTTTTTTTTTACATTAGGGAAGCTGAAGTTGGGAAAAGAAATTAATTTGAAAGATGAGGAAAAAATGACCAGTGATGTGGTCAGCAGGAAGTGTTCCAGTTCTGCTGACAGGATTGAAGTCCACGCCAGCATCATCATGCCTCGCACTGTTGGTGTCTGGGTCAGAAAGTGTGGCCGGTCCAACTGATGGCTGGCTGGCTGGCTGGCTGGTTGCTTTTGTCATTGTATATTCACGATACCTGGCATGTGAGAGAATCAGTCTGATATGAATGAAGGTGTCATAGTAATGGTTGACCAGGGTGTTGATACAGGGAAGGACAGTAGAGTTGGTTTTATACCTGGTTTTAGTTTGTTTATATTTGCACAGTTTTATTCTGAGATTTAAAAGTTGACGACATGACAGCCCCAATGTGAACCTCTGTGGTTGGCTTATTCCATTATCCTCGGGAGGGAAAAAAGAAATCTAAACGCTTTGATTTGTTGCTTGACAAGATTCAGTGGTATATAAATTCCATACATTATTATTATTATTATTATTATTATTATATGCTTTCATTTGTTTTTAAAAAATCTGTTTTGCTGTGATGATAACTAACGCTGTGATGACTAATGCTGTGATGATAACTAATGCTGTGACGACTAATGCTGTGATAACTAATGCTGTTATAACTAACGCTGTGATAACCAACGCTGTGATAACTAACGCTGTGATGACTAATGCTGTGATGACTAATGCTGTTACAACTAACGCTGTGATGACTAACGCTGTGACAACTAACGCTGTGATGACTAACGCTGTGACAACCACTGCTGGTGTTACAGACCAGCAGCACCAGAAGCCAGGTGCACCTGGTGGTGACTCTCCTCATGTTGCTGGGTCTCACCGTTGCCCTGACGACGGTCATCCATTATCGCAGAGCCGTCTGCTTCGGTCAGGTACAGCTGTGGCATTGGTGGACCCACTGCATCTGCAACGCCTGCTCTGCTGAGGTCAGGCCCCTGAAGAAACTCTTTTTTTGTTTTGGGGGGGGGGGATCGAGGATGCAGTAGGGGGGAGGGGGGGGGGTGTAATAGCGTAGTAGTAGTTAGAGCATTGAGCTAGTGATCTGAAGATGTAAGTTCGAGCCACCACTGTGCTGATGCGATTCTTATATCATGCTCGAGTGCATTTTTTCCTTATAGTTAACTCCCCCTGAGGTAAAATCAGTACTGACTTTACTCCCAAAAGTCCTTCAGTTGAGGCAATACCGAAGTTCTGTGTACACACACACACACAGAACATCTTCCTAAGAGTTGGTCAATACATGCCGATAGGAACAGACGACACTATGATTTTTAAAAAGCACTCTGGTGTCGTGTTTAGACACCATGCCTGAAGTCTGAATACGGCTGCCTTAAGGGCGGGCAGACAGCTGTATCCACAAAACCTTGCCAGTGGTGGACCTCAGAGCTCTAGCCAAGGAATGAAAAGAATCTGTTCATCATTATTTGTTGTTTTGCTGCCACATCCTATGTGACATGAGTGATGACCCACTGTTCTCACTCTGCTCATTCCAAACTCACCACACCCATGCTGCTCATGTACATCATCATCAGGGTCAGAAGTCCACAGGGAGCTTGTCAGTGTTGGGCGCTGTGAGGCCACCAGGGGCCCTGCACTGCTGCTGCTGGGTCATTGTGGCGATGTGGAGTGGTGCCTGTTCTCGGCCAGAATATGCAGGGCACACAAGCTTCTCCCCTACAGTTACAGCTTAGTCATGGAGTAGGGCCAGGTGAACCCCCCATCTTCGCTAGTGACTGTTACAGTGTCCCTCCGGCGTTACAGTGTCCCTCCAGCGTTACAGTGTCCCTCTAGCGTTACAGTGTCCCTCCAGCGTTACAGTGTCCCTCCAGCGTTACAGTGTCCCTCCAGCGTTACAGTGTCCCTCCAGCGTTACAGTGTCCCTCCAGCGTTACAGTGTCCCTCCAGCGCTGTTTCCCCTGGGTCCCCAGACCTGAAGGCTTTGACACAAACTCGTCCATTACAGGCACGAACATGTAGTGGCCACGAAGGTGACGGGACAGCGTGGTGGTTAGAGTGATGTATTCGTGATCTGCTGACCCGAGGTCCATTCTTGTTCAAGAGGATTTTTTCCCTGGAGTTTACATCAGTGCCGACTCCACTCTCCCCAAAAGTCCTTTGGATGAGACTATAATCTGAGGTCCCATGTACGAATGCACACAAAACATCTTGCACACACGTTAAAACCTGTTCCGCTTTTCAGAAGAGTAGGCCATTGTGTGCCGGTGGGAACGGATGACAATTGACAAACCTGCATACTCATGGGGACTGGATGAAAAAAAGCACACGAATGCTTATTCCATTATCCTCAAAATAAAAGAATAAAATAAATAAAATAAGACAGTACTGTGAGCTGGAATGTGCTGTGTATGTATGTCATCAGATGTAAGGGGGAATCCTTCATCTGATACACCTGTATCTAGCAATAATGTTGCCATATAGCATACAGTGGTTGAACTTTTTAAAAGTTTTATGTGCTTGTGTTGTATTCAGTTTGTATATAAATATTTATTTGCTTGTTGGTAATTTAGAACCACCAGTGCATTTTTATTCGTTCATGTGCCAATATATCTTAAAACAGTTTATATGTATTTCTTTGCGCTAAAAAAAAAAATTGATGCACTAATGTTAAATAGTACAGTGTTCAATGATGAAATGTCTGATAGTTTTTACTTTAGTTTGCGGTATTCTCATAAGTTTTTAAGATTTTCTTATATGTACGTCTGATCAGTTTTGAGTACAATTGGTTTAACCACTAGACTGCCTTACCCCGGAAATTTTCCGGGGCTAAATGTGCACTCTATACGCCTACAACCCGGAAAATTTCCGGGGTGTCAAACCGAGGTAAACAAGCCGGCTTCCTTGACTACAGTTAAAGGGAAAGAACTCCAAAATTAGTGGAGATCACTCTCCTGTTGCTTGGCAAGATCCAGCTGCAAAAACCGTGCGAAAACGATCGTCTTTTAGCTCTTTTTTTGTGTTTTTATGCATGACTGCTTGGGCAGTTCTTGTTCAAAATGGCTAACACTTCTTGTTGAAGGCATCAATAACTTTACACAGCTGAAGAAGTGGCAAATAAAACTTTAGATTTACCTGAAAGTGATGAAAAACGATCGTGTATGATTCAGGCGATCGTGCATTTAAAAAAATGAATGAGATTTGGCCTGGACTTATGTTTGACGTTATTGAGATGGGGGGTACTGAGAATGACAGTGGTGATGTAGAAAGTGTATTTTTGTCGATATTTTACATTTTAAATATATTTTTGCAGTGAAATCACTGAAATATCAATTTGAGCTTGAATTGAAGCAATCTACGATATATATACTGTCATTGGGTAGACGATCAGGAATATGCTGTGGGTTATTGATGGAAGGAAGGCAAGTGCTGCTGCCTACAATAAAATGTTGTTTTGTTGTAAAATTGTATGTCCATATTATCTTCAGCCATGACGAGCTGTTAGCATAACACCCTGCACTCCCTCTTAAAGGAGAAGAGAGTCTTGAGTGTGGCTGGCCACCTTTGTGGTGAGGTACAAGTCTGACAGGCAGACTTCTCATCCACTGCATGCTCTCAGTATTCCCAGGTGGGAGGAGTGAGTCCGAGTGCTCATCACTGGGGGTGACCCCCACCCAGGATGTTAAGCTGGGCAACACACAACAACAGCATGATCTGGTGGCCCAGGGTCGAGCCCCCACACAGACACCTGTTTTAGGGAACTTTATCCTGGACTTACAGACTCCACTCCTCCAAGCGTCCTGCTGGTGGGACTATAAATTGAGGTCCTGTGTGGGAATAATAATGTATGGAATTTATATAGCGCTGAATCTTGTAAAGCAACAAATCAAAGCGCTCAGATTTTATTTCATACCACTTTAAGTCACGGCAGATTTCTCTCCGTGAAATTCGGGCTGCTCTCCCCAGGGAGAGCGGGAGAACGCGTCGCCACTTAGCGCTGCGCCACCCTTTCACCCTTTTTTTTTTTTTTTTTTTTTTCTGCGGCTGTATTTTGTTTCCCTATCAGAGTGGCTTTTTTCTAAGAATTTTGCCAGGGACAACTCTCTTGTTGCCGTGGGTTTTTTTACGTGCGCTAAATAATTACGTGTAACACATGGGACCTCGGTTTATCGTCTCATCCGAAAGACTAGCGCCCAGACCACCACTCATGGTCTAATGGATGGGGGAAAAATTTCCGGTCCAAACGGGGTACGAACCGCCGCACACTTCAGACCCGGACTTTTCGCTTTCTAGACAGGCGCGTTACCTCTAGACCACCGATCCACCTGATGAGGTATACCTGGAGCTGTGGAACAGTGCAGAAATGATGAGGAATGCATGTAGAACATCTTGCACGCACGTTAAAAAACCTGTTCTGCCTGTCAGAAGAGGCGGCCAGTTTGTGTCAGTAGGAATGGATGACAGATTCTTGTTTACAAAAAGACAAGCACATTGGTGGTGTGTTTACACATGGCCCCAAAGTGGGAATGCAGCTAGCTTCAGGGGGGATAAAAACGGCTGTGTACGCCAAGTCTCGCCATTGGTGAGCCGCGGTGCTCTAGCCAAGGGACAAAATAAAGCGAGGGGGGTATTTTATGTGATGCAAGTACTTTCCTTTTGCTTATTTCCCCTTCGTTGTCATATACATAATGGTGAGGGTGGTTTTTGTTCTTTTTTTATTTTTTTATTTAATGTTGATCCTCCTCCACCTCTTCTTTTTTTTTCTTTTCTTTTTTCTTTTTTAGAAACCATATGTATGTCAGTATTTCTATATCTTAACTTTGTATCATGTTGTTTACTTAAAGTATTATGTTGTATGTAGTGTATTATTGCTGTTTTATAATTTGTGTGGAGTGTGTCATCATTTATATAGAGAACTGTGTATGTAAAGGATTCATGTGGAAGTGCTGTTTTGTTCAGACTTGATCCCTCACTGCATATATTATTATCATCATCATTGTTGTTGTTGTTGTCACTGTTGTTATGATGATAATGAGTTTTATATGTGTGTGCAGTCGTCGGAAAGTCCCTCAGAAAGAGAGCAGCTGGTACGTGGGACAGACGGGAAGTCAGGACCTGTGGCGTTGCTGGTTTGATCTCCACATCTCTGGCACACAGGAGTGGAGGCAGAGACTTCTGCCAGGAGCTGCAGCAACGGAGCAGGGTCTTCTGCGTCTGAGGAGCCAGTCGGTAGCGTGCTGGGCTTTCTTGAACTCGGCAGTACTTTTGCTTCAGGGAGAGTCGTCATTGCATTATGGCTTCTGTTGTGGAACATTGTACTTCTGCTGCTGTGGACACTGGTGTCAAAGCTGTGCAATGCAATGCAACCAGTTGTTTTGGGGTTGTTGTTTTTTTAACTATGGTGTTAAATGTGTGCAATGCTGTCTACCATTTTTTAAAACTGTTTTGTTAAATGTGTGCAATGCAACTAGCCTTTTTGAAAATGTGTGCAGTGCCATTTACCATTTTGTAAAATTGTTGTTAAATGTGTGCAATGCAATCAGCCTTTTAAAAAAAACAAGTGTGCAATATCATTTACCATTTTTTAAAAACTGTTGTTAGATATGTGCAATACTATCCACATAAGAAATGTTTGTATATATTTTATGATTTAATGAAATCATAATCTGTGCAATACAATCGTGTACATTTTTTGATAATATTTGATAAGATACAGGTTTCTTGGGTGGTTTTGTCAAATTTTATGAACACAAGGCCAAAGTTATGTATATTCTTTGTAAACTGTGACTGATGGATTACACTGTCCATGTTAATGATTGAAATTTCAGGCCATGCAAACAGGGAGTATGGCCTACCATGGATCTTTTCTTTTTGGTGACTGGTAAAGATGATGGGATACACTGGGGACTGTGTCTAGATACCTACACGCTGTGCCTTTCACACTGCCCTGAAACACTGACCATGAAAGGGAAATCTCTGCCTGACTTATTTGAAGGAGGAAGGTAACTGACAGGCAGTGGAACATGTGGTGGTGGTAAAGCCATTGGGGCATGTGGTGGTGGTAAAGCCATTGGGGCATGTGGTTGTGGGGGTCAGCGTAGTCTGTTATTGCCTGCTTAGGCTCAGCATACTGAAACTGCTGGAATGACCCTTCCCCCCTCTCCCCATTTTTAACTACTAGGGGGAGTGGGGGGAATTGTCTGCAAAAATGTAAATTTCATGTTTTGTAACCTCCATCCATGGGGGGGGAAAATCTGTCTGCGGGGACAAAATTGCGGGAGGGAAAAAACTTGAGCACCTGTTGTGGCTTAGTGTCAAAGTTTGGGAACTAAAGGGGCTCCGTTTGCAAGCTGTGTCTGCCTGCTGAAGGTTGGGTAATGTTGACCAACATGCATGTGTGTGGGGACACAAGCATTGAAGGCAGTTACTGAATTGACCTTTTGGTCCTGAAAGTAGCTTTGGGCTCTGTTTGGGTTAGTTGGTAACACTCGGTATTTTTAAAAACTGTAATACTTTCAAACACTGATCAGTGTACGTCCTGTTAAGAGCTGAAGAGAGATGTTGTATAGCCAGGGGAAGGGGAGTAAGTGGAGTGATCTAACTGAAAAGCATACTGCATGCTGCCTTTTTGTTTGTGGGGGCGTCATCAAAGCTTACATCAATGAGCAAAAGTGGTCTTAGGCAGCATCCCAAGACAAGAGAGAAATTGAAAACATGAGAACCAGATTAAGATATACTCCAGGTGCAGTGCATCTGCTTCAATAAAAAGTAGATCTAGTTTGCCGACATTTTCAGTAGGCCTACCTGCAGCAGAGCCAGCAGTGAACTGGTGTCACCTCAAGACTCCGGGAGTTAGATCTAGCCAGGGAAATCAAAGATCAAAAGCGATGCTGACAATGATCGTTAAAATATAGTGCTTAAGTTTGTGCCCTATCAGAGGACAGTGGTATTTACCTCAGCCCATGTTAAGATGTGATGTTTTCCACCCCAAAGTCTTTGCCTCCAGCAATGTGTGGACAGTGTCTTATCCTCAACTCATGTTGTGTGTTATCCTCAACTCATGTTGTGTATTATCCTCAACTCATGTTAAGATGTGATGTTTTTCACCCCAAAGTCTTTGCCTCCAAGCAATGTTTCCAAGCTGCCCCATGTCTAAACCTGTGCTGGCCACAGTGTGAAAACTTCCGTCTGTCTTTTAGTGCAGTGCATCATGGCTTCTGATCTGACAGAGATTAGTGGATGAATTAGTTTCCACCTTTGTTAATTTTTCACAGCAACATTATATAAACATGGGATTTAAAAAGGAAAGTTTCTGGATTTTTGTTTTTATGTGAAGGGGCACATGACTTTCTTCTTTGTTGAAGGCTCAGACAACAACCACCGTTGTCTGTCATATGAGCAAAAATGCGTTGCGCTGCCGTTAAGTGCCTAACAAGTCAGGCACAGCGAATCCGACTTTAACGTGGTATATTATTTTGAAATAAGTTGTCAGCTAATGTCGCTTCCTTTTGTAAAGGATGCACTGGTGCTGCAGTGTGTAATGGTGTGGGGTGTGGTGACAGTGTGGAGGGAAGATGTGCTGAGGGGCAAGAGTATACAGTCCAGATGAAGAGTAGTAAACAGTACATTTTCGTATTTTGAACCTGCACAGAACTAACACCACAGAGTTCTAAGCTAGAAGAAGAAAACAATCAGAGACCAAATCATAGGCACAGTTTCCCTCAATTTCAGACTTCTTAACAGTGGAGGTGAAGAGTATGGCTCTTTAGCTAGCAATGGATTTATCTGTCTTTGGTACAGTTGTGTCAGATTTAATTTCTCTGCTTGAAATTGGGGCTGCTATCTGGTAGAGTGTGTGGTCACTTGCCACAGATGTCAGATTGGCTGTGAAAAGGATGATTTTGGTCTGTCTTGCAACTTTAAAAAATATATTATTGCGGTTTTTTTCCTTCATGAAATGGAGAGAAACATTTTTTGTCTTGGTCTGCACTATATTTTACTTGTGTGTGGTTTTGTTTTTGTTTTTTTGAGAGATGTTTTTCTGATTGGAATCAAACCACATTTCTATGCCTGTGCAGTGTTTTGTGCCCCTTATCAAATATATATGTATAGATGCAAGAAAGGAAGTGGCAGAATCAGTGAATGAAAACAAAACAAAACAAAACAAACCATGACATTGCAGAAGGCAGACTAGGTCTGTATCCCCGACCTAAAGTTATACAAATAGTGCTACTGTACAACTTAGCTGGATCAGAAATCGGAGACCAAACAGTCCCAGTGGAAAAGTCTGACCCTAACTGAGGACCAGAGCGTTCAGTAGGCAATGACTTAGGGTGCAACTTGGTGGCTGGCTGTTCTGCGTGCAGGCAGTTGGGGACACATGTCTTCTCTGAATCGGATGAGGGTATTTTTTCTTTTCTCAATCTACTTACTGCAATCAGAATATGTCGGTTGGGGGAGAAGAGCAGTCTTTCTTGAACTTTGGATTAATAATAATAATAATAATATTTGGAATGTATATAGCACTGAATCTTGTAAAGTAACAAATCAAAGTGCTCAGATGACAGATTTTTTTTTAAAATAATTTTTTTTTAATATCGAGGATAATGGAATAAGCACTCAGGTGCTTTTTTTTTAAAAACATCCATTCCCCGTGTGTATGCGGTTTTGTAAATTTTGTCATCTGTTCCCACCGGCACACAATGGCCTACTCTTTCGAAAAGCGGAACAGGATTTAATATGTGCGCAAGATGCTCTGCATGCGTTCGTACACGGGGCCTCGGTTTATAGTCTCATCCAAAGGACTTTGACATTCAGTTCAATTTTTTTCGTCAAACTGGGAATAAAGGGCGAGGCTGGGAATCGAATCCAGAACCTCACAGTTTACTTGTTGGCAGGCAAACGTCTTAACCATCCTGCCACCTTCCATCCTAACGCTATTTTGAATAGAGTACATCATGAATTAATTACTCTTGAAATTTTAACAATTTGAAAATAAATCTAAGTACTGGTTTCATTATTGGGAGATCAGAATTGCCGTTTATTTTGGCAGTGCCCAGTTCCTCCAAATTCTGACAAGACTCTGTGCAAAATTGTTTGTGGGCAGATGTAAAAAATATACTTTTAAAGGTAATCGACCTCAGTTCACCATGTTTAAGAAATATTGGGTAACGTTTTGAAACCCAACGTGATAGTTTAATAATAATAATAATAAATGAAATTTGTATAGCGCTATATCTTGCAAAGACAAATAGGAGCGCTTGCATTCAACATATTCTTACAGAGTCATGCAGCCAATAACTATCAAAAGCTTAAAACAAAATTCAAATGTCCACACACACACACACACACACACACACACACACACACACACACACAGGTTGTAGGCTTTGGCAGGGTAATGGGATTTGGGCTGTTGAAGGCAGGGGCAGTTTTGAGATGAAAGAGGGAAAAAGTTAGGTTTGAAACAATATGTCTTGAGGCTGGATTTATGTGTCATATGTAGGCCTCTGTCGAAGAGAGAGAGGAAGGTCGTTCCAGATGGATGGACCAGAAATAGAGAAAGAGCGACCAACTAGTTTCTCCCCATTTAGGACCTCTGGTACTTTTCTTCAAGACTGGCTGCCTTCTGAGTGCATGTCTGACCTGGAAAACCGCTGCGTTATCCTATTGTCTGTCTGTTATGAAGATATATATATTTATATAAAAAAAGAGTTGCACTAGCAGAGTTAAAACTGTGGTCCTGACTTCCCTCTTTTGAAAGCAGACAGTGGGGAAGAAAGACAGATGAACAGACATGATGAGAAGAAACTGGGATCTATTTTTCCTTTTGTACCTTTTATCAAACAAATCTTCCCTTAGTTGATATGAATGCAGGTGTGTGGTGGAAAGAAAACATGCCTTTCTTCAACGTGTTGGATGTTTTCTTCAGGTGATGTTAGTGGCAGTGTTTTTGGTTGTATACCCTGCTGTGTCATTTGAATAACTATTCCCAGATTTTAAAAGGAAATGCACTTTGGGTTTTTTCCCCCAGTTTTTTAAAGGAAATGTATATATTTTGTTTTAAAGATGTATTTATTCCATTATTTTCTTTGTATTTTGTGTTTCCTATGTGAAAAACTTTACCAGTATTTTTACAACCAAATATGGCACTTTGTCGAATAGTATATTATCATGTATTATGTAGAAGTTTAGATATTATCATGTAGATATTATGTAGGTGTCATGTATCATGTAGATATGTTGTTGTTGTGCGTTCCCCAGCTTTACACTCTGGGGGTCACCCAGAATGTGCACTCTGACTCACTCATCCCACCTGGGAATCACTGCCAGATAGGAAGCACACCGGATGGAAGTTTGCGTGTATAACTGTTTTCAAGTACCTCGCCACATAGGCAGCCATACTCCGACTTCAGAGGATTTTTTTCTCCTTTAAGAGTGCAGGTTGTTATGTTAAGAGCTTGTCATGGCTGAAGGCAATCTCAACACAACATTTTACAACATAACATTGTAGTGTAGGCCTTGGCAATTAGCTGGCATCAATAACTGACACAGCTTTTGGCCTGGGCCAATCATGTAGATATGATCATGTAGATATTATCACTGTAGATAGTGTCATGTAAATATGTCCAGGCATGTCAACTGTCCCAGATTGATTGATTGTTCCAGGAAAGATTGATTGATTGTTCCAGGAAGGAAAGTAATTTTGAACCAAGTGTCCCAGGAATCTGATTTTTTATGTGCTGAAATGGTGGTATCAAATTTGATTTGGGACCAAATTCATGGGTGATTTTCTTTATGTTTTAAACAGAATTCACGCTTTCATTTGTTTTTGCAAGATATAGCGCTATATAAGTTCCACTTATTTTTATTATTATTAATTCTGTATTGGCAATTTTCTGACTTTTTTCCAGTTGGTTTTTTTTGTTTTGGTTAAGGATTATTAGATCCAAGACCTAGAATCCTTTTGAAAATGACCAAAATGACAACCTGTGACAAACACCTCCTTGAAAACCTTTAAAATTCCTTGACAGTCAAAGCTAGTCTGTTGAAAGTATTCACATTAAGGATGATGATAAACTAAAGATACATTTCTGTGCAGAAAAATATGTAAAAGTTCAAACATGCGTGAGTGCATGGACGAAATGAACAAGGACTAGCAGACATCAAAGTCTCCAAAGGGGGGTAAATGTTAATTTGGCGCACGTGCAGTCAGTCCCTGGAAGTCCATCGATGGCTGAAAGTGGATGGTTATGTTTGTGTGTTCTGAAAATGGATGGATTTCTGTCATTGAACTCTTGAGATGAGAAAGCCAGGCAAAAGCCAGGCATGGAATCCTCCTGTGTCTTTGTGATACAACACACTGACCTGCAAAAGGGGGCAAAAAGGAAAGGGGGGGGGAGGGTGAAGCTGAAGCCAGCTTCTGAGAGCAGATTTGTGACTTTGTTTGGATGCTACGAAACGATACTAGATGAAGGTAACGAAATTCAACACAACTGGTGCCAAACACTTGGGCCTAAGTGAATTAATCTGTGTGCTGATTTTCTAGTCTGTATAAGGACAAGTGAACATTGTACTTTCGGTTTCCACATACGCATGTTTCAACTCAAGTGCAGCATTTTTTTGACTGACTAATATTAATTGGTACATTCAGTATCCAACGAATTTATTAAGAAATAGTTATGAACTTCACAGAATTTTGTTCTGTTAATTTTTCTTGAAACATACAAATCAATTCCAGTATAAACACACCATATAGCATGCCCATAACAGTTTGACAGTAACTGGGTAGGCTGCAAATGTAATACTGATGAATCAAATCTCTTTGAATTGTTTAAGTTCCTAGAAAAGTCTTTGAATTATACACTAAGTGAACCCTGTACATATCATTGGGGATAAATTCTTCAGTCACATGCGCACAATCCCTCCCATTTTGAAAGACTTTCTTCCAGGATCACACAACAATGCTGCCAGCTCTGTTTTTCCCTGACTGTGGTGGTTTTAAGACAGTGTTATGATTTTAGACATTGTTTTCATTTTCAGACATGATGTGTTAATGCTGCCCCACTTTTTAGGAGGGGGAGGGGTCAGGCCTCTCCCTTAAATGCATCCATGTTACACACCTCATTTTGAGTCTAAAGGTCAGGTTGCTTGGCTCCGTTATTCATGTAGCTTTGCATGCTTCAGGTGTTCACTTAGAGCCTAAGACAGCTTTCTTTGCTATGAAGTATTATTGTTTGGTTAAGAATACGAGTTATGTACTGGTTATGGTTAACAAAAAAAGAAGGGAACAGAAATGATCATTGGAAATTGTTGTGAACACCACCCCTGCAAATGGTTGGTTTGTCTTTATACGTGTACACAGGGACCAGTGGAAAAGAATGAAAACCTCTGTCTGGGAAAAAGGAGGCATTGAAGAGGGAAAGGGTGGGAGTTGTTCTATGAGAAAGAAGCTTGTTTATGTGGTTACTTGGGGTGTCCCTGAAAACTGGTCAGTGTCCCTGGTTTCTAGTGGCTTTGCCCTGGAAGTGACATGTGATGGTAGGCATGCCTGCCTGCATGTGTAGCTGACACTGTGAACAACATTCCCAGTCATGAACTCATGACATGCATATCTCTGTAGGAGATCTTTACAGTATGGCAAATGTTTGTAGAACTTATTGATGAAAGTGGTGTGGAAAAGAAAAAATTGATAGTGAGGTCTTCATCTGCAAAACATGGTCCTCACAGTATCGTAATTGTTGTGTGATATTTGCCATGACATGTGGCAACCATTGACAGTGTTTGGTAGGGATGGGGGTAGAAAGACTTGAGTGTTGTGAGGGGGTGGTTTTGGACAGTGATGTGTGACATATAACATCTCCATTCTGCTGTGTCATTTGCTCCTATGGCATTTTTCTTAAATGTATTTTTCAGTACTTTGAAGTGTTTGGGTTTTTTTAAAACTTTTTTTGTAACCCTTTTTTTTTTGTGGGGGGGGGGGGGGGGTGTAAAACCTTTTTTTGTAACCAGAGGATGGCAAATTTAAGTAGAATGGTTGGCGTCCTCAGCATGGCCTGTGGTTTTTTATTTGATGGATTTGTTGTTGTTGTTTTTTCCCTGTTCATCAGCTAGAGCGGATGTTGTAGTAGTGTACTACTGTGACTGTGTGGGGTGGCAGCCCTGATATGGCCTTTGTGGTGGATGGGGCTGTAAACAGCATGGAAGAAAACAGAAAAGGCCAGACAGCTGATGTCTTGCCTGGTACACCGTTGGTTGCAGTCACCGCAGATTGCGCGCTGTGCGTGTTGAAATGGGGGCTGCTGTGTTCAGGCAGTGTGTGGGCCACCCTTCCTCTTTTTCCGTCTGTCTTTTTTTTATGGTCAAAAGAGGTTTTTCTGTCTGTAGACAAAGTGGGTAGTTTTTTGTTGTTTTTCTACAGAATTTCTTGAGGACAGTTCCCATGCTGCCATGATTGTGCTTTGTTTTGTTTTGTTTTTTAAGTGCATGTACTTTGATACTTGTTTTTGTATCACTGTTTTAAGAGGTGGTGGTGCTTTTTTAAATATTGTTTAAATTTTTTTTTTAAAGCAAATATGCACAAGGAAATGGTTTTTGATCAACTTTATGTATGGGTAATCACTGTTGCCACCTGCTCTATGTATGGGTAATCAATGTTGCCGCCTGCTCTTTGATGGGTAAGCACTGTTGCCACCTGCTCTATGTATGGGTAATCACTATTGCCACCTGCTCTATGTATGGGTAATCACTGTTGCCACCTGCTCTATGTATGGGTAATCACTGTTGCCACCTGCTCTATGTATGGGTAATCACTGTTGCCGCCTGCTCTTTGTATGGGTAATCACTGTTGCCACCTGCTCTATGTATGGGTAATCACTGTTGCCACCTGCTCTATGTATGGGTAATCACTATTGCCGCCTGCTCTATGTATGGGTAATCACTGTTGCCACCTCTATGTATGGGTAAGCACTGTTGCCACCTGCTCTATGTATGGGTAATCAATGTTGCCACCTGCTCTATGTATGGGTAATCACTGTTGCCGCCTCCTCTATGTATGGGTAAGCACTGTTGCCACCTCTTATGTATGGGTAAGCACTGTTGCCGCCTGGAACTGGAGGAAAAGCATCTTTCTCTGAAATGGTTGGGGGTCCAGGGGACATTGCCCCCTGAAGGTCTTTCAGCAATTCTAGGCTGTAAAAAAGCCTCTTCTTAAACTAATTCATTTCTTCCTACTAAGCAATTTCTACCATAAAGTAAGCTCTCATACAATACTTAATCATTCATTCCTTCAACCCAAAGGAGGTTTTAAACCCAAAAAGTAGATAGAAGTGTATGTTAGAGAGGGAGAGGTGTGTTAATGTGAGAATGGTGTGTGTGAGGGAGAGAGAGAGTGACAGAAGGAGAGAAGTGGTGTTTTTGTGTGTCAGTGGGAGATAAGTGTGTGTGTGTTTATGTGAGAGAGAGAAACAGAGGGAGATAAGTGTGTGTATTTATGTAAGAGAGACAGAGGGAGATAAGTGTGTGAGAGGGAGAGAGAGACAGGGAGAGAATGTGTGTGAGTATGAGGGAAAGAGACAGACAGAGGGAGATAAGTGAGAGATGTGTATTCAGATGAGGCCATAGCCCCCAACTGAAGGGGTAGTCATGAAACATACCACATGTAAATCATTGCAGTATTAATTAGAACATATAAACACCAAAACATATCATAAAGTAGCTTATGATATAGCAGCATCCAGACGTTTTAAGGATTTCATCATCATCATTAGCCATTACACCCAGTGGTGTGTAGGGCAGCAACAAAGTGCTTCCACTCCTGTCTATCCTGGGCCAACCTAGTCACTGATCCCCAAGAGTGCTGCATGGCCTTCATCTCACTTTCTACAGTCCTCCTCCACGTTGCTTTGGGTCTTCCTTTCTTTCTCCTTCCTTCTGGGGTCCAGTGCAATGCTGTTCTTGTGATTGACTGTGGGTCTCTTCGGAGGATGTGCCCAATCCACTTCCACCGTCGTCTGGTGATGATGGTTCCCATGTCTTCTTGCCTGCATCTCGGTAGCAGGTCTTCATTGGAGATCTTCTCTGGCCAGAAGATCTGGAGAATTCTTCAGAGGCATATGGTGTGAAAGGATCAAAGTTTGGTAAGATCCGCTTCCGTCATCCTCCAGCACTCAGAACCGTACAGGAGCGTAGTACTGAGTTGATCTCCAGATAGTGTTCATCTCTCTAAACAAACTCCTGGCCTTGCCCAGTCTGTTGTGGATGTCTTCTTTTGTGCCGCCCTCTGGTTTAATGCTGCTGCCAAGGTATGTGAACTTGTCTGTCTGGCGCAGGTCAGTTCCATTCACTTTCACAGGGGCTGGTGTGTTCACATTGAGCGACATTGTCTATTGTCTCTGTTTTCTTGGTGCTAATACGAAGCCCCACTTGCTGTTCGAATGTTTGGAGTCTGCTGGTCTTCTCCTGAATATGTTGGTGTGTTTTAAGGCTTTGTAAATGTATAATGCCAAATTATTCAGCACATTTTCATTTTTTGGATGCCATAAGTACAGAAACGACATGGATATTTATAATATTTTGGTTGGATAAATCTAATCCTCAGGTCATAAAGAACAGGACAACATAACACAAAGTGAATTATTTCATTTTCTTCAGAGCTGTGGCACAGACAGCACATCGTTTTATCCGTTAACCACCTGTCGTATCTAGAACGATGACATGCAATAGCTGATACACCAAATCTAAATTTTTTTAATTTTATCTGTTCATTACAATGTCAGTATATGGTTCAACACAATTTGTAACTTTAAACATACTATACTCCTGAAATATACTACTGTTTTCTTTATGGTCATGCTGTTCCTGCCACCTGTAGTCAATGAGTCTTTGTTGTTCCAACATCCTCAACACCCTGATTATCGCAAACATCATGCAAGTCCGTAAGTATGTAAACACTTCCACAGATTCTTGCTGTTACTATCCAGATTATATACAGCATCTTATAAGCCCTGTGTGGCAGTCTATGATTTTCCAGTCTAGTTATCCTAAGCCAGTAAGTAATGCATTTTACATAAGAATTAAGCTATATAGGATATCTTCCAATATCTCCATAAATAAGATTAGGCGAACAGATTGCCAACATTCATAAAACGTTTCATAGCAAACAAGTGAAACTTTCCAATTTGATTTCCGTTCTCAAAAGCCCAGATTTCAGCACCATATTGTAAAATACATTGCACCTGAGAATCAAACAACTTTACAAATATCTTCAATGAGATGCAATCAAGTCTATATATAGCCCCGAGTATAACAAGTACTGCTCTCTTTGCTCTATTGATTAAATCCTGGCATGCAGAAGTGAAACTTTTCTAGTTGAAACAAAATTCCAAGATATTTATAAGCATTTACTACTTTCACAGTTTCAGTATTTCCAGTGTTCATGACTAGCTAGACATCCCCCCCTTAAAAAAACGATGATGTTTGTCTTCCCCATATTTACTTATAACTCTAATCTCGTTGCTGCATGATACAAACTATTCATCTGTCTTTCTAAGCCTACAACAGTTGTTGATATCAAAATAATATCATCAGCAAAAAGTAACACAAATAATTCTATAAAATCAAAAGAAACTCCATGCTTCATTTTCAGTAATTTCTAAGGCAAGATCATTGACAAATAATGAAAACAATATCGGACTACACACATCACCCTGCTTTACACCCCTCATAAAATTCCCAGTCAGATAATCACCAGTGCCACCCCTCGCCTCCCCACCTGTCCCAACAGCACACCCAACTTGACTGCCACCGTGACCCCCCCAATAGGGGCCCTGGCCTGTCACCCCATCATGTGTGTGCACAGTTCGCTACATACAGGTGTAGGTTTGGCTTTCTCCTCCCCCCTTAAACAAGGAACGGCATCACCATGTTTGTGTGTGGATGTTTCTGTGACTGTTCTGAGGGGCTGGCCGACACGCTGTCCAGCTTCATTCACCAGTCAACCTCTTCCCCTCGATGACTGACCAGGTGGTTGTACACCAGGGTGGCTTTCTTCCCCTGCTCTCTGGCCCTCTTGAGGTGTGGAGTCAGCCTTCTTCTCACCTCTCTGATTCTTGTGGAAAATCTTCACCAATAAAAAGCTTCTCTGTCTTTGAAGAAGGTACATGGGCGACTTTGGACTGGTGTTCACACGGTGCACTCTGTCAAACTGCACAGATTCTGCCATTTCCAGTTGATCAGTGAGCAATTCAGTCACGTGACCTTCACACTCTTGCCAAGTCTGTTTTTCTTCCCTGGGTATTCCATAGATTTCAAGGTTGTTTCACTTGGATTGGCCTTCTAGGTAGTCGGTCTTTTCTCAAGGTCTTCAACACTCATTTTCATTGCACTGTTTTCTTCTCTCAAGAGCTTATTTTCTCTCCTCTGGCCCAGGCCAAAAGCTGTGTCAGTTATTGATGTCAGCTAATTGCCAAGGCCTACACTAAAATGTTATGCTGTAAAATGTTTGAGATTGCCTTCAGCCATGACAAGCTTTTAACATAACAACCTGCACTCTTCTTTTAAAGGAGAAAAAAATCCTCTGAAGTCGGAGTATGGCTGCCTATTTGGCGAGGTACTTGAAAATAGTCATACACGCAAGACCCCCAGAGTGTAAAGCTGGGGAACGCACAACAACAACATTTTCTCTCCTTAAACTATTGATGGAAATCCCTATCTCATGGATGTCTTCTTTCAGTTAATGATTTGATCCCTTCAGCTCTGTCGTACCTTTTCTCACAGTGTCAAATTTGCTGTTCATGTTTGCTAACATCGCCATCACTTCCTTAGTTGCAGGATCTTCCCGTGATTTCTCCCCTGCTGCCCACTGCTGCTTGTCCGTCGCTGTCTTGCTTGAAGGGGTCTGGCTTCAGAAGACCAGGGTTCAATTCAATGTCTCCGCACTGATGGATCAAATTGCCCATGTAGAGCAGAAAGAGGAGCACACCTGTCAAAATGTCAACACATGCATGAACATGGCTGCTTTTGAGTTTTGCCTGTTTCAGCATGAAAACCTGGTACACAGGCAAAAACCCACCGCACACTGATCGAAACACTAAGGGGGAAACTGGCCTAGTGCACCAGCTACCCACAGAGTGTCAGCACTGGACATGACTATAGATAGTCCAGTTTGACAAAAAATACTGGACACCTCCCCCCCCCCCCCCCACCCCCCAGAGAGAGAGCAAGAGGGAATGTGTGTGTGTGTGAGGAAACAGGTTGGGTGAGGGAGAGGGTAGGTTAGGGGGAGGGGGAAAGTCCCCTCCCCCCCCCTCTACCCAAACTTTGCAACCTGCCTACCCCTTGCCCCCCTAACCTCCCCTTCCCTCTTAACTACAGCCTTCTTCCCCTAGCCAGGAAACAGGTTGGGGGGTGGGGAGAGGGTAGGTTAGGGGGAGGGGGAAAGTCCCCTCCCCCCCCCTCTGCCCTAACTCCCCAACCTAACCCCTTTCCCCCTAACCTCCCCCTAAGAAGACCATTGCGCCCCCACCTCCCCTAACCCCCCCCTCACACCTACCCTTCCCTCCTAAACTACGGCCTCCTTCCCCCTATTCACTCCCCTAACCCCCTCCTCCCCCACATCCTTCCCTGCCCCTTCTCCACCAATCCAGCAGGAGTCTGGGTAAGAGAAGAGGAGGGAGCATGTTGGGTGGGGGGGAGAGGGTAGGGGGGGGGGGGGGGAGTTCCCCCTCCCTCCTTCTACCCTAACCCCTCAGCTCCCCCCTCCCCCCCCAACATGCTCCCTCCTCTTCTCTTACCCAGACTCCTGCTGGATTGGTGGAGAAGGGGCAGGGAAGGATGTGGGGGGGGGGTGGGAGTGAATAGGGGGAAGGAGGCGGTAGTTTAGGAGGGAAGGGTAGGTGTGAGGGGGGGGTTTAGGGGAGGTGGGGGCGAATGGTTGGGGGGGGGGGGGGGGGAAATATAGGGGAGTGATAACACAATAAAGAAACACCATTCCTCTCACACCAACATGGCCACACCCCCCACCTTTTTATAACCTACTACCCTCCCTAACCTTACCCCCACCCCTCCAAATTACCTAACTACTACTACCCCCCCCCCCCCCCAAAATCTTTCCCTCCCCCCCCCCCCCCCCCACACCACCACCCCTCACCCCCAAATCTACCCTAACTCCCCCCCCCCCCTTTACCTAACCTACTACCCCCCCCCCCCTCCACCCTAATCTCCCCCCCCCTTTACCTAACCCTAACCTCCCCCCCCCTTTACCTAACCCTAACCCCCCCCCCCCCCCCCCCCACCCCCCCCAAAATTACCTAACCCTAACCTACTACCCCCCCCCCCCTAACCCTAATCTTTCCCCCCCCCCCCCCCTTTACCTAACCCTAAACACCCCCCCCCCCTTGCCTTTACCTAACACCCCCCCCCCCAAATTACCTAACCCTAAACCCCCCAAAAATTTACCTAACCCTAACCTACTACCCCCCCCCCCACCTAACCCTAATCTTTTTCCCCCCCTTCCACCCCCCCCCCCCCCCCTCAACATTACCCAATCCCTAAACAAACACCCCCCCCCCCCGTTCTCACACCTCTCTCCCCCCCACCCCCCCAAACAAAACAAAAATTACCTAGCCCTAAACACCTCACTTCCCCCCCCTTTACCTAACCCTCCCCTAAACACCTCGCCCCCACTCTGTTCTCACACCCTCCAGTTTTCCTAACTCTTTTTTTTCCTAGCCCTAACATTTCCCCCCCCCCCCACCCCCCATGTTCCTTGGCTCATCCTTTCTCCCCAATCCACCCACCTCCTTCCTAAAATGACCCCATAGCCTATCCCTGCTCAAAAATGAATAGATTAAATACACCCAAAATAAACCCCAACCCCTGAATAGATAAAATACACCAAAAAAAATAAAACCCCCAGACAAACATGGAATGAAAGACAACACATCTCCTCCAAATGTCAGAGGATTAAGAAGTTAGAGGCGTGATCCCCAGAAGAAGATCACACATTCCTAACTCACAGCTAACATTGTGCAGGCTCTACTTTTACAACATATCATCAAACTAGAAATTCCAAAATTTAAAGGTGTCTTCCCCATATCAGTTCACAAATCCATCAAAAAACTAATTCTAAATCATTCAGATTCACCATGTCCTTGTTTCAGACAAGTAAACAGCAGTGTGTACAATCTGATATAAAAATTAGTTTATTTTCATTAAATGAAAACTTTATATCAGGACTCTTGAGCAATTTATATAATAAAAAGGAACCAAACTGTTTACCATAGCCTATGAATGGGAGGTAATGTTGTTATAAATAGAATTATTGGCCTCAACTCTTTTTACCCCATAGTTATGGCCGGAGTTTTCTCCCCTGCCCAGTTGTGCAGCCAGCTTTGCATGGAAACACAGGCATGTTGAAAAAAACGAGTGCTAACTTCTGAACTATTTAATTAATGCCTTTCAAATCTTACAGTGTTAATGTCTTGTCAATAAACTACCAACGGCTCAGTTTTCGTAGCCATTGAGTCAAAAATAAGTGTTTATATTGGAGTAAATAACAAAGTTGAGCGGGAGGGAGGTAGAGAGCGAGAGTGTGAGACAGAGAGATGGGCACTCTGACCACACACAGGGCTGAAGTGGAACAGCCAGTGCTAGGCCTAGTGAAAGCCCCACACCCCCACAGATAAGGGAAGTAACCAGCTTGGAAGAGTTACGTCCCTTAGGGGGGGGGGTTACTTTTTTTTCTCCTCTCTCCCCCCTGTGGATTTCTGCGAATTCGTGGAGATGTATCATGCCTGGACTCAGACATGGTACTGAAGGAAGGCAAAGTGCTTTTCCCTGAAATAGTTTGGGGGTTCAGGAGCCTTTGCCTCCTAGCAGGGTCAAGAGGCAATGCCCCCTGAAGCAGCAGGGTTTTCAGCAGTTTCAGGCTGTAAAACAGCCTCTCCTTGAATTAATTTCAGTTCTTCATACTAAGCAATCTCTGCCCTAAAATAAACTCTCCTTTATCAGTCATTTCTTCAACCCAAATGAGGTTTTATACCCAAGTGATCACAAAGTAGAAATGAGGACATATCTAGACAAATTTGCGCTAACACAGAGGAATAAAAAGAAAGGAAGGAAAGGGGTGGGGAAGCACATGGAATAATGTAAAAAAGCAATGTGTGTGAGAGAGTGTTTTTTATTTTTGTGTGTGTGAAAGAATGACACACACACACAGAGGGGGGAGAAGAGAAGGAAAAGAGAGAGTGTGTGAAAGGGGGGGAGAGAGAGAAGCTTAAAGAAAAATCAAAAGAAGAGAGAGAGAGAAACGGAGGGAGTGAGGAAAGTGACAGAGGGTTGCTCTCCATGAAAAAGGGGAGGCTGGTTGGGAAGGCCCCCCCACAAATCTTGCCTCTTCATACCCTCTCCTTTCCTCTGCCTAAGGGCTGCTTGGCCTGGTCCCTGCCTGTCATGACCCTGGACACCCATTGTTTGTACTGGTGGCGGCCCCCTTCACTTGCTACCTAGTGATGACTCCCCCCCATGTCAAGCAGAGAAGGGAAGTAATCGGCATGGAAGAGTTACATCCCTTATATTATCTGGTTTCCATCCCCCCCCTTTTCTTTTTTTTGCTTTTCATGGAGATGTACCATGCCTACTTATAAACTTTGCAGATTTTTTGGGGGGGGAATAGGTAATTCTAAACTTTTTTTTTCTATTTTTCAATCAATGATATGAGCATAGCATGGGTATGCTACAAATGTAATACTGCATGGATCACACCTTAAATTTCTTAACCTCTTTAAAGAGTCTTGAATTTTATTCTGAGAGGTCTCTGTGAACCCTGTGTACATGTTACTGGGGAAAAGTCTTCAGGTCTATGCTCACAGTCCCTCGCGTTTTGAAAGACTTTTTCATCAGGCTCGCACAACAACGTTGCCAGCCCTTTTTCTTCTTGACCGTGTTGTTTTTTTACAGAAGAATTTCAGATGTTGCTTTCATTTCTGCAGCAGACAGTTGTCTAGATTAGAAGAAAGGCTCCAGCTCCAGGGACACCCCCCCCCCCCCCCCTCCCACATACACACTTTTGAGGAGGGGGAGGGGCCCCACCTCTCCCTTAAACTCATCCACTGTCTCCTTCACTTGTAGCCTCAGAAATCTTTTTTTGTTAGGAGTTATGATTAATTGGCAAAGACTGAAACAATAATGTTCAGTACTGAAAATCACCCCTGCAAATGTAGGTATCACTGGCAATGGCTTTTGCTCAGATGTGTAAGCTGCTCTGGAAATCTAATGTTGTGTACAGATTGCACTGGGGATGTTTTTCACTCCTGTTTTATGTACAGGAATTACTGGAAGAAATATTGTGTAAGGTAATGTGTGATGTGTAGGTATCATCACTGGGAATATTGTGTAAGGTAATGTGTGATGTGTAGGTATCATCACTGGGAATATTGTGTAAGGTAATGGGGAAGGCTTAGCTCAGTGGTCAAGCACTCGCTTTCCCCCAGCCAAGTTAAGCAGCGTCGAGCATAGTTACCAGTTGGTTGGGTGACCATTTGCGCCTTGGCTTCAGTACATTCCCCCAGCTGTAAATGGGTACCTGCCTCTTCAGAGTCAGGGGAGGTAAAGCGAGGGAGAGGAGATGGGCACCAACCTCAATATGCTGGCCCCTAGAGAAGTGAGGGCTCTGACGCCTCACTCCCCTATGACCTTAAAGGTTATGGGACACCTTTATCTTTTTAATGTAATGTGTATAATATTGTGTAAGGTACTGTGATGTATAGGTATCATCTCTGGAAATATTGTGTAAAGTAATGTGATTACATCACTGGAAATATTGTGTAAGGTAATGTGTGATGTGTATACATCACTGGAAATATTGTGTAAAGTAATGCATGTGTATACATCACTGGAAATATTGTGTAATGTGTATACATCACTGGAAATATTGAGTAAGGTAATGTGTGATGTGTATACATCACTGGAAATATTGTGTAAAGTAATGTGTGATGTGTATACATCATTGGAAATATTGTGTAAGGTAATGTGTGATGTGTATACATCATTGGAAATATTGTGTAAGGTAATGTGTGATGTGTATACATCATTGGAAATATTGTGTAAAGTAATGTGTGATGTACAGGCATCACTGGAAGTGGATAGCATTATAGGATAGGATAGGATAGCATTATAGGATAGGATAGCATTATAGGATAGGATAGGGGCTTGACCACCTGCAGCGACAGGAGGCAACACCAGGCAGAGACAGACAGGTCTAGTTAACCGTTGGCCTACTGTAGGGCAACATCACCACAGGCCGGCAGCTTCCAGTGATGCCTCTGTTGTTGGGATTTTTTTTTCAGCAGCAGGTGTGAGTGTTAGGGACTGACAGACAGATGGACAGGACAATTGCAGGTGTGACAAGACATGTAGGGCGAGACACAGGTACGCAGGCAGGAGATGACAGACATTACAGTCCTGCCATGTCTTCATGCCTGTGCCCCACCTGTTCTGTCACACCTATGATTGTCCTGTCCATCTGTCTGTCTGTCTGTCCCTAACACAAAAAAACACTAACACCTGCTGTCTGTCTCACCCATTCTGTCTCACCTGCCCTGACACAGGGTGGGTCAGACAGAACCCCTACGAAAAGAGTTCAGGTGCATCCAGATGTTTGAGAAAATAAAAATTTCCAAAAAAGAAAAAAAAAGAAAAAGCGTTTGCCTGATGGTTCATCAGTCTTGAGAGATTGACAGTGACGGGCAGAGACAGATGAGGATGGACAGTGACAGGCAGAGGTCTGTCTGTCTGCGTTTGTCACTGTCTAGTCTGTCTGTCTGCATGGGACAAAGACGCAGACTGACAAATGCCTCTGTCCGTCCGCATCTCTGTCACTGTCTGTCCACGTTTGTCATTGTCTGTCTTCTTCTGTCCACAGCTGTCATTGTCTGTCTTCTTCTTCTGTCCACAGCTGTCATCGTCTGTCTTCTTCTTCTGTCCACGTTTGTCATTGTCTGTCTTCTTCTGTCCACAGCTGTCATTGTCTGTCTTCTTCTTCTGTCCACAGCTGTCATCGTCTGTCTTCTTCTTCTGTCCACAGCTGTCATCGTCTGTCTTCTTCTTCTGTCCACAGCTGTCATCGTCTGTCTTCTTCTTCTGTCCACAGCTGTCATCGTCTGTCTTCTTCTTCTGTCCACAGCTGTCATTGTCTGTCTTCTTCTTCTGTCCACAGCTGTCATCGTCTGTCTTCTTCTTCTGTCCACAGCTGTCATTGTCTGTCTTCTTCTTCTGTCCACAGCTGTCATTGTCTTCTTCTGTCCACAGCTGTCATCGTCTGTCTTCTTCTGTCCACAGCTGTCATTGTCTGTCTTCTTCTTCTGTCCACAGCTGTCCTCTACCTCTGTCTAGGAGTGCACCTGACATTAGTTTCAAGTACAAAACTACCTAACCATACATAACCAAGTACGCTACTACCTAACCACACTACCTACCAAAAATATCTAACCACACTACCTACCAAAAATATCTAACCACACTACCTCACCACACTACCTACCAAAAATATCTAACCACACTACCTCACCACACTACCTACCAAAAATATCTAACCACACTACCTACCAAAAATATCTAACCATACTACCTGACCACACTACCTACCAAAAATATCTAACCACACTACCTCACCACACTACCTACCAAAAATATCTAACCACACTACCTCACCACACTACCTACCAAAAATATCTAAC
The DNA here is from genome assembly GCA_028751875.1 of Rapana venosa. Taxonomy (NCBI): domain Eukaryota; kingdom Metazoa; phylum Mollusca; class Gastropoda; order Neogastropoda; family Muricidae; genus Rapana; species Rapana venosa. Next base: position 4,561,763 of record CM054166.1, read on the forward strand.
CACACTACCTAACCACACTACCTACCAAAAATATCTAACCATACTATGTGGATCGGTGGTCTAGAGGTAACGCGCCTGCCTAGAAAGCGAAAAGTCCGGGTCGGAAGTGGGCGGTGGTTCAAATCCCATTTGCACCTGAAAATATTTCCCCATCCACTAGACCTTGAGTGGTGGTCTGGGCGCTAGTCTTTCGGATGAGACGATAAACCGAGGTCCCGTGTGTTGCACCAAAATTATTTAGCGCAGGTAAAAGAACCCACGGCAGCAAGAGAGTTGTCCCTGGCAAAATTCTGTAGAAAAAAGCCACTCTGATAGGGAAACAAATGCAGTTGAAGACAGAAAAAAAGAAAAAAAAAGGGTGGCGCTGCTCTGTGGCGACGTGCTCTCCCCAGGGAGAGCAGCCCGAATTTCACGCAGAGAAATCTGACGTGACTTAAAGTGATATATATAAATAAATAAAATAAATAAACAAATACTACCTACCAAAAATATCTAACCATACTACCTAACAATGCCACCTAACCATATCATCTAGCCATACTATTTAACCATACTACCTAACCATACTAGCAATACTATCTAACAATACTACCTAACCATACTAGCAATACTATCTAACAGTACTATAGCAGTACTAACAATACTACCTAACCATACTAGCAATACTATCTAACAGTACTATAGCATTACTAACAATACTTCCTAACCATACTAGCAATACTATCCAACAATACTACCTAACCATACTAGCAATACTACCTATCCATACTAGCAATACTATAACCATACTACCTAACCATACTAGCAATACTATCTAACAATACTTCCTAACCATACTAGCAATACTATCTAACAATACTACCTAACCATACTAGCAATACTATAACCATACTACCTACCATACTAGCAATACTATCCAACAATACTACCTAACCATACTAGCAATCCTATCTAACAATACTACCTAATCATACTAGCAATACTATCCAACAATACTACCTAACCATACTAGCAATACTATAACCATACTACCTAACCATACTAGCAATACTATCCAACAATACTACCTAACCATACTAGCAATACTATCCAACAATACTACCTAACCATACTAGCAATACTATAACCATACTACCTAACCATACTAGCAATACTATCTAACAATACTACCTAGCCATACTAGCAATACTATAACAATACTACCTAACCATACTAGCAATACTATCCAACAATACTACCTAACCAAACTAGCAATACTATCTAACAGTAGTATAGTAGTACTAGCAATACTAACAATAACTACCTAATCATACTAGCAATACTACCTAACCATACTAACAATAACTACCTAACCATACTAGCAATACTTCCTAACCATACTTCCTAACCATACTAGCAATACTATCTAACAATACTACCTAACCATACTAGCAATACTACCTAACCATACTAGCAATACTATCTAACAATACTACCTAACCATACTAGAAATACTATCCAACAATATTACCTAACCATACTAGCAATACTACCTAACCATACTACCTAACCATACTAGCAATACTATAACCATACTAGCAATACTATAACCATACTACCTAACCATACTAGCAATACTATCCAACAATACTACCTAACCATACTAGCAATACTATAACCTATACTACCTATATACCATACTAGCAATACTATCCAACAATACTACCTAACCATACTAGCAATACTATCCAACAATACTACCTAACCATACTAGCAATACTATCCAACAATACTACCTAACCATACTAGCAATACTATAACCATACTACCTAACCATACTAGCAATACTATCCAACAATACTACCTAACCATACTAGCAATACTATAACCATACTACCTAACCATACTAGCAATACTATCCAACAATACTACCTAACCATACTAGCAATACTATCCAACAATACTACCTAATCATACTAGCAATACTACCTAAGCATACTAGCAATACTATCCAACAATACTACCTAACCACAGTAGCAACACTACCTAACAATACTAACAACACTATCTAACCATACTAGCATTACTATCTAACCATACTAGCAATACTATCTAACCATACTAGCAATACTATCAAACCATACTAGCAATACTATCAAACCATACTAGCAATACTATCAAACAATACAACCTAACCATACTAACAATACTATCTAAGAATACTATCTAACCATACTAGCATTACTATCTAACCATACTAGCATTACTACAGTCTACCTAACCATACTAGCAATACTATCTAACCATACTAGCAATACTATCAAACCATACCAGCAATACTATCTAACCATACTAGCAATTCTATCAAACAATACTAGCAATACTATCTAGCAATACTACCTAACCATACTAGCAATACTATCTAACAATACTACCTAACCATACTAGCATTACTATCTAACCATACTAGAAGGTGGCAGGATAGTTAAGACGTTTGCCTGCCAACAAGTAAACCGTGAGGTTCTGGGTTCGATTCCCAGCCTCGCCCTTTCTTCCTAGTTTGACCAAAAAATCGAACTGAATGTCAAAGTCCTTCGGATGATACTATAAACCGAGGCCCTGTGTGCGAATGCATGCAGAACATCTTGCGCACACGTTAAATCTTGTTCCGCTGTTCGAAAGAGTAGGCCATTGTGTGCCGGTGGGAACAGATGACAAAATTTTAAAAACCGCATACACATGCATAATTTTTTTTTACAGCGCTTTGATTTGTTGCTTTACAAGATTGAGTGCTACATAAATTCCATACATTATTATTATTATTATTATACTAGCATTACTATCTAACCATACTAGCAATACTGCCTTACCACACTAGCAATACTACCTAACCATACTAACAATACTACCTAACCATACTAACAATACCCCCTAATCATACTAGCAATACTATCTAACAATACTATATACTAATTAGAGCAAGAAAAGTAAGAAACTGATAAACATACATACACACTCTTCCCCTCTCTGATTAAAATAATAAAATATATGGTCCCTAATCAGAGCTAGAAACTTCTAAACATACATTATACATTCTCTCTTTCTCAAAACTCTTTTCCCCATTCACTAGTTTTCTCATGCAAACAAACCATGAAAATGCTGAAACTCGGTAAACAATACTGACAACTGTCATGAAAAATTAATACTGAAACCAGTAGAATGAGGGTGCAAGGTCTGCTACACATGTAAACATATTACCGTAAATCAACAATACCATATTACCTAACAAAACTGTCTAATCATATTACTTAACAATACTACCTTGATACTATCAAACCATATTACCTAACAATACTGTCTAACCATATTACCTAACAAAACTGTCTAATCATATTACTTAACAATACTACCTTGATACTATCAAACCATATTACCTAACAATACTGTCTAATCATATTACCTAACAAAACTGTCTAACCATATTACCTAACAATACTACCTTGATAGTATCGAACCATGTTACCTAACAATACTGTCTAATCATATTACCTAACAATACTGTCTAATCATATTACCTAACAATACTACATAGGCATGAGGCCACTCAGTACATTCTCACAATTTAGGACTGCCAAGGGAAGTAATTTTTACAATTTCAATAGTCGCTACACAAAAAACCAAATTAAATATATTTATACTACCTTTTACTACAAGAAATGTTATTTCCTGCATTCTGCATTAAACAAAGTACACACTGGGCCAGGCAACTTTTGCATTCATGCAGTTCCCCCCCCCTCCCCCTTCCCCCCCCCCAACCAATTTAATGACGATACCTCATGAATCATTTTTTACCATCTATCAGGTATGGCAATCATGATTTCTTCCACTACGCTTGTAACAACTTCAAGGCCACTCTGCCCCATCTGCTCTGTAGGCATCCAAATCCTCTCTCAGCACACATCCTAACCACTGCCTGTAGCAAAATTTATTTAGCAAACTTTGAAAATTCATAATTTGCCTAAAACCTTAGACACAGTAAAGTGCAGACAACATGGCAGCATCTTGTTCACGCAAAGCAGCAACTCTGGCAAGTCTCGCAAACAGCAATGGCGGCGCCCACAGTGAGCACGTATTTGCGGGCATTAGTGGGCGCTGGCGGGAAAAACCGAGTTCTGTTTAAACCGCGGTGTTTGCGGGCGGCCGCTGTGGGGTTGAGGTATATTACCTAACCATATTCTACCAATACTACCTAACCATATTCTACCAATACTATCTAACCATATTCTACCAATACTATCTAACCATATTCTACCAATACTATCTAACCATATTCTACCAATACTAACCATATTGCCTAACAATATACTACCTAACCATATTACCTAAAAATACTATCTAACCATATTACCTAATAATACTACTTAACCATATTATGTACCAATACTGGTACAATAGTGGCTAGTTAGAGTGATGTATTCATGATCTGCTGATCTGGGTTCAAATCTTGTTCAAGAGGCTTTTTCCTCTGGAGTTAATATCAGTGCTGATTCCACTCTCCCTGAAAGTCCGGATGAGACTATAAACTGAGGTCCTGTGTGCGAACGCACGCAAAACATCTTGCGCACACATTAAACCTGTTCCGCTGTTCAGAAGAGCATTGTGTCTTTCAAGATAATTATATGTATCAATCTGCCTGTCAGTATTGTAATTGCCCTTCATGGGATGATTAAAGTGTTTTTGACTTGACGAATGACAAAATTTACAAAACTGCATACACACGGGGACTGAATTTAAAAAAAGCACATGAGTGCTTATTCCATTAGCCTCAAAATAAATACAATTAAAAAATACATACCAATACTACCTAACCATATTACCCAACCATACTACCTAGCCTGACATTCCTATCTATCCATACGACCAAACAATACCATACTATCAACCCAATACACACAGGTAACTGTCCACGCCACTCCTATCCTAACCCAGTACAATCAGAACTACATCGACTTTCCCCTAACTCCATGGCCAGATAAGGGAGCAGTGCACACAGTCACACACATGATTGTACACACAGTCACACACATGATTGTACACACAGTCACACACATGATTGTACACACAGTCACACACATGATTGTACACACAGTCACACACATGATTGTACACACAGTCACACACATGATTGTACACACAGTCACACACATGATTGTACACACACACACATGATTGTACACACACAGTCACACACATGATTGTACACACACAGTCACACACATGATTGTACACACAGTCACACACATGATTGTACACACAGTCACACACATGATTGTACACACACACACACACACACTGTCCCCTCTCCACGCTGCAAGTTACAGGTTGGGTGTGCGTGTGTTAGTGGCCATACCTCCAGATGGACTTACACAGTATGTGCAAGGTGTTGTGTGCGTGTCTGCACAAGGAATGTCAGTTCATAGTCTCACCTTAAAGGACCTCTGTTTACAGTCTTGTCTGTAAGGACCTCCGTTTACAGCCTTATCTGTGAGGACCTGTTTACAGCTTTATCTCTAGGACCTGTTTACAGCTTTATCTCTAGGACCTGTTTACAGCTTTATCTCTAGGACCTGTTTACAGCTTTATCTGTAAGGACCTGTTTACAGCCTTATCTGTGAGGACCTGTTTACAGCTTTATCTCTAGGACCTGTTTACAGCCTTATCTGTAAGGACCTGTTTACAGCCTTATCTGTAAGGACCTGTTTACAGCCTTATCTGTAGGACCTGTTTACAGCCTTATCTGTAAGGACCTGTTTACAGCCTTATCTGTAAGGACCTGTTTACAGCCTTATCTGTAAGGACCTGTTTACAGCCTTACCTGTAAGGACCTGTTTACAGCCTTATCTGTAGGACCTGTTTACAGCCTTATCTGTAAGGACCTGTTTACAGCCTTATCTGTGAGGACCTCTGTTTACAGTCTCACCTGAAGGACTTAGAGGGGAGTGGCGTGGATGCCACACTTATGCCCAGCACCTGTCTTCACTATCAAAATACTAAAGTATTGAAGCCACTAATGTCTTACACCCTTGCTTTGATGTAGACTGATCTATGAATACAGTATCTTCTACATAACACAATCCACTGTGTTCTTCCACTTCAGTGTTGTCCTCACTCCTTGTTTGAACAGCTTAGGTCAACATCATCTCATATTTTTTAAAAAGCTGCAATCAATTCTTGATCTAATCATCATTCTTCTGCCTGGGTCTTTAAAAAGTGAACAGCAACCAACACCTTCACAGTATCCTAGTGGCAACACAATGGCAGACATAAAAAGCAATGTGAAGCTACACCACTGTACAACCTGGTCAGCTCTATCAACACTGACTGTTGTTGTTGTGACAAAGCAAACCCCACATTTCAGTCTAACAGCAGGCGGAACACGCACACACACTAGAAGCAGACACAAAAATCATGAAGAATTTGAAAACTGCATCGCCCCTTCCCTCACGAGAAAGCAGAAAACAACAGAATTCTGAATCAGCTGGATGCACCTGACCACCTACCAACGGATTTCTGAACGATTTGACCGCACCTGACTGCAATCGGAATCAGCAATAATCATGCCGTGACAAGTTTTTCAAACAGTAACGGCTTTAATGCAAGAACAATAAACACATAGCAAAAATATCACATATGTTTCTTTGCTATTCTGCGCTGGTGGGGAAAAAACCACAATGTGTGATACGCTGCAAAACGTTCTCTGTCGTCAACTAACATTATTGGTACAAGGCAAACAGGCAGGTAAAGAACATATCCACAGCTTCTGGCTGTTGAGCTGACAGAGGATTAAATAACATTTTCTGCACACATGTTCATTTTGCATAGAACTTGGTAAAATCTACATGAAACTGGATTTCAAATTATAAAAGAAAAATACCACAATGAGTTAAGTACTTAAAAGGTAACTGCCCATTCTAACTGCCAACATGAGGCAAAGAAATCTGATCAATGACGACCGGCAAAGAATGATGGTCACTCTCTCTCTCCTACACTATGGTCAATATAAAAAAAGTGTAAAAGGACACACTGCTATTCTACAGTTAGCGGGTAAAACCTTATCTTTGCTATACTAAAGTGATAGAGGAGGAGGAGGACTGCACAACTAGGCTGCAGAAACGTGTGTGGGTACAGCATGTCAGATACCTGTTGTGACAGCACGACGTGGTGATGGTGCTACCTGCTACACTATGTCAGATACCTGTTGTAACAGCACGAGGTGGTGATATTGTATGGTGCTACCTGGTACACTATGTCAGATACCTGTTGTAACAGCACGATGTGTTGATATTGTATGGTGCTACCTGGTACACTATGTCAGATACCTGTTGTAACAGCATGATGTGGTGATATTGTATGGTGCTACCTGGTACACTATGTCAGATACCTGTTGTTTGCACACAGAGCATGACGTGTTGATGTTGTATGGTGCTACCTGTCACCTCTCTCATGACATTACCTGATTCACTCTTTTGTCCTTTCCATGTGTAATCCTCTGCTTGTAACCTTACTGAATTTCTCTGTTTGAGATGATAAAGCATTTGCATTTTTAAATGGGCAGTTACATATTTTAAAAAGAGCTGTTACATTCAGTTGCTTAATAAAAAGAGTAGTTACATCTTTAAGGGGATGGTTACATTACTTAATAGAAAGTGGGCAGTGAAAAAGGCAGTTGCATGATAAAAGGGGCAGTTACATCATGAAAAATGGACAGTAAAAACATAATCAGAATTACGTCACTAAAAAAGCTGAAAGTTCTTGCATAACTGTAACACCCTAACCAGCAAAAACTAAGGATAAACATTACCAATGCTACAACATCAACATCCATAACATTTCGTCATAACAACTGACTTATTACTGACACTTGTAACAGTTCTTAGATCAATCAAATGTATCTCTTTTTCAATGTTTGGAGTGGAAGGATCATAATAGTAGGTCACTGCACAGTAACAATTTATTCACTGATTATACAATGTTTATCACTTCTTTAATGTTTGGAATGGAAGGATCGTAATGGTAGCTACACTGCACAGTAACAATGTATTCACTGATTATAATAAACAATGTATTCACCGATTATAAGAAAAAATAATATTCACTGATTATAATGAGTCACTTCTTCAATATTTGGAATGGAAGAATCATAATGGTAGGTACACTATATAATAACAATTTATATACTGATTATAATATACTTCTTTTCAATAGATGAAAATTCCATTTAAAAACATGGAAGAAACATAATTTATTTACTGATTATAATATACTTCTTTTCAATACATGAAAATTCAATTTAAAAACATGGAAGAAACATATGTAAAAATCAGGATAAAAAACATTAGGTTCAATGTTCAATATTTCAGGGACAAGTTAAGCCAAGTCATACCAAGATAATAAAAAAAAATAGTGAAAAAAAGGTTCCTCACAGAAAAGTGGAGGATTGTGGGGGGTGGGGGTGTCAATCTTCCTCAAAAGCCAGGTTGATTCTGTCCACAGTGTCGGCAGTGCCTCGCCGTGACGACTGCCGACCCCCAGCAGCAAAGAGGTCGTCGTCATGACGACGATACACAATGGGCGCCGGTTCCTCAATGTCCAACTGATCCAGAACAATCTTCTCCTGGTCTGACACGCTCTGCATGCGGTACATCTGCTCATGGGCAGATAACTCCGTGTCTGCTGTTATCTTCCCCCCAGGACGCAGGCTGGTGGCTTGAGGGGCCCTCTGACCCCCTCCCTCCCTCCCCTTGTCCTGCCGCTCCGGGTTGTAGATGAAGATGTCGTCTGCATCGTGGGTTGTGTAGAATCCCAGCGGAGCGCTGGGGTCGTGCAGGAACTCCTGGGTCACCTTCCTGCGCTGGCCGGAAATGGGGCGCTCTTTGCCGAAGGAGGTCCAGGCCTCCATGTGAGGTCTGTCCTCAAAACCAGAGTGAGGCCGCTCCGGAGAGCTGCTGCTGGTGAGGGGCCCGGCGAAGGTGCTGGCCAAGGTAGAGGCAGGAGCGGCGCCCACCACAGGCGTTGTCTTGCCCTGGAACAGGCCCCTTCCTGCTCGTGTCTTCTCCCCTTTGGGCTTTTTCCCACCACCACCACCACCAGCAGCTGCAGCTGCTGTGCCTCGGGCTGCAGGCGAGGTCCGGTGAGCGAAGACAGGGTTGACAAAACCCACGTCTGGCTGGACCAGGTTGATGTCGGCGCCGCTGCCTTCCCGCATGAACGTCGTTTCGCATTCGTCAGAGGAGAGGCCGGACACGGAGCCACCCAAGTTCCGTTCACGCTGCCTCCTCCTCTTCTTCTTCTTGGCGACGACCAAGGCGATGCAGCAGCAGCAGCAGGACACCAGCAGCAGCCCTCCCACACAGATCACCACGATGGCCCACACAGCAAAGTCGTCATCCTCCTCTACCGGGCGACAGAAGTCCACATAGCCGTCCAGCGCGCATTCCCCGACCTCCTTGTGGGCGTGACAGAGGAAAGCCAGCAGGTCAGCCACGGCGCGGGGGATGTCGGCGCTGCCGGTGCGCTGGTGCTCCCGCACACAGGCCTCCAGGTACAGGCTGAAGACGGCCCGCAGGTCCCCGCACAGTCTCTCCAGGCTGCTCTCCTGCAGGGCCTCCAGGCAGGCCTGGGCCGACAGGTTGCTGCGGGCGTCGAGGAAAACGTCTTCGGGCAGGGCCACGTCCAGCACGGGGATGGTGGAGGGCCTCCAGACAGCAGCAGGGGGCGCCGAGGACAAGGGCGTGATCTCTGCGGACATGCTGACCGCCACGTCCCCTGTGTGAACCAGCAGCGCCGTTCTGCTGCCCTCTCCTTCGTCAAAACCTGCCGTCATCAGCAAGACAGGGGTCGATGTCCTGGGGTCAAGGTCAGGGTCGGAGACGTAGGCTCTCAAATCCTGAGCGATGGATTCTAGGGTCTTGGCAGACTGCCAAAGCCGCACCAAGTCCATTTCCACAGCAGACTGGGTGGTCTGTGATCCCCAAAGCGCGAGTTGTGTGACGGTGATTTTTCCTGCCGACAGAGGGCGGACACTGAGGGTGCTGTAGTCGAAGCCAGCGTCCTGGATGGCAAACACCGTCAGCGAGGCGGCGCTGTTGTCCCAGGTGAGGGCCAGGTAGGTCCAGTCCCTGATGTTGGGGGGTGTCAGCACCGCTCTCTCCCCGCCAAACCAGCTGACTGCCATGAGACCTTGCTGCACCGACACCGTCACCTCTCCAGCAGACATCGTTAACCTCATGACCACGGTCCAAGTAGACAACATGGCCTCCACTCTCAACCACAAGGTCAAGGTCAACTGCTGGGTGGTGATGGCCACGTTCAGAGCGGAGAAGGTCAGGGAGTGATGTGTCAGGTGAAGCATGTGACCCCCAGAGGTCAGGTTCTGTCCGGCTGCGACCTCTTGCAGGCGGGCAGACAGAGCGCTACTGACCACCAAGAACTTGCTGCGCTGGTGCTGCGCGACTCTGACCGCCATCAGATCAGCGTCCGCTGCGGAGGACGAGGGCAGGAGGTCGTTGATGTGGCTTCCGTCGGGAGTTCCCAGCATGCCCGTGGCGCGGCCAAACCAGTCCCGGTGCAGCTTCGCGGCCACCACCACTCCCGCAGGGCTGCCTCCAATCACCACCGCCAGCCTGCCGTCCACGCTGACACGCGCGTAGTTGTAGCGCCACCAGGTCAGGCTGACCCGACCCCACGACTTGCTCATCGGGAACCGGGTGACCTCCAGCTGACCTTCAACCCTGACCGTCAAGGTCAAGTTGTCGGCGCGTTCTCCAGAGGCGACGGCTTTGAGGTGGAAGGTGTCGGCGGTGATGGCGGCGGCGGCGATGAAGCGACAGCGGCGGTGGTGGGGGCAGGGCAGGAAGAGGGCCAGCACCTCCACCCCCGCCACCTGCAGCAGCTGGAAGGTGCCCGGCACCACCACCCCCAACGACGCCCCGTCCCACGTGGTCAGGTAGCTGCTGAAGGCCACCGCCGACCGCCACTGCGCGCTGACCTTCACCTTGGTCACCGTCACGCTGCAGTCACCGCCCCTCCACTCCGCTGTGCACACGGTGCAGGCGTAAGAGGCGACAGCGGTGGTGACATTCCCCGTCCAGTACTTCAGCGTGGTCACGGCCGACTCCAGCCAGTGAGGGGAGCAGGCGCACAGGCCGGAGGCTGGGGAACACGTTCCGTACGCGTTACAGACACCACGAGCCGTGAACGGACACCGCTTGCTGCAGTCGCTTCCCCAGTAGCCGTGGTAACAGCGGCAAGAGGACAGGGCGGGGGTCCAGCCAAAGGGGCAGGTGAGGGAGCAGCCGGCGCCGTAGTACGGCAGGACGGAGCCCAGGTGGCCCAGGTGGTGGCACAGCGACTGCAGGGGGGAGGCCCTCAGCCGCTGGGACTGCTGGCACAGCTGGGCCAGAGACAGCGCCAGGAGCTGGGCCCCCAGGCTGCTGCCCGTGCTGCTGACCATGGCGCTGCACTGCTGAAGCAGACCGGAGCTGTCGGGGAACACCGCCCGGCACCGGGGGTCGGAGGTCAGGTTGCTGATCAGCATGGCGCAGGTGGCCTGGGCGGCAGCCAGGCTGGTGCCGTTGGTCGGCTTGACGAAGGTCATGTCGGCTTTCAACGTTGTGCCCGTAAAGTCGCCCACCTTGTGGGTTTCCTGGGAGACCAAGGTCAGGTTGGAGATTTCCCAGGTGGGCGGGTTGCTGACGTCCACGGCGTACATGGTGGACCGGCGCTGCCGCTCTGTGGCCGCCAGACCCGAGCCGTCGTTGAGGGGCCAGTGAAGGTGAAGGTCGGGGGTGGTGCCCAGGACGGCCATCTTCCACGTCTGCTTCACCACACTGGGGTTGGTGGGGCGCGACCACACGCGCACCTCGTCCACAAGTCCTCGGAAAACTCCAACGTCGGCGGCAATGGTCACTCCCGAGGGGGGCAGCCCCAAGGTCAGCACTCCGCCCGAAACAAAGACGTTGGAGGCCAGTCTGACGGACTTGAAGGCCACCACCCCATCCCCTCCTGTCAGGTAGATCTCCACAGAGCTGAGGGCGGCGTGCCAGGACACCAGGACCTGGGTCCACACGTGGAGGGAGACCCGCAGTCCTGTCAGCACCCTGCCTCGCGGAGTCAGCACCACCAGCTGCGGCCCTGAGCAGCCCAGGACGAAGTAGGAGTTGAGGTCCAGCTGGTAGGACACCAGAACCCCGGACAGGCTGAACATCTTCACGTGGAACTCCAGAGAACAGCGCTGCACGGGCAAGGCCACCCCCCTCACCACCATCCCCGAGTTGTTCAGCCTCAGACAGGCCTCGGTGACGATGCTGCCGTTGGCGGAGGTGGCTGAGGGCGCCACGTACTTGTGCAGGGTCAGGAAGGTCAGCAGAGCGGGCAGAGAGAGGCGCTGGTCGCAGGAGGCGGGAAGGCCGGACGTCTGGGAGCTGTTGCACACGGGCTGGGACTGGTTGACGCAGGCAGAGAACCGAACCCCCAGCTCCGTGCTGCAGGAGGCCAGAAGACCCGACACCATACTGTCGCTACCACTGAGCCACACGTCCTTCCTGGCCGACACGGTCACCAGCAGGTGAGAGTTGACCGCAGTGATGGTGAGGTTGACCGACAGGTCCACAGAGGCCACCGTCAGCATGGAGAAGCTGGTGTAGGTGAACTGGATGCGGCCCACAGTCAGCGTTCCTCGCACCGCCAGTTCTGACTTGTGGCCGAAGAGGACGACGGTGTTCTGACTGAAGCTCCTGTGGTTGACCTCCATGCTGTCAGCGCCAGAGCCCACGATGGCCGAGGCCACACAGTGCGAGGACAGGAGACCTGCAGGACACGCGGTCACCTTCACAGCCAAGGTCAAGGTCAGGTCAGCTTTGTGGATCAGCGTGTAGACGCCGTCCTTCACAATGTCAAAGGCCACGCCATCAAAGGTCACCACGCGTGCCAGGGCAGACACTTGGCCCACGGTGTGGGGGGAGGAGGCGGGGGTGGGGGAGGTCACGTTGACGTTCAGGATGCAGCCCTGGCCGGTCCACCCCAGCGCGCAGGAGTCACAGGCCTGGCCCATCCAGTGGCGGTCACACCAGCAGCTGCCGTCCTGGGCACAGCGGCCGTGACCCTGGCAAGGGCTGTCCGCACCTCCCGGGCAGTAGTCATAGCAACCAGAGCCCCAGAACCCTGGCAGACAGGAACAGGTGAGGTTGGAGGAGGAGGAGGAGGAGGAGGGGGGGGTTTGCAGAGAGCCGAAGCGACAGTCGACGCATCGCTGCTGCAGCCAGGAGGGAGGGGTGGGGGTGAGGGCACACATCGTGGAATACACTCCCCTCATGTCCTGCACCGTGGTCACCCCGCACACTCTGACCAGCGTTGCCATGACGACGAGGGCCGCTTCAGCGGACGCCGAGGTGGAAGCCAGGTACAGGCATCGGTGTCTGAGCCAGACAGCGCTGTGCAGCGAACAGGCGGTGGTCACCGCGCTGGCGGTGAAGAAAGCGTCGCACACGGTCACCCAGGCGGCCTTCACCTGCCAGGAGCCGCCGCCGTGACTCTCTGCAGAGGACGCCGCCTGCAGCTGGAGGTCCGACAGCGTCCACAGAGGGGAGGGCCAGGGAGAGGGGGGCAGCAGGAGGCTGTTGGCCGACAGCAGGGCGTCGTGGGCCACCGCCCCCAGCCCTTCGTCCAGCTTGAGGAGGGAGGCGAGGATGGCCCTGAAAGACGCCGCGTCCACGTCCATGTTGTACACCTGGTAGATGACGGCTGCAGGGATCGGCTGGGACCACACCACCACCTCGTCCGCCTGCCCCAGGAACGAGCCCTTCAGCTGGCGAGACTGGTCCTCAGGGGAGGGAACCCACTCCCCCAGAGCCATGACGGCACCGTCAGCCACCGTGTGAGCGCAGAGGTCCGGCAGCAGCTTGTGGCGGATGGTGGCATCCTGACTGTAGACAAAGACGTGGATCTTCTTCTGGCTGCCCAGGAAGGTCACCAGCAGCTGGTTCCAGCGCTCCAAGGTCAGATTCAGGCCTGTGTTCAGCACGGTGGATCCGCACATTATCCTCAGGGGGTCATCGTTGGTCAAGGACAAGGTCACGTTCTTGCCGAAGGAGAGAATGGTTCCGCCGTAGGACTGGGGCTTGAGGTGGAGGCTGAGGGTGAAGTCCTGCAGGCCTGTTGAGGAGTTGACGCTGATGGGGCCTGACCAGGCCGAGGTGCCGTTGAATGACAGGGCGTAGCTTGCTGCCCACCTGGAGAACCGCTGGCCTGGCTGCTGGAACAGCAGCTGCCTGTCCCCCACCTGGAAGTCCACCTCTACCTTTCTGCGCAGGGTCTTCTCAGACTGGGAGCTGACCGGCGCATAGGCTGACTGGTTCAGAGGTTGACACGCGTCTAGCATGCCGCTTGATGCTTGGCAAAGAGCTGACGATGTCTTCACTGTCAAATCCAGGTATGCCCCTTGTGTGGTCACCTCCATCTCAAGACTTCCCCCCAGAGAGAAAACCAGTCTGTCCACAGAGGTCATGGTCAGTGTCAAGGACGAGGGGAAGGTGTGGTTGCGGGGAAGGGTCAGCTGAGAGCCGTTCATGTAGACAGCGGGCAGGGCTGACCTTGGAGAGGGCAGCACGGTCACATTCTGACCCTGGAAGGTGAAGGCCACGCCAGCAGTACAGGAGCCGTAGGAACACCACACCAGCAGCACCTGCACCTCGGCGCTGGGGGCGGACGTGTGTCTGAACGCAGTGTACACGCCACGCAGACCCGCCAGTGCCAGGTGCAGGCCGGAGAAGGTGATGACGTCACCGGTGGGTGTCACCATGGCCACGGTGTGGCCCCCGACAGTCAGAGGGCTGCTCTTGAAGACGGAACAGTCCACACCGGCGTAGTCTGCTGCACAGCGACTGCACGAAGACGACCCTGCCCAGTTGGGCTGGCAGAAGCAGGCGCCGCTGCTCTGACAGGCTCCGTGCAGACTGCAGGGGGACTGGGACCCCCCGGGACACACGGCAGCACAGCCGGCTCCGTAGTACCCCGCCCCACACGAGCAGGGGAGCGAGGCGTTGCCAGCACCGGGCCCTGAAGATCCGAACACGCAGCCCGGGGAACAGACGGCCATGTCTCTCCACGCGGCGTCTGCAGCACACACGGTGGACACCAGGGCTGGGGGAGGGGTGAGGGAGGAGTGACAGAGGGCAGTGTAGGCCAGCATGGTGGTCAGCGCGGCCTGCGGGTAGTGGACACTGCGGAGTGTGTACAGACACAGGGCCTGCAGGTCTTGCCTGGTGGCGTTGCTGATGCCGCCACAACTGGAGCTGCTCAGCTGGCCGACCAGCAGCTGACAGGTGTCTGTCTGTGAGGACGACTTGAAGAAAGCCAGCACAAGGTCCAGGTCAGAGATGCCCCTCCTGGTGATGACATACTCCACGTCAGACGACAGCCATTCAGGGGAGGTCAGCGGAGGAGAGGGAAGCTGGAGGACCCCCTCACCCCCCACAAAATTCTGCGTTGTAAGACCTTGGCCTTCGTCAAAGGTCCACGCGAAGGTCAAGGACGGTCGGGCCACCAGAGGATCCATCAGCCAGATGTTGGGGATCAGGTTGGGCTCCAGGATGGTGTCCCACACCAGAAGGTTCTCCACCTCGCCCTGGAAGGGGTAGACACGGCGGTGCAGGGCTCCGTCATGCGGGGGCTGCCAGCTGCCCACAGCTAGGATACCCGGGGTGGAGAACAAGTCTGGGTGGATGCGGAAATCGCGCCTCTCTATCCAGGCGGTGCTGTTGAAGTGGTAGAGGGTCAGGTCACCGGAGGCCCCGCTGTAGGTGAAGACCAGCTTGTTCCACTGGCCGTGGGTCAGCACGACCCCCGTGTTGAAGGTGGAGGTGTTGGTCAGCGAGGTGGCGTCCACATGCAGCGTGTTGTTCCACAGGTACAGCAGCAGCATGTCCTTGTGGGTGAAGGACACGATGACCTGACGCTGCCGGGTCACCGCCAGCTGTCTGACCATCACCTCCATGGTGACGTTGCTGGCGGCGGGGGGAGGCAGGGAGAAGTTGGTGAAGGCCGCTGACCCTCCCAGCCGCAGGCTGAAGCCGCTGGCCTGCTGGCGGCGGTGCTGGTCGCTGGGGAAGTGGACAAAGACCTCGCAGCTGGGCACCCTGAAGGACGAGGTCACGTCCAGGGTGGCACTGCTGTGGGGGGTCAGGCTGACGGCGGACACCCCGTCAATACCGAGGCTGACGACTTGGCCGACAGGGGGCGCTGTTCAGCCACCCCGCCCTGACAATAGTTCATCTGCGGAGGATTGTGAACCGAGTTGATGTGCTGCAGTTTCTGGGCCGACGTGTTCAGTCCCGATCCACTCAACAGTCCCGATGTTGCCTTGAGGTGCCCGGCTGCCACGGTCAGGCCCACAGTCAGGTACAGTCCACTGCAGCTGACCACAACCTCCACGCCGCCAGGCACGGACAGCAAGACCTGGGTCAAGGATGGGCGGGACAAGGTGACCCCATGGAAGAAGACCTCCCCATCCACAGCAGCAGAGGTGTTGCTGACGTAAACTCTGGGTTTTCCGTCAAGTTTGCCGGGCGACTGGACGGTGATTCTGGCGTACCCTGGCCCCGAGTCCCCGACCAAGGCAGACACGAAGGTGGCGCAGGTGAAGTTCTCAAAGCAGCGGATGAACTTGCCCTGAAGCAGGACGCGGCGTGACACGGCCAGCAACGAGTACACACCCGGGGCGTTGACGTAGAACCCCAGACCGTCCGCGTTCAGCGCGTGGCCCAGCGGGTGCAGCCAGGCTGGGCGTGGTGGAGATGACGAGGCGTTCCCCGAGGTCACGGGGGTCTCCGACACCTCGCACCTGCCTCCCAACCAGCCAGGGGCGCAGGAGGCGCAGCTGGAGTCCTGGCGGTGGACGGGGCAGTCGCAGTGACCGCCGCGCTGCTCACAGGTGCCGAACCCGGAACAGGCATTCTCCGCTCCCCCGGGGCACGTCTGGTTGCAGGCCGCCCCCCAGTAACCGTGGCGACAGAGGCAGAGGCTGGCGTTGGAGGAGGACTTGGTGCCGAAGTAGCAGGGTGACCCACACAGACGCCGCACCACCGTCACCGCTGCCACCTGTCACACGACGAGGCCGTCAGTGGGCGGGACATGACACACTGAGGTCACTTTGTCCCAACAAAATTTACAAAACCGCATACGCACGGGGACTTGATGTAAAAAAGCACATAAGTGCTTATTCCATTATCCTCTATATAAAAGAATTAATTAATTAATTAATTAAATAACTTTAAACCCTCTGTTGAACCCTTTATTGTTTGTTGGTTTTTATTGTAGTACTGTGGTAGCCACATTCATAGAAAATACCTTCTTCAGTTACATGACCTATAACTCGGCCCATTCAAATACATTACTGAAGGGGGGGTAGCCTAGTGGTTACAGCATTGTGCTCTTTTTTTTTTTTTTTTTTTCAATCCTCAGCTAGAGTTGTGAGTTCACCAATGGGGAGAATTTTTGCGCACATGACTGTTTTGCCCCCTCCCCCCCTGTAAGTTGCCACATTCACAGCAGGCAAAGCCATCAGTTGGTCAAGAGTGCCACATTTAGCACGCCCCTTCCTTTTACCAAGTCTAAGTGTGGTCAGTTCCTGCTGCTATAGTCAGCACCAGCTGGGCTGTGCTGTGCTGAAATGAAGAGCAGCTGGAAGTGGGGGAAGCTGACAGCTGTGCATTCCAACTTTGTGGTTGGTGTCTACACACCACAGCTGTTAGAATGCATTTCTGAAATGTTGTCGTCCATTCCTACCGCACGAAGTGGCCTACTCTTCCAAAAGGCAAAAAAGGTTTTCATATGCACACAAGATGTTCTGCGTGCATCTGCACACAGGGCCTTGGTTTAAAGATTGATACTTTGCTCACAGCCCTTCTGTCAACACAGAAAGTTCACTTGCTATCTAGTAATGACTCGCCATGTAAAGCGAAGGGAAGTAATCGGCATGGAAGAGTTACATCCCTTTACAGGTCTTCAGTCTTCCTGGTTTCTCTTTTTTTTCTCCCCCCCCCCCCCCCCCCCTTTTTTTTTTTCTTTTCTTGGATTTCCGTGAGTTTACAATGTATGCCTGAAATAATGATCTATCTACAAACTCTCTTTCCAGGGTAAAAGTAAAATTCAAGCACTTTTAAAGGACCTGGAGGCATATGTTGGATTTTTAAGGACTTTCAAGGACTTGAAATGGGGACCCCCAAAATGAAGGGCTTTTAAGCACCGTATGCACCCTGCCATCCCCAAGTCAGAAACTGGCTACCTTCACAGTGGGTAAAAACAGTCCACACACACACACATCCCACCATTGGGGAACCTCGGAGCTATAGCCGAAGAACAACAACAAAAAAAGAAGAAATGAAAAAAACAACCCCAGTACAAACAGCACCCAAACCACTATTTGACATTTAGACAAGTTGACAGTGAACAAAAAACAGCGAGTACTGTGCATTCCATTCACGATTGATCATTGTCTTTACAGCTTTATCTCACTTCACCTGGTGAAATTTAGCACCCCACCAGAATGTTTTATTTTGTTATTTGCTTATACCACTTTAAGTCAAGGCAGATTTCTCTGCGTGAAATTCAGGCTGCTCTCCCCGGGGAGAGCGCGTCGCCACAAGAGCAGCGCCACCCATTTTTTTGTCTGCAGTGTATTTGTTTCCCTATCAGAGTGGCTTTTTTCTCCAGAATTTTGCCAGGGACAAGTCTCTTGTTACCGTGGGTTCTTTTACCTTGCGCTAAATAATTTTTGTGTAACACACGGGTTCACGGTTTATCACGGGATAGCCTAGTGGTTAGAACATTGCGCTGGCAATCTGACGACCCGGGTTCGATTCCCGTTCAAGGGAATATTTTCCCCTGGAGTTAACATCAGTGCAGACTCCACCCTCCCCAAAGTCCTTCGGATGAGACTATAAATCGAGGCCCAGTGTGCGAACACACGCAGAACATCTTGCGCACACGTTAAATCCTGTTCCGCTTTTCGTAAGAGTAGGCCATTGTGTGCCGGTGGGAACAGATGACAGAATTTACAAAACCACATACACACGGGGACTGGATGTAAAAAAGCAATAAGTGCTTATTCCATTATCCTCGATATAAAATAATAAAATAAAATAAAATAAAAAAGCTCATCCGAAAGACTAACATCCAGACCACCACTCATGGTCTAATGGATGGGGGAAAAGTTTCAGGTCCAAACGGGATTTGAACCATTGCACACTTCCGACCTGGACTTTTTGCTTTCTAGGCAGGCGCGTTACCTCTAGACCACCGATCCACTATCTTATTATTTATTTTGTAAAATGTTTTTGTTTTTTTTTGTATCAAGGATAATGGAATAAGCATTCATGTGCTTTTTCTTACATCCAGTCCCCGTGTGTATGCAGTTTTTGTAAATTTTGTCATGTTCCCACTGCCACACAATGTCCTACTCTTTCAAAAAGCGGAACAGTATTTAACGTGTGCATAAGATGTTCTGTGTGCATTCGCATATGGGGCCTCGGTTTATAGTCTCATCCGAAGAACTTTTGAGGAGAGTGGAGTCTGCACTGAAGGGGAAAAGTCCTCTTGAACAGGAATCAAACCTGGGTTTTCAGATTGCGAGCACAATGTTCAAACCACTAGGCTACCACACCCTCTGCGCACGCATGTGTGTGTGTGTGTGTGAGAGAGAGAGAGAGAGATTGTGTAAATTTAAATTTGTTAAATCTATTTGGGACTGGTTGGGTGTGTATGTACAAGCTGAATGTAAGCACTTTGATTTGTTCTAACAAGATATAGCGCTGTATAAATTCTATGTATTATCCTTATTATCCCAAAAAATGACAAATGTCCTACTGTTGTTTCCCTGACTGAAAAAAAACAAAACAGAAAATACAACCAGCAGTCTCAAGCATGTCAAAAAATTAAAAATCTCAAAAATCCAGGGCGGGTACACCTACCCCTTTGCTTGGTATTCACAATTTTCCAACATTGGTTTCCAACACCCTTCAAAAATCCAAACCACTTAAAAAATAAATATTAAAACCCAACCCCCTTTAAAAACAAAACCAAGAAAAACAAAACTACTTCCTCTAAAACACTTCTCCCATGACAGTGGAAGAACACTTCCTCCAGACCTGTCCAACACCCCAACAACTGAGGGCCCATATCTGGCCTACTGACCTGACCTACCAGTGAGGGACAAAATGTATGGACCCCTAGAGGGCCTTCAGCGCCCTTTAGCATTTGTGAGGGCCTCAGGATGTGCTGTCTGAGCGTTCAACAAAGAAGAAGAAAAAGAAACAATCCAAAATTCCCCATCAACAAACTACAACAAAACCTCCCCTTAAAGAAAAAACAAGACAACACACACACACAAACAAAACAACCTCCTCCACCCACAACCCCAAAACATGATTCCCACCCCCCCCCCCCCCCCCACGACTAGCCCTGCAAGCCAACACACACACACACACACATGCTGACCTCAGGCTGGTCAGTGCAGAGGGACTGTGCAGGCCACTGCTGCAGGTTTAAGACCTGCTGGCAGTAGGTGGAGTAGCCCACAATGGAGTCCTGGCTGGCCGACACCTGACCGGTCTGGTACAGCGCCAGGTAGCAACGGAACAGGTACTGCGTCTGCACTGACTTACTGGCCTTGACACACTCTCTGGAAAAAAACAAAACACAAATGTTATTTCAACAGGGCCAGTGAAAGGGAAAAGTGGCAATTTTATATATGTGACCATTTTTACCCACCATTAAGATATCTGCAATCCGACTTTGAGGCTAGCTAGCTTGTGATCTGACAGCGCAGATGCAAGATGCTTCTTTGAGGGCATTTTTCCAGGAGTTGACATCAGTACTGACTCCACTACCATGAAAATCCTTTGGACAATACTGAAAAGCGAGGCACGCAGAACTTCTTGTGTACATGTTAAACCTCATTCCACCTTTCGGAAGAGTAGGCCATTACCAAGTCAGCAGGAACGGATGACAATTTTTAAAGAAACCCCCAAAAAGTATGCACGCTGGTGGTGTGTTTAAGACATCATTCCCGATGTCGCAATGTATGTTCTTTCGAGCCAGAAGGCCCATAGAGCCGGAGCTTATCCCGGTTTCTGTAGCGTTAAGCGAACTGATGGTTTTTCACCACCCCTGTGACAGGACGCTAGTCTGTCGCCAGATACTTCCCCAGCAGAGCTGGTACCCACTTGTACACCTGGGTGGAGTGAGGAAAATAGGAGTAAAGTGTCTTTCCCAAGGACACAACACCGAGCCGAGCGGGGATCGAACCCGCGACCTCTGGATCACGAGTTGACCGCCTAAACCACTCGACCACGGTGCCTCCCTCGATGTCGCAATGCAGCTAGCTTAATGACGGGCATCTGGCTGCACAGATGCAAAATCTCTCCACTGATGAATCTTAGAACGTTAGCCAAGGACTGAACAAAGAAACATCTAAATCTTTGTGCATTGAGCTTTGTGTAAACACACACACACACAAAACTGTACATAACCCCTACTTGAACACACAATTCTACACACACACACACAACTTTACATAACCCCTACTTGAACACACAATTCTACACACACACACACACAACTGTACATAACCCCTACTTGAACGCACAATTCTACACACACACACACACACACAACTATACATAACCCCTACTTGAACGCACAATTCTACACACACACACAAACTATACATAACCCCTACTTTAACATACAACTCTACACACACACACACACAATTTTACATAACCCCTACTTGAACACACAACTCTATACACACACACACACAATTTTACATAACCCCTATGAACCACAATTCTACACACACACACAAACTTACATAACCCTATGAACGCACAATTCTACACACACACACAAACTATACATAACCCCTACTTTAACCACAATTCTACACACACACACACAAACTATACATAACCCCTACTTTAACACACAATTCTACACACACACCACACACAACTATACATAACCCCTACTTAACACACAATTCTACACACACACACACACAACTATACATAACCCCTACTTAACCACAATTCTACACACACACACAACTATACATAACCCCTACTTTAACACACAATCTAACACACACAAACTAACATAACCCCTACTTTAACACACAATTCTAACACACACACACAACTATACATAACCCCTACTTTAACACACAACTCTACACACACACAACAACTTACATAACCCCTACTTTAACACACAATTCTACACACACACACACACAAACTATACATAGCCCCTACTTTAACACACAACTCTACACACACACAACAACATCCCTATTACACAATCACACACACCAACTAAACTACAACTAATTGCCCCTACTTTAACACACAACTCTACACACACACAACTGTACATAACCCCTACTTTAACACACAACTCTACACACACACACACTGTACATAACCCTACTTTAACACACAACTCTACACACACACAACTTACATAACCCCTACTTTAACACACAATCTACACACACACACACAACTATACATAGCCCCTACTTTAACACACAACTCTACACACACACACACAACTATACATAGCCCCTACTTTAACACACAACTCTACACACACACAACAACTGAACATAACCCCTACTTTAACACACAACTCTACACACACACACACACAACTATACATAGCCCCTACTTTAACACACAATTCTACACACACACAACTGTACATAACCCCTACTTTAACACACAACTCTACACACACACACACACAACTATACATAGCCCCTACTTTAACACACAACTCTACACACACACACACAACTGTACATAACCCCTACTTTAACACACAACTCTACACACACACACACAACTATACATAGCCCCTACTTTAACACACAACTCTACACACACACAACTGTACATAACCCCTACTTTAACACATAACTCTACACACACACACACACACACACACACACACACACACACACACACACATACACACACACTCTCTCTCAAACACCCATCCTCTCAGCCTCACCTTCCAAACTGACTGTTGACAAAAATGTTTTCACAGGTCTTGAAAAATTCGGCAGAAATCTTAGTCTCGGTCTGTCGCTTCCTGCGAGTGGCGGCCCCTGCCGGCAGCATCACCACAGCGCTCTCCCCTGACGGCCTGAAGGGGATGGGAGCATCGGAGAACTCCAGTCGCGCCCTGGGGAAGGGGTGGGGGGGGAGGTGGAGGGGGTGTTGTCTGACAACGTCGCTGATGACGGAAGAGTCTGGGGGAAGAGATTGGAAGAAGATGACAGTGACGGAGCTTTGTTTGTTGTTGACAGGGTAGAGACTTGTGGCCCAGGCCAACAGCTGTGTGTGTCAGTTAGTGATGTCAGCTAACTGCCAAGGCCTACTATACTAAAATGTTGTTATGTTGTAAAACGTTGTGGTGAGGTTGTGCACAGCCTCACTTTATATTTGTGTAAAGCTTTCTGAATAAGAGAGATAATGTTATCCTAAGTGATATTTTTGTAGCTGACTTTTTGTTATACAGTAACGTGTTGTCTGTGTGTGTGTGTTTGTTTTATTTTATTATTTTTTTAACCAAAATACTAAGCAGTTCGGCAACCCCCTTCATGTATGGGCCAATGGCCTTTTTGTAAATAAATCATTCGAGTTCGAGTTCGAGTTCTGTCTTTCTCTCTCAACCCCCTTCATGTATGGGCCAATGGCCTTTTTGTAAATAAATCATTCGAGTTCGAGTTCGAGTTCTGTCTTTCTCTCTCTCTCTCTTTCTCTCTTTCTTTCTCTCTGTCTCTCTCTGTGTCTCTCTCTGTCTCTCTCTCTCTGTGTCTCTCTCTCTCACCTGCAGTGGAGTCCAGGGAGGCCAGGAGCTGGTCAAACTTCCACAGGTAGAGTAGCTGGGTCTCATTGCCCAGGTAGTTCTGGTTCCAGTGCTGCCCCACCTCTGTGTTGTCAATGTACCTGCACACGTCAGGGCGCACAGTCACACCTGCATAGCTCACACCCTAACATGTGTGCACACACGTACAGACACAGATACATATCCTCTCCCGACACACACACACACACAGAGGTATGGATGTGCACATGGACAATGCCACACACAAACACTGACTTTTTTTTTGGTGGGGGAGGACGAGGGGGAAATTGGGGGTCTTGTAAGTCAGCCTAAAATCCAAGGTTCACCAATGATGATGAGATTTTTGCAGGGGACCATAGGGTCTGGTGCTGGACGTCCCGCCTGTGAAGGGAAGTATGTGCATTTCTGAGCATCCGCTCTACACCTCTGCTTCCGGGGATAGTGAAGCTGCAACCTCTTGTTTGGCTTGCCAGGCAAGAGGGGTACCCTTCAGAAGGGTGCTGCATAGCCTCTCCTATCGCAACTTTCCACAGCAGGCACCTACTCGTTGGTGTCCCCTGTTTTCGCAAAGACCTGCTGTGGGAAGACCGAGCGCCTGGCGGGATAACCAGGTAGGGTAGGTGGAGCCCGTTTTGCTGACAAAATCCACCTAGGAGAGCGGAAAACTCTGATTTCAAACCCATGCATGGAGAAGGAAAACTCGAAGAACACCCAGGAGGAAACCCTGTCATGCGCCAAAGGAGCTGAAATCAGAGGTGTCGGGCCGTCAGGCGCTCCAACCAAAACACGACACCATGTATTATAGCCTTTAATGATGTTTGAGGCAACGCAAAGAAGATGATGCGATTTTTGCGTAAGCGACCTTTTTGTTCTTCCCACCACTTAGGTAGCCACATTCCGACTTTGGAGATGGTGTCTAAACACGACACCTGTGTGCATGCGTTTTTGATATTTCGTCATCTGTTCCTACCTGCATGACATGGCCTACTCTTCCAAAAGGTGGAACAGGTTTTTAACGTGAGCACAAGATGTTCTGCGTGCATTTGCACACAGGGCCTCGGTTTATAATCTCAACCGAAAGACTTTTTCAGTTCCATTTTCTTGACAAAACTGGGAAGAAAGGGCAAGGCCAGGAATCGAACCCAGAACCTCACGATTTTCTTGTTAGTAGGCGAATGGTCTTAACCATCCTGCCACCTTCCTTCTTAGACACAGACAAAGTCACAGACACACACACAGAGACACAGTCATACAGACAGAGAGAGAGAGAATGAATGAACTTTTTTTTGGGAATGAACTTTTTTTTTTTAGACAGAGAGAGAGACACAGAGAGAGAGAGAGACAGACAGAGACAGAGAGAGAGAGAGACAGAGAGAGAGAGAGACAGAGAGAGAGACAGAGAGAGAGAGAGAGACAGAGACAGAGACAGGGAGAGAGAGAGAGCGAGTGAGCGCCCACTTGTTCCAGACGCGCAGTTCATCGATGCTGCCGGTGAAGCCAGTCTTTGGCTGCTCCCCGTCGCTGTGCTCGCTGGGAATCCACTGGCCCAGCGACAGCAGCCCTCCACCTCCAGGCAGCGGCTTTTTCACAGGGACCGTCACTCTCTGTATGTCGTCCTTACCTTTGACCTGTGCAGACATCACAGTGAGTGAGTGAGTGATTCATGGAGGATTGAGAATACACACCCTCTTCATCTTTGTCTTTTAATATGACGACGAACAATTTATTGAGGAATGACTTACATGATTTTAACCTCTAACCTAAAAAGATATAACAACAGATTATTGAAAAACGAGATAGTGTACCAACTCTCTCTCTACATATACATACATATATATATCACACACACACACACACACACACACACACTCACACTCACACAAAACTGAGAAACAATACTGCAGACCCTTCCTAAATGTCGCACAGAAATTATATGGAAAGGTAACAAGCAAGAGTGAATGACAGTGACAACGCTGTAGATGACGATTTCAGAGTGGCTGCATGACAACAGCCAGCTGGACACCCCTGCAGCCAGCCTGCTCAGGCCACTGCCTCTACGGGGACGGGATAGCCTAGTGGTTAGAACATTGCGCTCGCAATCTGACGACCCGGGTTCGATTCCCGTTCAAGGGGATATTTTCCCCTGGAGTTAACATCAGTGCTGACTCCACTCTCCTCAAAAGTCCTTCGGATGAGACTATAAACCGAGGCGCCGAACGCATGCAGAACATCTTGCGCATACGTTAAATCCTGTTCCGCTTTTCGTAAGAGTAGGCCATTGTCTGTCGGTGGGAACAGATGACAGAATTTACAAAACTGCATACACACAGGGACTGGATGTAAAAAAGCACATGAGTGCTTATTCCATTATCCTTAATATAAAAGAATAAATAAAATTAAAAAATATGTGCTACAACCCTCACTGACAAAATCCTCACACAGGCAGCACACAGCACAGACAGACACTGCCTAGGGAAATAAACAGTTTAGACAATCTACAGTCTCTCTGGCTTTGTTGTTGTTGTTGTTGTGAAAGCTGGCTTGTAAGGCATGAAGACTTGATTTGCATCTCGTTTAATATACAGTCTTGTGTGTGCACACCTAAGCTAATACGTAGATACATAATTCACAACAACAACAAAAAACACACACGCACACATATACTCACAGAGCATCATCTACAAAAACATGAACATCTTCAAGACCAACAACAACAAAATAAATTTTAAAAAATAATAAAGCATCAGCCAGACATTCACTCACCAAGTACACAGTCAGATCACTGGTCCTGACATCATAGGTCAAGGTCATCATGTGCCAGGTGTCGTTTGTCACGGTCAGGCCGGTGTCGTGCCGCGCCACGATCAGCGTTTTGTGGAGGCGCACAGTGAAGGACTTGACCTGCGTGGCGTAGGACAGGATGACCCCTTCACAGGAGGGGTCCCTGGCAGAGCAGGTCTTGAAGAGAAACTCCAGGCTGGGAAAGGAGTCTGCAGCCACAGCAAGGGAACGTGACAGGACAGGGGAGGATAGGACAGGTGTGACAGGACAGGAGAGGGAATGTGACAGGACAGGGGAGGATAGGACAGGAGAGGGAACGTGACAGGACAGGGGAGGATAGGATAGGAGAGGGAATGTGACAGGACAGGGGAGGATCACAAGGGATGATAGGATAGGAGAGGGAATGTGACAGGACAGGGGAGGATAGGACAGGAGAGGGAATGTGACAGGACAGGGGAGGATAGGACAGGAGAGGGAATGTGACAGGACAGGGGAGGATAGGACAGGAGAGGGAACGTGACAGGACAGGGGAGGATAGGACAGGAGAGGGAACGTGACAGGACAGGGGAGGATAGGACAGGAGAGGGAATGACAGGACAGGGGAGGATAGGACAGGAGAGGGAACGCGACAGGACAGGGGAGGATAGGACAGGAGAGGGAACATGACAGGACAGGGGAGGGAATGTGACAGGACAGGGGAGGATAGGACAGAGAGGGAACGTGACAGGACAGGGGAGGATAGGACAGGAGAGGGAACGTGACAGGACAGGGGGGATAGGACAGGTGTGACAGGACAGGGGGGATAGGGTAGGAGAGGGAACGTGACAGGACAGGGGAGGATAGGACAGGAGAGGGAATGTGACAGGACAAGGGATGATAGGACAGGAGAGGGATTGACAGGTGTGACAGGACAGGGGATGACAGGATAGGAGAGGGAATGACAATTGTGACAGGACAAGGGATGATACGACAGGAGAGGGAATGACAAATGTGACAGGACAAGGGATGATACGACAGGAGAGGGAATGACAATTGTGACAGGACAGGGGATGATACGACAGGAGAGGGAATGACAATTGTGACAGGACAAGGGATGATACGACAGGAGAGGGAATGACAATTGTGACAGGACAAGGGATGATACGACAGGAGAGGGAATGACAATTGTGACAGGACAAGGGATGATACGACAGGAGAGGGAATGACAATTGTGACAGGACAGGGGATGATACGACAGGAGAGGGAATGACAATTGTGACAGGACAGGGGATGATACGACAGGAGAGGGAATGACAATTGTGACAGGACAGGGGATGATACAATAGGAGAGGGAATGACAATTGTGATAGAACAAGGGATGATACGGTAGGAGAGGGAATGGTATGATAGACATGGCCTTCAATATTGCAATACCTGTCAGCGATAGGCAAAACAACTTTTCAAACACCCCACAGTTAGCAACTTAACCAGAAAAGAATCTTATGAAAAATAAACTTACAACCCTGTCTCACACTAGTCCCTTTACCGGGGTAGTCACAGGATGCAGCACTAACCATCATTCGTGGTGGTCCTGTGCCAATGCCTGGGTCTCGGCAATGTTTTTTGGGTCTAATCAGTGATGTGAAGCACATCAACACAAAAACAACGTAAAAGCCACAGCGCTTAATATTCAACAACAGCACAGTAAATGGTGAGGCTCTGAGTTCAATTCCAAGCCTTTCTTCCCAGTTTGAGGAAAAAATCAAACTGAATGTCAAAGTCCTTGAGATGAGAACATAAACCCAGGCCCTGTGTGCGAATGGATGCAGAACATCTTGCGCACATGTTAAAAACCCGTTCCGCCTTTCGGAAGAGTAGGCCATTGTGTGCTGGTAGGATTAGATGACAGAAAAAACCCAGCATGCACACAGGTGTCGTGTTTAGACGCCATCCCTGGAGTCAGAATGTGGCTACCTCAATGGTGGGGGGAAAATTCCAAGTGGCGTATGCAAAAATCTCACACGGGTAAACAAACCTCAAAGCTCAAGCCAAGGAACAGGGGGAAAAACAAAAAACCACCAACAAAAAACAATAGCACCAGAAAGAGAAATGACTGCTTGTTTTCATTTGACTTGTTTTTGTTTATCATTAATACATAAAAACAGAAGTTGTTCAAGTTGAGTGAAGATAAAAGCTATTGTAATTTACAGAAAACGTTAAGACAAAGGGCAACTGTTCTTTTTCCTTGGATAAAACCCGTTTCAATTCCTGTGGGAATATTGATGGCAGTCTTTTTTTCCCCCTGTTATTTTGAGTTTTGAAATAAAATTCAAAGATCTCTTCCTCAGCTGCCCAGTTTTTGTACACAGTAGACACAACCCCCCTCCCCCTCCTGGGCAATGTAGAGCCTGCACACAGAGATGCTGTGGACAGGACAGCTGATGCAGAAAGCCACTTTTTTGTTTTTGATGCCTGTCTTTTCTTTCTGTTTTTAAAACCTTTGTCATTAGGATGACATCTCTTCATGGTATAATCTGAATTTCCCAATCTATGACACACAAAAGAAATAACTAAAGTGCGTTGAACTTTTTGGATGAATACCTAAATCTACTCTAACCCTTAACTATAGCATAGCCTTTCTCTACTATTCTTTTATGTGGAATTAGTTTGGTGTCAGTGTCAAATGACACGAATCATTCAGACAACATGACATTGAGTCACAGTGTCCCTGACAATAAGAAATGACCTTTACACTGATGTTTGCATTCTCTCTTAGACATAAACTAGTACACACACACCACGTCCACCAGCACAGCACACGCTTCAAACTGAAGGGAAAAAAGGAGGCGGTACACAACGCACCAATATCCTTCAGCGGATCGGTGATGGCGGAGGAGTCGTTGAACTGCAGCATATTTCCAGGCCCTGTGCCTTCCCTCAGCGTGATTCCCGACAAGTCCACGTTGTCTTCCGGAACTTTCATCCTGTCCGTCTTCTCCTGGATGCTCTCCTCATCGTCCTGGTCCTCCACAGTCAGCGGAGGTGGGGCAGCTGGGGCGGAGGCATTGGCCGACAGGTCACAGGGCAGGGACTGCGCTGGAGAGGGGCATTGGGAACTGTTTCCACACAGACCCCCGATGCTGGCTGCACAGCACACCTGCCACACAGCCACACACGACTGAAGACCTTTCTCCACCATGACAAGGCTCTACTCCAGAATTTTGGTTTTTCATCAGGTTCCGGCATGTTTATTTTCATTTTTAAAAATAGACAAAAGAAATAAACAATCTTGTTTGACTGTCAATATCCTCTTTCTTGTATGTACAAAGATTTCCATCTCATTTCCCCAACCCCCCAAAAAAAGAAGAAATAATCTTCTCTATTTTTCTATGCACAATAACTTTTCCAACTTCCTAGAAAACCAACACTCAGCACAACAAACTTCCTACAAGTGTGCGCGTGAGTGCAAGCGTGTGTGTGAAGTGTTATGTTCATAGTGTGTTCAATAAATAGCTAAAACCTCCACAAGGTATAAATTCAAACAAAAAGAAGATACAAATGGATTAAACATTCAATAAACCAGTTTAAGCAGAACAAGGTTGTTTCATCAATCATTTACCCTCAGGTGAAGCATAGCAGATTAAAAGAAAAGGATGCTTTATCCAAAAAAACTTGTAGCAATCAGCACCCATCTAAGACTGAACTGCCCCCTCCTTCCTTCCCTCCAGTGCAGAGTTGCACACACACACACACACACACACACACACACACACACTGACCTGTGAGGCGACCTTGAGGCTGACCCCCAGGTACTCAGAGGCAGTCACACTCATCTCCAGAGACAGGCGAGGGATTGTGATGGTGTGGGTAAAAAAGCCCGCCTGCTCCACCGACATCGTGCAGCCTCCTGTCGACACCGAAAGCTTCTGACTTGCGTCCTTGACCTCTCCGTTGACCCTGACCTGCACCGTGCCGGGGATGGCGAAGGTGACAGTGATGGACTGGCGGTGCAGGCTGACAGACACGCTCCTGATGCAGGGCTTGGCCGCTCTGGGCTGTGGACACTGCACCAGGCTGACCTGCCCACACAGCAACAGCAACAACTCACTCCCTCTTTAAAACATCACAGTTTTTTTTTGGGGGGGGGGGATGGGGTTCTTCCTCATCCTGATATTTTCCTGCCACTGCAATGGGGAAAGTGGGTCAACAGATGACGTAAAGATTGTTGGTTAAACTGTCGACCTGGCAGTGAAGCTGCACAGCCGTCAGTTTCCGCTACTCTCCATTCCATCCATTCCAGCCCAACAGGGGCCAGCTGGTGCTGATCATATACAGCTGGAGATGACCACACTGGGGCGTGGTCAAAGGAAGGGTGTGCTGATCTTAGCGCTGGCCCTGGACCTTGACTGAGTGATGCTGGATCTGTGCACTGTGGCTGATTCATGTCACCAGAGTGTAAGACAGTCAATACTGTTGAGCAACCTGACTGCACGTCAAACCCATTCAGCTTCACAATCCACAGAAACATTCTTTCTCTATACCTGGATATTAAAAAGAAAACACCCAGCCTCCTGCTCCTGTAATTGAACCCAAATATCACTCTAATTTGATGAGATATTGCACACTGGAAACATTCACAGAAAGGAACTTTTACTCCCCTCTGTTGCTTGGCTAAAGTTCCAAGGTTCACCAAAGGTGAGATCTTGCATACACAACGGTTTTACCCTCCATTAAGGCAGCCGCATTTTGACTTCAGGGATGGTGTCTAAACATGACACCCATGTGCACACATGAAAAAAATGTTATCCATTCCTACAGGCATGAAATGGCCTAATCTTCCTAAAGGCAGAACATGTTATTCACATATGCGCAAGATGTTCTGCACGTGTTCGCACAAGGGGCAGAGTCTCCTCTGCAGGACTTTCGGGGTAGTGGAGTCAGCACTACTGATGTGGATCCCGGGGTGAAATCCCTTCACATGGACTTCACATGTCGTGGCTCGCTCCTGGGCTGGCAGATCACAACACAGCGCAGCGCTCTAACCACTAGGATGTCCCAACCCTGCTGAATGGAGCGACCAGGTGCCAGGTACATCTGACTGCTCTGCAACCAGCGCATAGTTCCACTTGGAACCCAGAACCCTACACTAGCCACTGAAGCCACAGTGGCTATGGCAGTGCTGCACAGAGGAAGACACCAGCTCCCTCCCTTTGTGACGGCTGCCTGCAAGTCTCAGCAAAGCTCAAACACAGCTTATACAGGGAATAAAAAAATTAGGAAAAAACCCAACTTCAATTCAGATGTTGCAGTTTACACAGCAGAGTGCCTAACAATTCACAGAGCACAAAACCTAGGCTGCAGAGCGGTCGTGTCCAGAGTGACATGTATACATACCTGGATGTTAAACTGGTTCAGCATCAGCAGGACGTAGGAGCCGAACTGCACGGGCACCTCTGTCAGCGTGTGCTCACTGAAAATCTTCAGGAAACCTCCGGACTGCAGGAAACAGGTGGCGAAACTGGCAGGGGGGGTGGGGGGGTGGGGGTTTGGTGATGCTGCAGTCGGCGCCCATGAAGCCGGTGGTGCAACTGCCGCACTGGTCGTCCCCCTGCCACTGCGGCTGACACCCACACCTGCCACAGCCAACCACCATCCGTCAGCCGCTTCTTCAAGGTCACATACACACATATATATATATGTAAAAAAGTAAAGTATGTTCTTTGATCCAGAAGGACCATAGAGCGGAGCTTATCCCGTTTTCTGTAGCGTTAAGCGAACTGATGGTTTTCACCACCCCTGTGACAGGACGCTAGTCTGTCGCCAGATACTTCCCCAGCAGAGCTGGTACCCACTTGTACACCTGGGTGGAGTGAGGAAAATAGGAGTAAAGTGTCTTTCCCAAGGACACAACACCGAGCCGAGCAGGATATATATATATGTATTATGTAATATGACTAGCGTCCTGTCACAGGGGTGGTGAAAAACCATCAGTTCGCTTAACGCTACAGAAACCGGGTTAAGCTCCGGCTCTATGGGCCTTCTGGCTCGAAAGAACATTTTCATTATGTAATATAACTATAGAACTGGTTGCTGAGTCTTTGAGGGTGCCCCCACGGTCGTCAGACTACGGGACAGATAGATAGATAGAATATAACTTTCTTTCCTTTTTCAAGCACAGTGATGATCATTGTCATTCATTGCTTCCTCAGCATCCATACTTTCATCTTTGCAAACTTTGTTTTGTAAGCTGGTATGGTATAAGAGACACTGGGTGATCATAATCCACTGCTTCTTCAAAACCTTCAACCATGCAAACACAGCTAACAATACTCTGTCCCTTGCTTGTTTGGCCAGTACCAAGGATTGTATGGTGATCAGCCAACATCTTCTGCCAAACCAATGAAAAAAATGAAGAAACAAAATCAACGCATCTTCTACTAGCATTTCAGATACTGCCCTAAGCAGGAGGATGGCAGGACGGTTTAGACGTTCACCTGCCTAACAAGTAAACAATGAGTTCTGGGTTTGATTCCCAGCCTTACCCTTTCTTCCCAGTTTGACATGAAAATCAAACTGACTGTCAAGTCTTTTGGAGGAGACTGTAAACCAATCAGATCTGTGGGCTTACAGACCTGGGCACGTCAAAAGAACCAACGACAGTTGAAAATCGGAAAGAGCGGGGAGGTACCTCCTGACTGTGCAATCAAAAAGGACAGGTTCAATTCCCAACTGTATCCCTGAAGTCGCAGTGTGGCTACCTTAATGGTGGAGGGGAAAAGGTCGCATACGCAAAAATCTCACCACTGATGAACTTTGGAGCTGTGGCCAAGGAACATAAAAACACCAAAACAACTTCCGTGACCATTACCAACTCCTTCACAATAAAATATATATCTACATAAATACTTTTGTTCACAAGCATGCCAGTGCAGACAGGCAGCATGGCTAACTGCCTGACGACACATCAGCCGTGTTGTCACCAGAACGTGACTGACTGCCTGACGACACATGACACGTCAGCCGTGTTGTCACCAGAACGTGACTGACTGCCTGACGACACACGACACATCAGCCGTGTTGTCACCAGAACGTGGCTAACTGCCTGACGACACGTGACACGTCAGCCGTGTTGTCACCAGAACGTGGCTAACTGCCTGACGACACGTGACACGTCAGCCGTGTTGTCACCAGAACGTGGCTAACTGCCTGACGACACGTGACACGTCAGCCGTGTTGTCACCAGAACGTGGCTAACTGCCTGACGACACATCAGCCGTGTTGTCACCAGAACGTGGCTAACTGCCTGACGACACATCAGCCGTGTTGTCACCAGAACGTGGCTAACTGCCTGACGACACGTCAGCCGTGTTGTCACCAGAACGGAAAGCTGGCCAGTGCTGACAGGCAGTGTGACCAGGTCTGCAGGCCTCTGCCAGATCTCCGGCACTGGGAGACCTTTGGCCCTCTGTCTGAGAGAAGAGGGGTGACAAAACTGCTTGTAGCAACAAACAACTACCCTTCCACCACCCCTACCTTCGCAACAACAACCCCCCTCACCCTGCTTCTTCTTACAAGTGCCGCTGCTGACTTCTATTCCATCTAATATCTACCCCTTCATTTTAATCATTCAAAAACATACCAATGAACATGCATCAGCAGATCTGATTAAAGAAAAATTCACTAACAACAAAGGCACTTGTTCTACAGTTCTCTTTTTTTTTTTTACCCAACAAGCTTCTAATCAGTTCCAAACTCACTCCTGCCAACTGACCGTGATGTGGACGACCAGAACTACTCACTTTCCGTTGTCTTTGCTGCACACCCCATGACCATGGCACATCGCCTTGCCAGCTTCTCCCGGACATGGCTTGTCACACACCTCACCCCAGTACCCTGTCAGGCACGTGCAGGTCTGCGTGTCGGTGTCGAACTCTCCAAAGCGGCACTCTTTGCCGCAGTCCTGCCCCACATACACCGGGAAGTGCCGCGACGGAAACTGGTTACACAGACCTTGACCTGGCCACAAGCTCGTCCCAAGGGCGTCTTCACAGTCAGAGGCGAAGGTCAGAACAGAGGTCATGGACCACTTGGCCTCCTGTCCCATCACAACGTCTTTGATGCAGACCGCGGTGAAAAACTGGACGGCCATCGTCAGACTGCCGCACAGACCCTGGATGGTCGTGTGTCCGAATAAAGCAGTGCACGTGGACAGCGCCTTCTGATAGGCAGGTGAGGTCACCGACAGGTCGGTGTGGACGTTGATCTCCACGGCAACGTCAACATGGACCCAGGCGGTGCCAGAGGGAGAGAGGGAGAGGCGGTGGGCGTGGACGAGGTCGGTGACGTGCTCCCCAAAGCCGGCGTTGATCAGCCACCCCAGGGCCAGCCCCAGGGAAGGGGCCAGGCGCAGGTGCTGCCAGGTGCTCAGGATCTCCTGCGGAGTCAGCGGCTTGGTCCACACGGTCACATGATGCACGCGGCAGTACAGAGGTGTTGTCTGAGGACAGGAAAAGACCGCAAACCATGAGGTGAAACGCCAATGATTGATTGATTTGTATCAACACACACACACAGAGGCCGAGAAAAGGAATGCTGGAGATTTAAAGTGTCATTAATTCAGTACTCTTTCTGAAAACTAACACTTAAAAAAGCATAACTTCTTCATCTAATACTTCAAAGTTGAGTGTGTGTGTGAGAGTGTGTGTGCATCTAGATACCAGTTGTGTGTCAGTGTCACTGATTTTTAACACTTTTTTATAACTGAGCTCAAGGAGTTTTTTCCCCCAGATCATACAGAGAGAAAGAGAGAGTTTCTCCCAGGGGAGGTTTGACATTGATGAGCCTTCTTCATCTCTCTCTGTTTTGAGCTTCCTCCTTATTTATGCCCCTTTCTCTAAGATCATCTGCAATACAGGCAGCCCAGGTTTTGCTAGTTCTTCCCTTTGGTCTCTTTCCATCCACTACGAAGTTCATTGCTCTTTTTATGATGTGGTGGTCTGCTTTCTGTTGAACGTGCCCAAACCAGCGCAGTTTGTTGTTACTAGCTACAGACTTCAGTTCATCAACTTAACACATTCTCCATAGTTCTTCATTCGTGATCCTGTCTTCCCATTTGATCTTTGTCATGTAGCACAGCATTCAGTTTTCACAGCTCTTCAACAAACCTTCAACGTATACATTATGCTATTTAAACCATACTGCTTACTGTTAAGACTGATTTTATACTAAGTTAATACTATCAAAATATCCACTCTGGAAGGTTTACTGTTAAAATTGATTTTACACTAGAGTTGATACTATCAAAATGACATGCACTTTGGAAGGTTCAATGTTAAGATTGATTTGACACTAAGTGAATACTATCAATATATATATATATGCACTTTGGAAGGTTTATTCATTTAAGATTGATTTGACACAAAGCTAATCAATACTATCCAAATATATAAATATCCACTTTGGAAGGTTTGTTGACAGTTTTGGTCAGCCCATCAGCCAAAACCTTTGAGAGAATCTAACATGGTGAAGGGCAGCTTGCTTCATCAATTCAGGACCAAGTCCTGCTGACAGATCTGTGGAGTGGAGAGGTGCTGGATGCTCTCTCCCTCTCTGATCTAAAGACTACAGATCTCTGCTGTTCTTCTTCAGCCAGACCCAGTATAGGAGTGCTGCTGTTTGGTCTGGTCAATACCAAACTCCTTATACACCATGGACATGGCTGACCTCTCCTGGTCACAGCATACATGTAGACACACTGTCAGGTGAGAGAAGGACCCCACAAAACAGGGACATCTGTTCTGTTGTGATGGCTTTGCATTGATTGTGCATTCATCAAAATAATGCTCACCCTACCCCCCCATACCCATGCACAGTTGATGGTTTTGGATATTTACATGTAGTCGTAATATATATCCATCCATCCATTCACCTATCTATTAATATACTATCTATCAATCCATTATATTATATATAATACAGGCACAGAGATATCATACAGACACACACAAAGAAAACAAGGTGTGTAGCACACACAAAACTATGCACACATAGAGAAAAATCCAACACAGGAACAACAAACAGCCCTCCAGTCTTACCTGCGGCTGCGGTGAGGCCACCACAGGGATCTGCCAGGCAGCCACGGCCAGCGTCCCTCCGGCCGGCCACAGCCCTCGGCCCACCTTCAGCGTCTGGTAGGCTCCCCTCACCTGCCCCACCTGCCCGTCCAGCCACAGGTAGTGCAGCGCAGCCTGGCCCGTGCGGCGATGGTAGAGCAGGGCCACGCTGCTCCACACGCCCACCTGCACCCTCAGCCCCGTGCCCACCACGCTGCCCCGGTAGTACAGCGCCAGGTGACCCCCCTGCACCAGCACCCCACCACGTGCTGCGCAGCGTACGTCCACAGCACCGCCGACGTCAGGTTGCTGCGCGAAGAGATCCGCAAGCTGACGGCCAGCGTCACGTGCTGGGAGGGGAGGTAAGCGGCGGGCCAGGGGGCGGAGATCAGGTAACCGCCGTGCAGAGCGACAGCCAGCGAGGTGGGGGCGGCTGATGCGGCGACCGCCGAGGCGAAGACGCTGCTGGAGAAGCTCCTCCGCCAGGTGGCCAGGTAGGCCTGCAGGGTGGAGGGCGGGGTGGCCGGGTAGACGGCCACCCAGGCGGCGATGCCCAGCGCCCGCAGCAGACACGTCGCGTTGTTGCCCTCACAGCCGTGGTCCGTCTGTGGCGGGGAACACCGGCCACACACTCCCTCCGTCCGGGAACAGGTCGAGGAGGTCAGGGTCACGCGGAGGTCGAGGTAGGCTTCCCGGATGGCGATGGACAGCGTCAGACCAGAGGGGTGTCGAAGTTGAAGGTTGAGTCTGTCCCGGGCGACCAGTTTGACCCCCGAGGACAGCGACAGGGAGGGGACGATGGGCTGGCTGACTTTGTTGAGGGCGATGTGGGAGGTGTTGAGGGCGTCCACCAGCAGGACGCTGCCAGACACCTGCACCGCTGCCTGCACAAGGCAGGACCGAACCTGAGGCAGGGCTGGGACAGCACGTCCACCGTCAGGGACAGGTCCGCCTGGGCCAGGAGCCTGAAGATGCCGGCCTGACTGAAGGTCACCCCCGCCCGGTCCAAGGTCAGCAGGTGACTGTTGGCGGAGAGGGAGCAGGAGGGGGAGGAGGAGGGGGGCAGGACGGCCACGCTGCAGTCAGAGCCGTGCCAGCCAGAGGCACAGCGGGCGCAGTCCCCCCCTGCCCACCCTGTCCCACACACACACTGGCCGGAGCCCTGGTCACAGTGGCCATGGCCACTGCAGCTGCTGAACACACCTCCAGGGCACGTGGCTCTGCACTGGGGGCCCCAGAATCCTGTGCGACAGTGACAGCGCCACGGTGCCGACATGTCAGTGACGGCGGCGACACCGCCTGATGGCTCATCTTGCTTCACTGCGCCAAACAGACAGTGCACGGAGCAGTCCGGACCCCCGTAGCCGGGGAAGGGGTCAAAGAGGCCGCACAGGGGCTGCCCGGGCCAAGCGGGTAACGCCAACATGGACTGACACAGATCGGAGAAGGACAGCGCCACCGTCAGTGACACCGACACTGACCCCATGGCGGCGATGTCACTCAGACACCTGGCGTGGTAAAACTGCACAAAGGCTCGGGGCGGGCCGGCACACTGGGACACGAGCGCTGTGCTGTGCAGGACAGAGGAGCACTGCTCTTCCGCCGACCTCAACAACTCCGCGTCCGTGAAGCCACGCGAGGAGGAGGGGAGGGGTGTGAAGGTGAAGGTGGAGAACCTCCACCCCGCTGACGGCTTGGTCCAGTCGTAGGGGTAGAAACTGAAGGTGAACTGCCGGACACGGTCCACGCTCAGCGTGCCCTGCCCCTCGTTGAACGTCCAGTGAGCAAAGACGCCGGCGGTGAAGAAGAGGCCGTGACTGGTCCAGGCTGCAGACACCTCCGCCTGCGTGACCGCGCGCTGCCACACCCTCACCTCGTCCACCTCTCCCGCCAAGCCCGGGGTCTGTGGAGTAGTCCCCCCTCCTCCCACCGCTGTCCACCCCCCGACTGTCAGCACTCCCTCAGCCTCCACCACAAAGTGACTGGCGACGTCCACGCGGCCGACAAGCAGTGTGTTGGCAGCGTTGTGGATGTAGACAGCAAACCGGTGCACGGCAGCGGTGTACACCACCACCAGCTCGTTCCAGGCACGCAGGCTCAACACCAGGCCGGTGTCGTGAGTCGTGCCATTGGCCACGAGCTTCACAGAGCCGTCGTAAACCACGCCAAAGGGAGAGAAGCGGCCGAAGGAGAGGATGGCAGCGGAGGCGGAGTCTGGCTTCACCAGCAGCGCCAGTGTCCAGTCTTTGCCCGGGGGAAAGACGGCTGGTAAAATCTGGGAAGACACGCCCTCTCCACGCAGCTCCAGGCTGTAGACAGCAGGGGAAATAACGGCAGTTTCTCCGCGCGCGTGCCGTTGACAAAGAGCGGAGAAAACAGACTGTGCTCTGGAGACACTCTCCAGCTGGAGTAGGGCGGGGTGCCGGAGTCGGTCTGGTTGTACCCGCACAGTCCACAGAGGTCAAGGTCAGGGCACAGGGTGGAGTTCGTTGTCACGGTCAGAGTGACGCGGCGCTGGTTGGTGCGCACTTTCAGCGTCAGCTGCCGCAGGGAGTCAGTCAGCGTGTACTCGTGGGTCGATTCCCAGCGCACCAGCAGGGAGGAGAGAGTGGAGGAGAGGGTGGCGGGGTCAGGGGAGGCAACTGCTTTGCCGTTGATCCACACCAGGGCCAGGTCGTGGTCAGTGTAGCCTGCCCTGATGACCACAGCGTCCGCCCCGGACCTGAAGCCGACAGCCGTGGTGCACAAGACGCCGTCCTCACAGTAGGTCAGCCTGACCTGCACGTCCAGGTGAAGCTGGGCGGAGTTGTACAGGTGAACCTCCCCTGCCTCCGCCACGCTCCACGTGGCCCGGCCCACAGACACCACGTGACCCAGGCCGAACATCGAACACCGCTGGACAGAGCCGGCGGTGGCGTTGGTGAGGGGGGGAGGGGTGAAGGTGGAGCAGTCCCTCCCGGACCACCCCTCCCTACAGGCGGCGCAGTGGCTGGCGGGGGCCCAGGTGGGCTGGCAGTGGCAGACCCCGGTGCTGGCGTTGCAGAAACCGTGGCCGCTGCAGGGGGAACTGGCGCCCCCCGGACACACCTGCCGCAGTCACCGCCCCAGTAACCGTGACGACAGCGACAGAGGCCGTCTTCTCCTGTCTGGCCAAACTTGCAGGCGAGGGTGCAGAGCTGGGTGTAGAGGGGGTCCTGCTGGTTTTGACAGATGGCCGCTGTGGGGGGCATGGCGGGGCGAAGCACGCGCACGCAGTACAGGACGTAGGCTGCCGTGTCCACGCTGCGCACGTCCCCCAGGCTGCCCGCCCCACTGCTGCTGTCCCCCACACACGCTCTGAAGGCGTAGCTGAGCAGGGCTGCCCCCAGCCCTCGGCAGGCATCCACGATGGCGCCGTCGCTTCGGAGTCGCTCACAGGACGTCCCCGTGATCTCTGGCTTGAGGTTGTGCCGGTGGAAATACTGGACGCTCTCCCCCTGCCCCCATCGCACCCAGCTGAGTGCCCACCCCACCCCCGACACCGGCAGGTACAACTTCAGGTCAGAAATACCGTCCGCGGCTGTCCGGCCTTGACCTTCGTTCATGGCCCACACGGCGACGATGGCGGTGAAGCGGCGGGTCACTCTGACGGCAGAGGTCTGCAGGACATCGTACACAGTCAGCGCCCGCACCCACACCCTCACTTCATCCACCGTCCCCACAAAATAGCTGGCCGTGGCGTCGTTTCCACCCAGGTACAACTGACCCCCACCCAAGGTCAGAGGTCGGCCAACAGCAATGACCTCAGACTGAAGGCCTGTGTGCGGGGAGAGGAGGTAGAGGGTGATGGTGCGGTGAGAGTGGTGAATGACGACGGCCAGATGGTGAAGCACCCCTGCGGTGACGGTGAGTGAGGTGGGGAAGGGAGCCCCGTCCACCCACACCAGCAGCGCGGTCCTGTTGACAGCCACGGAGAGGTCAGTGGTGGCCACATACCTCAGCACCGTGCCTGTCCCTGCCTCCTCCGCCCTCACCTTCACCTCCAGGCTGATGTCGGAGGAATCCTTCACCACGCCCAGACTGCCCGTGTACACCGAGGATCCGTTGAAGCGCAGAGCAAAGCCGTCGTGGGAAGGACGTCGCTCGTTCACCTCCCAGCCCGGGGTGTAGAGGAAGCCAGTGGAGGTCCAGTTGGCCAGACTCCAGCGCTGCGCGAACTTGGTGTTGATGAAGGTCGTATTCACCAAGGTCAGGGCCACAGCGCCGTCAACGCCCACGAAATCGTTGTCCTTGTTCCCATCACAGTTTCCACACAGGCCAGCAGAAGTAGCACACTCGGAGGTATGCAAGGTGAAGGTCACGGTCATGAGGATCTCCTGCAGAATGACGTTCAGCGTGATCTGGCTGCCGACGGTCACATCCACAGAGGTCGGAGAGAAGCGGGTCAAGGTCAGGTTGAGGTCAGGAGGTGAACGGAATTGGCGTCCACTTCAACGCCGTCCTGCCAAGGACAAGGCCTCGGCTGGGGTCAGACTGGGCCAAGGTCAAGGTGAGGTTGCTGGCGTCTGTCCTGATCCACAAGGACGTGAGGCAGGTGCGTTGTTGCCGGGGCAAGGGTGGATCTGAGCGTGGAAGCCGACCGCCCCGGTGTCCAGCAAGGTGAACTCCCCCACGCTGTCCAAGTCAAAAGCCTGGCCGTCCAGCATGAGGACGTGGGAGAAGCCGTACACCATGCACACACGACTGTCCCCGGTCCTCAGGGCAGCGTCCGCCACGAGGGCCACGCTGCAGTCGGCCCCCGTCCAGCCCTCAGCGCAGTGCTGGCACCACACGTCCAGCCGAGCGTTCAGCGAGCAGGAGCAGTTCCCTCCTTGCTGCAGGCCCCCCCTCCACACACGCCCCCTGCAGAGGCCGGGCAGAGGTGCTGGCAGCTGTCGCCGTAAAACCCGTCCCGACACACGCACCTGTCCTCCACCCACTGACCCGACACGCAGCGCCGGCTACAGCCAGGGCCCGTCCACTCCGGGAAATGGCGGCCGGGAAGTTGTGGCACAACGACTGGGCGGGCCAGGGGAGGGAACTCTGCTGGCGGCGGTCCTGACACAGGTTGGCCAATGTCACGATGA
The DNA here is from genome assembly GCA_028751875.1 of Rapana venosa. Classification (NCBI taxonomy): domain Eukaryota; kingdom Metazoa; phylum Mollusca; class Gastropoda; order Neogastropoda; family Muricidae; genus Rapana; species Rapana venosa. The sequence goes on from CM054166.1 coordinate 4,603,689, forward strand.
CCTCCATGGCGGCTGAGGTGGTGCGGAAGCTGCGGGCGTTGAAGACGCACTGCTGAAGGAAGGCCTGCAGGGCAGAGGCCCCCACAGAGCTGCAGCTGCTGTTGATGGGCGAGGAGTACACCTGGGCCTCACAGAAGCTGCTGTCCTTGGTCGCCCTGGACTGTGAGGCGGAATAGACGTTGTAGTCCTGCAAAGAGGGCAAGACATAGGGGTAGTCCACCTCCACCCACCCAGGGTGCCACCAGGGATCCACAGGGAAGGTCAGCCTGACCCCCGCCACGGCGTCGACCGACCCGTTTCCAGACCCTTCCTCCAGCCTCCAGTCACACAGCAGGGCGGAGTCCACCAGGTGGTACAGCTTCAGCCGCTTCCGGATCTCTGAGATGGTCAGCAGCCTCCTCCACAGCTTCACGTCCTCCACCACCCCCTTCAGGTTCCAGCCGTACCCGCCACCTCCGTGCTCAGCAGGTGGCGCTGGCCATCATCAAGGTGCCGCCGTTGACGAAGAAAGGCGCGCTGGACGCGATGTGGATGATGGCGGAGGAGATGGTGACCTCGTCTCTGAAGAGGATCAGGCTGAGGCGCGCGCTCTGGGAGGCCCAGTTCACCGTCAGGTGGTACCACACGGACGCCTCCACCGTCAGCGACGTTCTTTCCTCCACAGACCCGTGGACAACCACCAGCGTGTTCTGACACACCACCACCGTCATGTCCGTCCCCTGCTCCGCTCTGTACGACCACAGCGTCTGACAATCGGCAGAGACCGCCTCCATCTTGAAGCGCATTTCCACAGCGAGGTCAGCGTGGGTCAAGAGGAACAAGGGTTCAGAGACGGCGTGGGAACGGGAAAATCGCAAACCGTAGCCGAACATGGCCGAGGTGACCGCCACGAAGCGGAAGAGGGAGTCGGCCTTGGCGACGGCCCAGGAGGGTCCGAAGACAGCGTGGATGCTGCGCTGGCTCAGGGCTGGCTGGGAGTGGTCTGTGAGGACAGTGCCGTTCTTGGTGACGAAGTCATCGGCAGGGGACAGGCTTCGGCTGCAGGAGCTGAACAGTCCGCGACTGACGTTGCACACGGCGAAGCTGGCCTTCACGCCCACGTCAATGCCCACCTCATGCAGGTACAGACTGACGGTGATGCTCTCCCCTGCCTGCACACGCACGTGGCGATCCCCCACCAGGTGGAGCTCGACACCGGCGGCAAAGAATGTGGGCAATTCCAGCAGTGACACCCGCTTCCCGTTGAGAGCGGAGACGACGCCGGTGGCCACCGCCTGCACTTCCAGCAGCTGAGTGCCGACCCTGACGGCCAGGGCCTGGCAGAGGACCGCGCCGCTGCTGGCAGAGACGAGGAACTTGCCGTGCACCCGCACGGGCAGGCCGCCTGTGGGCAGGACCGAGTCCATCAGCACGTGCTCCCCCACGCCCTGGTAGCTGTACAGGCTGCCCTCAAAGGTCTGGACGTGGCCAGAGCTGTAGCTGTTGGCCAGGTAGGGCACGGGCCCCGAGGCACTGGCAGGGCTGTCCAGCATGGCCACGCTACAATCCCTGCCCATTCGGCCATCCTGGCACTGACTGCAGTTGTCGCCGACCTTGACCCCTGCGTAGCACTGACACTGCCCAGTGAGGGGCAGACAGCGGCCGTTGCCATGGCAGGGGTTGAGGGCGCCCCCGGGACAGGTGTGCTGGCAGGCGGGGCCCCAGTAGCCGTGTGAACAGTGGCAGTAACCGCTGTGGTTTCCCGAGTACACAGCTGGGGTCTGCAGACAGGCACAGAAACACATGAAGACCTAGACATGAGGGCTGACAGGCACAGAAACACACACAGACCTGGACATGAGGGCTGACAGGGACAGAAACACACACAGACCTGGACATGAGGGCTGACAGGGACAAACCTGAACTACAGATAGACTGACATCAGTGTGACAACAACACGTGGAAAAGAAGCATGAAGACCTGGATATAACCACTGACTGGGAGATACCTGAACTACAGATAGACGTCAGTGTGTAAATAAAGTCAGACAGGCAAAGAAGCATACAGGTAGATGGCTGACTGGAAGATACCTGAACTACAGATAGACATCAGTGTGTAAATAAAGTCAGACAGGAAAAGAAGCACACAGGTAGATGACTGACTGGGAGATACCTGAACCACAGATAGACATCAGTGTGACAACAAGTCCACAGTTCTGACGTTACAGATGAAATAGTTGTAACACAGTGAAGCAAGATGTGAAGCAAAGCCAGTGACGGCAGGATTCTGCTGGTGACTGTTTTCACCCTGCGGTAACACTGCTTTTCTACACAAGCACACAGCTAACTGGCCTTTCATAATCAATAAACTGTACTTAACGGAAATATACCAGTGTAATAAGCATACACATGGTCACTGGCCTTTAGCTGAAAGATGCTAAGAAAGATGAATAAACTTTATTTGACAGAACTGCATTTAACAGAAGTATACCAACGTAATAATCATCACAACCTGTGCTAAACCTGAAAGCTGATGTGTCTGTAAATATCTCCCCCCAAACAAATCAACCCCATGACTTTGTATTATGTGTGTTATCATTTTCACTGCTATCTTCATCTTCATCAACATCATCACCATCATCCAAATTTACCATCCAAAACGTCAAAACTGTTGTCCAAATACAGGCCTATTCAAACAAACAGAGTACTTACTCTCTCTCTCCCATTCATCACTCTAATCCAGTCCTGTTGTTTACAGCCCTACTGACCACAGAGGCCATATCAGAGCTGTCACCTCATCAACTTTGTGAAAGTTTTAAATCTCACATTAAAACTGTGCTGCTCTACACATATTAAAACAGGGCATAAATCCAACTCTACATCCTTCCTTACATCAACGCCCTGGCCACCCAAGGGTCAACCCAGGATGGTCACCGCGTTGTGGGAAAACCAACATCAACCACACATAAAATGAGACACAACCAAAACCAGATTCCTGACAACAACCTTGTTCTTAGTGACTAGCTATCTTCACTCAAATCAGATTTTTTTTTAAGCCAGATTCTCTCAGAAAGTTAAAAATGCTGTCTGTTGGAACATCGCAAGAAAGGATCTTCAGGGAGTCTGCAGTAAAATGCTTGTTGTGCCTAATATCCTGAACAACTCGACACTCCAGAAACAGATGCTTTTACTCACGCACACACACACACACACCCTGAGCTCACTCACCAGCACTGGGGGCTGTGAACAGAGGAAGGCCTCATTGCCCGCCAGAGAGAAGGAGGCGTTGACCACGCTGTTGGAGGGGTTGTAGGCAACGAACCACCACACCTCTGTGGCATTGATGGCTAGCCTGAAACAGCATCATCATCATTGTCATCATCATTGTCATCATAATCATTGTCATCATCATTGTCATCATTATCATTGTCATCATTATCATCACACCACTTGTATATCATCCATTCTAACCAGCATGAAATGGCCTACTCTTTCAAAAAGCGGAATGGATTTTTAACATGCATGCATAATGTTCTGCATATCTTCACACAATGAGCCTCGGTTTATAGTCTCCTGCAAAGGTTTTGAGCGGAGTGGAGTCAGCACTGATGTTAACTCCAGGGTAAAATCCTCTAAAACAGACGCCTCCGTGGTGGCTGGATTCTGGGCCGTCAGATTATGAGGACAGTGCTCTAACCATGGGCTATTCATTCCTCCCTTCTAGTAATGATGAGGATGATGGTGGTGATGGTGATGAGGATGATGGTGGTGATGATGGTGATAGTGCTGCCAGTGATGATGATATGATGATGATGGTGGTGGTGGTGGTGATGATGATGATGATGATAGTGCTGCTGCTGCCGCTGATGGAGGTGGTGATGATGATGATTGGGGGGTGGGGGTGGTCATGATGATAGTGCTGATGGTGGTGGTGGTGGTGGTGGTGGTGGTAATAAAGATGATGCTACTTCGGGTAAAAACAGCAGGTAAAAACAGTTGCATATGCATAATCTCACCTTTGGTGAACCTCACAGCTCTTCAATTCAATTCAAAACACTTAATTCATCCCATGAAGAGCAATTACAACATTGACAGGCACACACACTGATGACAATGCTTATAAAAAGATGAAGAAAAGATCATTATGATTGATATTTGTTTTTAAACAAAAGTTACACACACACACAGAATACTTCAGCAGACATATGACTGTTTAGTATTTGACTCCATGACAATCCGTCTAAAATCACTAAATGTGAATAGACGTTAAACTGAAGAACACACTCCATGACAATGTCAACTAGTTGAGAAACAAGCAAACACACAAAACAAAATCTTCACTGATTTCCTCATCTTAGTGGGTACAGTAAAGCCCTTGTCTACAAAGCCAGAGGTCTCACATTCAAAACTTGTCCAAAATCTGACTTTCCACTATTCTTTAGACTTAGATTAGTGGTCAGGGAGCTAGTCCTTCATAGGCACTGATGTACCTAGATCCTGTCCACACACTGCATTTAATGCACGAACAAGAACCTCTGGTAACATGACAGCTGTACCCGACACAGTTGTACAAAACCAATGATACTTTTGAAGAGACATGCAGACATGGCAGTTTTGAGAAATGCTACGTTTTGGACTGTCACATAAACACGAAGAAAACCCCAAACAAACGACAGTGCCACGATGGCCATCCGCCATGACCAGCCTCACCTGACAGCCATGGCGTACTGCACCAGGCCCGCCACAAACTTGGTAGGTGGCGCTGTTGTTCCACTTCCTGCCAGGGTCCTCACCTCCTCCACCTCCCCTCCCACCCGGTTCCCCAGCCCTGCGCTGACGTAGACGTTGTACTGGTTGCGGTTGTCGTAGCCGAACCACGCCGTCATGCGCCCCTCACTGCTCATGGTGTAACAGCGAAAAGCAGGTCGCAGGGGCATTAACTGTCGGTTGGAAGGGTCAGGGTTGTCTCCCTGTTCTCGCAGCTCCCCTTGTTTTTCAATGCAGGGTATGTCGCACTCTTGCCCCACAAAGTCTGACAAATTTAAAAAAGAAAAAAAAAATTCAATAAATGTGAAAACAGCGAACTTACAAATTGGAATAATTATATTGTACATATGAAGCATCATAACGAAGAATGTAAAAACATAAACGACTTACACACACACACATGTGTTCATTCAACTATGTACACACACAAGATATAGCCTCGCAAACATGTATTCCAGTACACATAAACCAATGCATGCACACACGTTTACACACACCTGGCATGGACACACACACACACACACACACACACACACACTCACACACACACACACACACACACACACACACACACAGAGGAGATATGTGTCGTACTGACACATTGTCATCTTACCTGTGTCACATTCGGTACATGTCGGTGCTCTCCATCCCACAATGCACTGCTCACAGCTGGCTCCAGTCCAGTGACCTTTGACCTTGTCGTTGTGACACACGCAAATGTCGCCACCTGGACAAAGACATGGTGGTGTCATTTTTGTTCCTATCAACGGTTGCTAGTATCTTCTTCCTCTTCCTTTTTTGTCATGTTTCTCCCAGGGGAGGTTTGACATTGATGAGCCTTCTCCATCTCTCTCTGTTTTGAGATTCCTCCTTATTTATGCCCCTTTCTCTAAGATCATCTGCAATACAGGCAGCCCAGATTTTGCTAGGTCTTCCCTTTGGTCTCTTTCCATCCACTATGAAGTTCATTGCTCTTTTTATGACGTGGTGGTCTGCTTTCCATTGAACGTGCCCAAACCAGCGCAGTCTATTGCTACTAGCTACAGACTTCAGATCATCAACTTTGAACATTCTCCATAGTTCTTTATTCGTGATCCTGTCTTCCCATTTGATCTTTGTCATGTAGCGTAGCATTCAGTTTTCACAGCTCTTCAACAAACATTCGACGGTTTTTGTGAAATGGTTGCTAGTATAATCAATAATGATAACAATACTTAAAAAAACTATTCTGCTCCTTCAAAAAATAATTTAATAAAAGGTTTCTAAAGGTTTGTTTTGGCCCAGGCCAAAAGAGCTGTTGTAATCAGTTACCAGAGCAAGCCAGGAGCCAAGGCCTAGGGACTCAGAGAGCGTGTTCTGGGGGTGACCCTCAGCGTCTTAATCCAGGAACGCCCAACACCAGTATTCTGTATTCTGACGTAATCTGCTTTACGTCACGGCACATTTCTCTGCGTGGAATTCGGGCTGCTCTCTCCAGGAAGAGCGCGTCGCCACAAGAGCAGCGCCATCTTTTTTTTTTCCGTCTAAATTGTATTTGGTTCCCTATCGGAGTGGTTATTTTCTGCAGAATTTTGCCAGGGACAACCCTCTTGCTGTGGGCTCTTTTACGTGCACTAAATAAGTATTGCACACAAGACCTCAGTTTATCATCTCATCTGAAAGACTAGCACCCAGACCACCACACATGATCTAGTGGATGGGTGAACATTTTCGGGTACAAACGGGGATTGAACCACCACACACTAGAAACCTGGACTTTTTCGCTTTCTAGACAGGTGCGTTACCTCTAGAACATTGATCCACAAATTTGTGTGTGAGTGAGTGTGTGAGTGAGTGTGTGTGAGTGAGTGTGTGTGTGTGCACATGCATGTGCATGCATGTGTTTCTAGGCAGGTGCGTTTCCTCTAGAACATTGATCCACAAATTTGTGTGTGTGTGTGTGTGTGCACATGTGTGTGTGTGTGTGCACATGTGTGTGCATGCATGTTTCTAGGCAGGTGCATTTCCTCTAGAACACTGATCCACAAATTTGTGTGTGTGTGTGTGAGTGAGTGTGTGTGTGTGCACATGCATGTGCATGAATGTGTTTCTAGGCAGGTACATTTCCTCTAGAACATTGATCCACAAATTTGTATGTGAGTGAGTGAGTGTGTGTGTGTGCACATGCGTGTGCATTTCTCTGTGTGTGTGAGCGAGTGTGAGGGCTTGACTGTGTATGTATGTGTGCGCGCATGCATGCATGCACGTGGTTACCAGGTGTACTGGCGTCCCCGTGGACGCAGCGCACGCTGCAGGAGGTGTTGGAGCCGATGTAGCCCTGGGCACACTGCTGGCAGGAGCGGCCCTCAAAGCCAGGCTGACACCGGTCACAGGCTGCACCGGCAAACCCATGCTGACACACGCAGCCAGGTACAGAGCTGTTGGCCCCCAGCACACACCTGCCTGTACACAACACACACACCTGCCTGTACACAACAGCAACACACACCTGCCTGTACACAACAGCAACACCATAGTTACATACACACCTGCCTGTACACAACAGCAACACCATAGTTACACACACACACACACACACACACACACACACACAATGCCGACTCCATTCCCCCGAAAGTCCTTCAGATGACACTATAAACCAAGTCCACTGTGCGAGTGCAGGCAGAACATCTTGCACACATGTTAGAACTCGAAGAAGAAGAAGAAGTAAGGCAAAGAAGGAGACGAAGAAGAAAACAAAGATGACGATGTAGAAGAAGAAATCCAAGATGGAAAAAAAAAAGACAAAGGAGATGACGAAGAAGAGGAAGGCAAAAACCACTGTTCCTGTTATCATAGTCAGGCATCAACAATGACCCAAAACAAGGACTGAACATCAATCTCCAGTTCACCACAACACTGCCAACAACAACAACAACAACAACAACAAGAGGAAATACACAGAAGAGCACTGAAGCTGACCACACCTCGACAAAGACACAGAAAGACACAACAACCAAAAACAACCACACAAACAGGATTCCTCCTCTGGTTTCAAACCACACAGAGTGAAATCACGGACGCTGCTATGACCGGGCGGGACGTACCATGTGCACTGCAGTGGGGGGTGCCAGGACAGACCAGGAGGGAGCAGTCATCGCCTTCGAAGCCGGCGTTGCACACGCACACAGACTCCCGCTCCAGGTTGGTGCACTGACCTCGCCCGCTGCAGTCTGGGTCACCTGCACACAGCCAGTGTACACCTGTCACGCTACTGCACAACACCATCCCCAAAGTCGGAATGCGGCTACCTAAATAATGATGGCGGGGGGGGGTGAACCAAATGCATACGCTTTGGTGAACCTCGGAGCTGTGAGGAATGAAAGAGTTCAGAACAACTGCACTGCAGTCAGGGTGCTTGTGGACAACAAGCCTTTCCAGTGTGAGAATCCCTGCACAAAACACGAGGTAACTAGGGGGAAGGATAGCCTAGTAGCAGGGGAGTTGAGCTTACGCTTTGCGCAACTACTAACTGTATTGATCAGTAAATGATTCTATTAACTATGGTGAGTGGGGGTGGTTGTTTAAAAAAAAATATTATGTTCAAGTAACTCTACTTGAAAACTACACTTGGTACAAAATGGCGTACATAACATATTTACGACATGCAAGCCCTCTTACATTTCTCAGCAGTTGTATGTAAACATTTTCAAAATGCATATGTGCCAGAAAACAACACTGAAACAAAATCCGCGGGTAAACAAGGTTACATACACAAAACCTCACCATCAGTGATCCTTGGAACTCTAGCTGAGGATCACACAGACATACACACACACACACACATGCATGCACGCACACACACACACATGACACACACACAAAGATAGGGGGATGGGATAGCCTGGAGATTAGAGTAATGCATTTGTGATCTGCTGACCCGGGTTTGAATCTCGTTCAAGAGGATTTTTTTCTCTGGAGTTAACATCAGTGCCGACTCCACTCTCCCAAAGTCCTTTGGAAGAGACTATAAACCGAGGTCCCATGTGCGAACGCATGCAGAACATCTTGCACATAGGTTAAAACCCGTTCCAATTTTTGGAAGAGCAGGCCATTGTGTCCCAGTAGGAATGGATGACAAAATCTACAAAACTGCATGCACACAGGGACTGGAAGTAAAAAAGGACATGAGCGCTTACTTGAAATAAAAGAATAAAGAAATTTTTAAAAAAAAGATATACAAACCAGGACAGTTGAGCAATTCACAGTGGTCTCCCTTGTAGCCTTTCTGACAGACACAGGTGGCGTTGGTGCAGGTGCCACGGGCAGAGCACTCTGTCTGACAGCCAGGGTCGGAGTAACAGGGGTCACACTGACAGAGGTTGGAGAAGGGGACGGTCTCGTTGCCATGGACACAGGGGCGGTCACAGGCCGGGCCCATGGACTGAACACAGTCCACGCAGCGCGGGGGAAAGTACTGCACCCCCTCACACCGCCCTGTGCCAGTCAATACACAAATCATTATTTTGCCTCAACCATTCAAATTCATAAAATGCACTTTAAAATCTTCAAGTAGACAGTTCATCCTGCCCTACCGAATCAAATTCATATTTACTTTGCAAGGTCATTGTATGTACTTTGTACACTAATTGTTTGTACTTTGTAAATTAATAGTATAGACTTTGTAAAGTCATTGTATATACTATAACAAAAACCATAGCAAATGAATGTATTAAAAAAACCCACAAAAAAACTCTGACAAAATAGTAATGAACCTAACAGTAGCATCTTCCAATGCTGTAGAGTCTCATGAATTTTGTGAAGATACAAAAATCGATTTTCATCTGAGTGAACAGTAACACACACACATCCACAGACACACTAACCCCCCCACACACACAACCACACAAAAAAGCGTAACCTAACAACAGTATAAATATTTAGTTACAATCCACATGGTTTCCATGAATATACAGAAAGAAAAAGGATAACAAAGGTATGTGGAAACAACAGACAAACAAGCCAAGAAACCACAAAGCCTTGACCGACCTTTGCCGTTACAGTCCACGGGGTCACCGGGGCAGTCGGGGGAGTTGCAGTCGGCCCCTGTCCAGTAGCGGCGGCAGGTGCAGGTCTGGTCGGCGATGCCGCAGTCCCCGTGGTCCGAGCAGCTCTTGCCCACCCCTGGACACCCCTTCTCTCCACACACGGGGCCTGCACACCAGCCAGCCAATCACAGCTACACCAGTCAGCCAATCACAGCTACACCAGTCAGCCAATCACAGCTACACCAGTCAGCCAATCACAGCTCTCCTCTCATACACTCTGGTATCAAACCACCAATCATAGCTTTCATAGCTTTTGTTATTAGCGACCAATCGCTTCAGAGTTTTCATGGCTTTGAACATCAAATGACCAATGGGGGCAGGACAGCTCGTGACCTGATGGCACCGGATTGAGCCACTAGGGGGGAGGCTGTTAGAGGGAATTTCACCCTGGAGCTGACATCAGTACTGACTCCATACTCCCAGAAGTCTTCAGTTAAGACTATAAACTTTATTTATTTATTTATTCTTTTATTCATTTATTCTTTTATATTGAGGATAATGGAATAAGCACTCATGTGCTTTTTTACATCTAGTCCCCGTGTGTGTGTGGTTTTGTAAATTCTGTCATCTGTGAAACTGAGGCCTTGTGCGCAAATGCCCGCAGAAACTCTTGCCCACACGTTAAAAATCCATTCGGCCTTTTGGAAGAATAGGATATTTCATGCTGGTGGGAATGGATGACCCAAGTTTTTATTCATTTCTTCTTTTATTTCTTAATTTCTTCTTTCATTTCTTCATTTATTTCAAGGACACTGGAACAAGTACACTGGTGTCATGTTTAGACACAATCCCCAAGTCAGAATGCAGCTGCCTTCACGGTGGCAGGAAACACACACACACACAAAATGTCACCACTGGTGAATGTCAGAGCTCTAGCCTAGGAGGGAAAACTCCCCCAACCAATCAGCAAGCTGTTTGCAAAACTTACCCCACCAACCAGAATCGCAAACACAGGTGTTGTTGGTGCAGGTGCCATGGTTACTGCACAGCTGATCGCAGCCAGGGCCAGCGTAGCAGGCGTCACAGCGACAGGTGAAATCTTCCTGAGCCGTTCCGTTCACACACGGCAGCTGACACTCGCGACCCATCCAGTCTTCGTCACAGGCACACGTGGGGCTGTCTCCTGACAACAACAACATCATCATAGCGTTCAGATCGAGTTACAGAGCTGGAAATACTCACGAGCATGTTAGGCTGTCTCCTGACGACAACATCATCATCATAGCGTTCAGAGCGAGTTACAGAGCTGGAAATACTCACGAGCATGTTAGGCTGTCTCCTGACGACAACATCATCATCATAGCGTTCAGATCGAGTTACAGAGCTGGAAATACTCACGAGCATGTTAGGCTGTCTCCTGACAACATCATCATCATCATAGTGTTCAGAGCGAGTTACAGAGCTGGAAATACTCACGAGCATGTTAGGCTGTCTCCTGACAACATCATCATCATCATAGTGTTCAGAGCGAGTTACGGAGCTGGAAATACTCATGAGCATGTTAGGCTGTCTTCTGACAACATCATCACAGTGTTCAGAGCAAATTACAGAGCTGGAAATACTCATGAGCATGTTAGACTGTCTCCTGACAACATCATCATCATCATAGTGTTCAGAGCGAGTTACAGAGCTGGAAATACTCACGAGCATGTTAGACTGTCTCCTGACAACATCATCATAGTGTTCAGAGCGAGTTACAGAGCTGGAAATACTCATGAGCATGTTAGACTGTCTCCTGACAACATCATCATCATCATAGTGTTCAGAGCGAGTTACAGAGCTGGAAATACTCACGAGCATGTTAGACTGTCTTCTGACAACATCATCATAGTGTTCAGAGCGAGTTACAGAGCTGGAAATACTCATGAGCATGTTAGACTGTCTCCTGACAACATCATCATAGTGTTCAGAGCGAGTTACAGAGCTGGAAATACTCATGAGCATGTTAGACTGTCTCCTGACAACATCATCATCATCATAGTGTTCAGAGCGAGTTACAGAGCTGGAAATACTCATGAGCATGTTAGGCTGTCTCCTGACAACAACATCATCATCATAGTGTTCAGAGCGAGTTACGGAGCTGGAAATACTCATGAGCATGTTAGGCTGTCTCCTGACAACAACATCATCATCATAGTGTTCAGAGCGAGTTACGGAGCTGGAAATACTCATGAGCATGTTAGACTGTCTCCTGACAACAACATCATAGTGTTCAGAGCGAGTTACAGATCTGGAAATACTCATGAGCATGTTAGACTGTCTCCTGACAAAATCATTGCACTCTCCAGTGCTTGACATAGGACTATAACACACAGGCACACTGATATGTTAGGCTGTTTCCTGATAAAAACCCCACACTTCAGTGCTTGTTACAGTAAAGGAAACACATACATACGTTATGCTGTTTCCTGACAAAATCACAAAATTTCATTGCCTGTTAAGTACTACAAACACACACAGACGTTAGGCTCTCTCCTGACAAAACCACATCATTTCATTGCCTGTTACAATACTACTAATATATACAGATGTTAGGCTGTTTCCTGACAAAATCACGTCATTTCATTGCCTGTTACAGTACTACAAACACACACAGATGTTAGGCTCTCTCCTGACAAAATCACCACACAGTCTAGCGCTTGTCACAATCTACTGAACGCACAGGTCTGGCTTCTTTCTTACAACAAAGCAAGCACATGGGATCAGTGGTCTGGTGTAACACACCTGCCCACACAGCATAAAGGTAAGAGTTCAATTCTTTTTGAACAAGGACTTCCCTCATCCGTTGGACCATGAATGGTAGTCTGGGTGCTAGTCTTTCAGATAAGATGATGAACCAAGGTCCTGTGAGCACATGTGTAGGAACCCATGGCAACAATGAAAACAGAGTTGTCCCTGGCAGAATTCTGTCGAAGTAAAGCCACTTTCAAATGGAAATGAATACACTCACAGACAGAATAAAAAGAAGACGAAGAAGAAGAAGAGGTGGCAGACCTGCTCTAGTGGCAACGTACTTTCCGTGGGGTAAAAGGTCAAGGTGTCCCCCCATAACCTATGTGGTCGTAGGGGAGCGAGGCATTAGAGACCTCAACTTCTCTAGGGGCCAGCATATTGAGGCTTGCTGCTTTACCTTCCGTGACCCTAAAGAGGCAGGTACCCATTTGTAACGGGGTGAACTGGGGGACTGTACTGAAGCCAAGGTGCGCAAACAGTCACCCATCCAATTGATAACCACGCTCGATGCTGCTTAACCCTAGTGGCACGGTTCCCGGAATATTCCGGTAAAGGCGGGTCTAAGCTGTGTGGCAGATCCCAGAATATTCCGGGATGACATGGGTTATCATAGTTGAAAGCTTACTTTCGCTTTCAAAGGTCAGCCAATGAATGTTAAGGCCGTTGTAGGCCCGCAGAAAGGGGTGAAGGTCGTTTGACACACACAAGCAACGAAGAATCTGATTGGTTAAGAGTGTATTTTTTAATTTTTTTCGGACCAGCCAAGATCATCTTCAATAAAAATGGCGGCCAGCGTTTGCACTAGAATTTCTTCAAGCGTTTTTTGAGCTTTTTTACAATATTGACAGCGAGGAGGAGTTTTAGAGGCTGGATTTGGTTGAAATAAACAATGAGAGAGACGATGAGGTAAGGAATGTGGAATATTTTTGAAAAACTTGGTAAAAATCGATCGCGATCGGACTGAATCGAGCGGTGCTAGTTTTGCTGGATGGACTTCTTCGCTACTCGGCGATTTCGACGTCACAGATTGTTTGACTTTATTTTGACGCAACGAGGCTTCGAAATAACTGTTGTTGAGTCAAATCGCTATGCTGCTGAGTACTTTGCATCACATGAAATCAAGCGATCTTTGTATTTTTGTCATAGAAAGCCACCACTTCGCACATTCCGCCATGACGGTCGCGATGGCGTCGATCCTTTCGCTGAACTTTTCCGAGTATTTGGTGACCGATAAAGCGATACAAACTCCTTATTTTTTGAAAACTAATGTCAAGAAATAGTGTTTACCTAATCATGACATTTATGCACCGCAAGAACTTTGCTTATCGTGTTAAAATCGATCCGGGGCCCTGACAATGGAACAGTGATCAGTAGTGCGCACACGATTTTTTTTTTTTTGGATTTTTTTTACATAATCATAATCATTACACACTATTATAAAATTACACTCATTTAAAAGCATATCATCTGTTCTTTCCAGTGATTTATAGCTTAACACATTTAATTCAGTTTTATATATCAATATCAAGGGTTGTTTGAGCCCACCCTGCTCCAAAACAATGCTAGCCAATGTTAATTCAGCCAACAGAAGTGAGGCTTGTTGCTGCATATTCAGCGCTACTAGGGTTAACCTTAGCTGGGGGGAAGCGAGTGCTCCGACCACTGAGCTATCCCATTCCCTGGGGAGGGCAGCTCCAAATTTTACCTTGAGAAATCTGCTGTGGCTGTTGTGGAGATACGTGTGTGTATCTGTGTGATGTTTGGTCACGCACATACAACTACATCTACATCACATACCCCCTCTCTCTGCACGCTGACTCACCTGTGGCCAGACAGCGGCCGTGGTTGCCACAATCGGGGGTACCAGGACAGTCGGGGAGGTGGCAGCCAGCGCCGTACCAGCCAGGGTTGCAGACACAGGTGAAGGTGGCCGAGATACAGGTACCGTGGGCGCTGCACACCCCTCCCACCCCGGGGCAGCTCCGAGTCTCACAGTGGACCCCCCACCACCCGGGGTTGAAGCCCGAGGCGTCGGCGCAATTGCAGGTGTTGTTGACGCACGTGCCTTTACCACTGCACAGCTGGGAGATAAATGCAAGGTGTCAGTGCTTTCTTTGCTGTTGCTTTTTGTGTTTTACAGTGTTGTCAACTGTTGTATGTGCCTTTACCACTGAACTCCTGGGAGATAAATACAAAGGTGTAAGCATTTATTTCGCTTTTTGTTTTTTTACAGTGTCAACTCCTGTATGCACCTTTACCATTGCACACCTCGGACAGAAATACAGAGGTATATTTACTTTTCTTTATGTTTGTTTTTTACTGGTGTATGCACCTTTACTGCTGCACACCTAGGACATCAGCACAAAGGTATCCAGTTACCTTCTTCAAAAAGTGCCAAGTGTTGTGTGGTGTTTGACACTGTAACCTGCTTCAGGTTTTCCTCCTTTGTAAAAAGTTGGGTTTGTCTGTGTTGAGGCTTGCTTGCAGTATCTTTTCAATAAACTCTCTGTGTGTGTGCACACGCATGTGCGTGGATACTAGTAATTGTGCATGTATCCATGGGTGTGTGCATCAATGTGTGAATGTGTATTTGCAAGAACGCACGTTTTCACTACTGTTTTCTTTTTCACACAGGTTACTAACAGCACTGTACGGCATGCAGAGCCCCCAACACAGGGAATCTGTGCTCTACAAAAATGATGCATATTCATGATGAATCATTAGTATGAAAACAATGCATATTCATGATGCATTATCAGCACAAAAACAATCTGTATTCACAGTGAATAATCAATACAAAATAAAGAATATTCATGATACATTATCATTACCGCTCTTTATTTCGGGTCTATCAACCTGGAATGAGCTCCCTCTCTCTCTTCGCCAGAAGCCTAGCTATGACACTTTTAAATCCAGCCTCAAGACATATTTATTTCAAACCTAAGATATCTCCCCTCCTGTTTCATATCAGAACTATCCCACCTTCACTAACCCATGTCCTATCACCCTGCTAAAGTATACGACCTGTGTGAGTGTGTGTGTGTGTGCTTTAGAAAAACATTTGACTATTTGAAATTATATTTCATAGATTTTGTCTGCAGTGCACCATGTTTGTAAATATCTGTTTGTTTAAACTATTGATTATTTATCATTGATTGCATGACTGAGTAAGATTAGGTTGAATGCATGCGCTTTGATTTGTCTTTGCAAGATATAGCGCTATATAAGTTCCATTTATTATTGTTATTAAGAAAACAAAGCATATTCGTGACGCATTATCAACACCACCTAAAACGCACGGAGCACGGCCTCTTGTCTCACCTGCTGACAGCTCTTCCCGTGTTGACACTGAGAGTCACAGACACAGACTCCGCTGTCCATGGGTAGCTGGGTGCCGTTGCAGGGCTGCTGGCAGGCCACCCCCATCCACCCCTGCTGGCACTGCCGACACACGGGGTTGGCCACGCTGCTGTCACACAGGCCGCGGTCGTTGCAGTTGTCGATGCAGTCGGGCTGCTCGCAGCCCCTGCCCTTCCAGCCCACTTGGCAGACGCACCTCCCGTCGCCTTGTTGCACTGACCTCGACCGCTGCAGTCCCTGCCCTCTCCGGGACACCCGGGCAGCTGGCAGTAGTCTCCCCTGCCTCCGTCGAAGCCGCAGTCGCAGGAGTGGTTGGAGCATTTTCCGGTGCCGGAGCACAGGCGGTCGCAGAGCGGGCCCGAGAAGCAGGGCTGACACTGACAGCTGTCGTTGCGCACGGTGCCGTTGACACAGGGGTGTTGACAGGCGTCGCCGAAATACCCCGCCTGGCACCGACACTGGGGCTGGCTCCCAACGGCCACACAGTCGCCGCGGTAGTGACAGTTGTGGGGGCAGGAGGGGAGGTCACACCCTGCCCCACTCCAGCCGCTGTTGCACGTGCACTGGCCCGTGGCGGAGTTGCAGGCGCCGTGAGCCGTGCAGTCCACCCCCCACCCCGGGCACCCCCCCACCTCGCACCTCTCCCCCCGGCCCCCCTCGTAGCCGCAGTCGCACACGCCCAAGGTGGCGTTGCATCGGCCTCGGCCCGAGCACGCGGTGTCGCAGCTGGGCCCGCTGTAGCAAGGGGCGCACCGGCACTCCCAGCTGCCGTCGTCGTGACGCAGGGCGTCGCCATGGACGCAGCGCAGCTGGCAGGCGTCGCCCATGAAGGGGTGGGAGCAGTTGGCGCAGCGCGGCCGGTCTTCGCCGGGCACCAGCGTGCAGCGCGCAGGCACGCCGCTGCACGGGGGGCTGCCGGGGCACTGGGGGCGCTGCAGTCCTCGCCCCCCCAGCCCGCCTCGCACTCGCACTGGTGCAGCGCCGCGTTGCACACGCCGCGACCCGAGCAGTCCTCCGGCCACCCGGGGCAGCGGTGAAGGTCGCACCCCGGCCCCTTGTAGCCGCTCAGCGCCTCGCACACGCACTGGCCCGCGTCGTCGCAGTGTCCACGGTGGGAGCACTGGTGGTCGCAGCGCAGGCCGGTGATGCAGGGCAGGTGACACTGGCAGGCGCTCCGCCCCGTCGTGCCGTTGACACAGTGCAGGTGGCAGGCCACGCCGGCGAAGGATTGGTTGCAGGCGCACACGCCCCCTTCCTCACACACACCCTGACCTGAGGAGTTAGGGTAGGGTCATGGTAATGCGGTGATGCTGAGTTTTCATGGCAGCCAGGCCTCCCACCAACAGTAACATCTAACACACACACCACGTCATACCACGACACTCCAGCACACAATGCAGTGAAGCCACACCGCACATTATCACCCACACCACACCTCCATCACACACACACTAAATCAAACATCTATGCATAAGTTACACAAGCACACAACAAACAGCCACACACACATCAACCACACGACACACAATCACACGCACAACACACACACACACACACAATCACACACACACACATAACACACGTACAACACACAACACACACATCACACACACACAACAATCAACAACAACACACACACACAATCAACACACACACATCACACACACACACACAATCACACACACACACACACAAACATCAACACACACACACAACAACACACAACACACAACACAACAACACACACACACACACAATCAACACCAACACAACACAACACACACACAATCAACACACACAACACACACACAATCAACACACACACATCACACACCACACAAGACACAACAAAACACACAACACACAACACACACACACACACACACACAAGACACACACACACACACACACAACATACACACACACACACAATCAACACACCACACACACACACAACACAACCCAACACACACAAAACAACACACTACAACAACACACACACACACACACAATCAACACACACACACACACAATCAACACACACACACACACACAATCAACACACACACACACACAATCAACACACACACCACACAATCAACACACACACACACACAATCAACACACACACACAACAACACACACACACACACAATCAACACACACACACACACACAATCAACACACACACACACACACAACACACAATCACACACACAACACACACACACACACACACACACACACACCACACACCACATCAACACACACACACACACACAATCAACACACACACACACACACACACAATCAACACACACACACACACACACAATCAACACACACACACACACACACACACACATACACACACTCAACACACACACACAATCAACACACAGACACACACACACACACACACCAGAACACTCAGGAATGCCGGGGCAGACAGGGGAGCTGCAGTCGTCTCCCTTCCAGCCAGGGTAGCAGGTACAGAGGGACTGCTGGCTGTCGCAGCTTCCGTGCCCGCTGCACGCGCCGTCCTGCCCCGGACACCCCCTCTCCTCACACAGGGGGCCGAACCACGCCTCTCCTGCACATCACAACAGTGACGATGACGATGATGATGGTGATAATGACAACAACAATGATGATTATGATGATGATGATGACAACAATGATGATGATGATGACAATAATTATGGTGATAATGATGATGACAATGATGGTGATAATGGCAACAATGATGGTGATAATGACAACAACTGTGATGGTGATTACAACGATGATGATGACAATAATGATGGTGATAATGACAACAATGTTGATGACGATGATGATGATGGCAATGATGGTGACAATGACAACAACAATGGTGATGATGACAACAACGATGGTGATAATGACAACAACGATGATGATGACAACGATGATGATGACAATAATGATGGTGATAATGGCAACAACAACAACGATGATGATGACAATAACGATGGTGATAATGACAACAACAACAACGATGATGATGACAACGATGATGATGACAATAATGATGGTGATAATGACAACAATGATGGTGATAATGACAATTATACTTTATAGCCGCTGCATACTCTGTCCTTTCTGGGACACCTTCTTCAATTCAATTTAACATCTGTTCACTCTTAGTGATATTAGGGGGACACCTTCTGTCCTTGCACAGGGGCCACAGCTGTCGGTCAGTCAGTGTCCCCCACTCTCAGCTGCTGCCCAGCCCAGTCCTGCCCAGTCCAGCCTAGCTGGGGCCAGCTGGCGCTAGTTCTATAACAACAGCAGGACCTGACCACACCTGGGACCAGGTGAAAGGACGGGGAGGACTACATTCAGAACTCTTGACTGAGTGATGTTGGATTTGCACAGGGGGCCACACCACACGTCTGCTGGGCCGTTTCTGATGCCCAGTTTTACTGCTGCTACTACTACTACTACCTGAAAGGTGAGGGATGTGCCAGGTGTTCTCAGGCTCATCTGGTGTTCTCTTTTTACGTCCCTCCCCTCCCCCCTCTCCCAAAAAAAAAACCACTAACAAAATTAAAGAAATATAAAAGTAAAGGGAAAATGTACCCTACAGACATTAGGCAACAAAACACACACAAACACACTGGTGCAGGTCAAATAAGTCTACTTGACTTAAATGGCAATAAAATATTCTGAACCTGAATCACACATAATTTTACACACACACATAATTTTACACACACACATTTTACACACACACAATTTTACACACACACACATTTACACACACTCAAACATGCACACACACATTTTACACACAACACATACAGTTTACACACAACACACACATTTCACACACACACACACACATTTCACACACACACTTTTTTACACACACACAACACACATTTCACACACAACACACACATTTCACACACACACAACTCACACATTTTACACACAACACCCACACATTTCACACCCTACACCTTGATTACCCAAGCCTCACCTCTGACCGGGGTGTGGCAGTCACAGGTGCCATTGACACACTTTCCTTTGCCGGAACACTCGTGCTCACAGCCACTGCCCGTGTAGCACCTGTCACACCTGCAGGCGTCGTTCTGCGGCGTGGGCGTGCCGTGCACACACACCTGGCTGCAGTCCGGGCCGTACCACCCCTGTGCAGCACACACACACACACACACACACACACAAACACCCACACACACACACACACACACACACACAAACACACCCACACAAACACACACATGTCCAGCGCAGAGATGAAGAGTGGTCAGTCACCGCCTGTGTCCTCCTTAACAGCCATTTTCTTTTTAATAGCCATTTTTCTTTCTAACAGCCATTTTATTTTTAACAGCCATTTTCTTTTTAACAGCCATTTTCTTTTTTCTTGTTAACAGCCATTTTCTGTTTAACAGCCATTTTCTGTTTAACAGCCATTTTCTTTTTAACAGCCATTTTCTTTTTTCTTTTTAACAGCCATTTTCTTGTTAACAGCCATTTTCTTTTTTTCTTTTTAACAGCCATTTTCTTTTTTTCTTTTTAACAGCCATTTTCTTTTTAACAGCCATTTTCTTTTTTCTTTTTAACAGCCATTTTCTTTTTTTTTTCTTTTTAACAGCCATTTTCTTTTTTCTTTTTAACAGAACAGCCATTTTCTTTTTTTTTCTTTTTAACAGCCATTTTCTTTTTTCCTTTTAACATCCATTTTCTTTTTTTTTCTTTTTAACATCCATTTTCTTTTTTTTTCTTTTTAACAGCCATTTTCTGTTTAACAGCCATGTTCACTTTCGTTTTGTGTTCATTCCTTGGCTAGAGCACCGAGGTTCACCAGTGGAGAGGTTTAGCGTATGTAGCCAGTTTTGCCCTGCACCATGAAGAATGCCACATTCCACCTTCAGGGATGCATGCTGGGCATGTTGGTGTTTCCCTAACCCACAGAACGCTGACATGAATTATGGGATGTATATTTGATCTTCTGCATGTGTATATATACACAAAGGGAACTAAGGCACTGGCAGGTCTGCACTTGGAAATGACCTGGGAGATCGTAAAAATCCCCACCCTTACTTCACCAGACACAGCCAAGATTCGAACCCATGACTTTATGGACCCTTGGGATTGAAGTCAAACTGTCTTAACCAATCCGCTATAGCTTCTATAAGCCACTTTTATGAATAACAACAGATCATTATCTCCAGACAGAGGCATTCAAGTGGTCCCAGCATAACAGCAAGTGTAGACAACAATCTGTAAAAAAGAAAATCATCTACATACATCACATCTCTTCCACAACACAGACCCTGATAATAAAGCTGAGGGATATTGTCTTCATCTCCAATGCAGCTTCAGTCCAGAATTTTCTTTCTTTTTTTGGTTTTTGTTCCTAAGTAAGAGCTTCAAGGTTCACCAATCATGATTTTTTTGCATATGTGACTGTTTTTTCCCACCTTTAGAGGTAGCTGTATTCAAACTTTGGAGATACAATCGAACTGACCAATTTTGCCAGAACAATAAGGAGGTACCTCACTGCTCTTTCCAATTTTCAATTGCCATGGGTTCTTTAAACATGCACAAGCCCGTAAGCAAACAGGACCGACAGGTTTAGACGTTCAGTTCAAATTTTCCCATCAAACTGGAAAGAACGGGCATGGGTGGGAATCAAACTCAGAACCTCACAGTTTACTTGTTAGGCAGGTGAATGTCTAAACCATCAAATTTACCTGCTGACACTGACACTGGGGTACATCGCGGCCTGTTCCGTTACAGAAGCCATGACCCTGACACCCCCCTGGACAGTCGGGTATGTCACACGCCTCTCCTGTCCATCCTGAAACCATAACAACCACACAATGTTGCTTCATTATTCGCCATTATTCTCGGTATCATATTAACCCCTCTGGACAGTCGGCTATGTTACATGGCTCTCCTGTCCACCCTGAAGCCATAACAAAAGGGTTACTTTTATCATTTGTCATTATTATCATTAAAAACTCAACTCAACTGTCTCCATCGCCGCTGTCGACGGTAGGAGCTCCATGCAATGCCACCAGGGTTCGCCATCTTTCTCTGTCTCTGCTGAGTTCTGCCATCTCCTGTAGCCCTCCTCCCAGACCACTGACCTCAGTGATGTTGGCAATCATCATAAGTATGATAAGTGACGACAATACTTATCCTAAACCACCTTTCCCTACCCCCCAAAAAGCATGATTCTGGCACCCTCTTAGGCAGTCAGATAAGTCACATGCCTCCAAACCATCACACGACGTGACTCCTACTGTGGATAACACAAATACGTACCTGTTTGTGTGAACTCGGGTTTGGATTTGTCTGGCTCAATCAAGGAGTCAGAAATTGTAGAGAGTTTATTAACGCTTTCAGGCAAAGATTGATTGACTGCCAATGGCAGCAATGGAGTGATCATATACAAAACAGTGCAAGATTTCAAATGTACAGACGATTTATAAGTTCGCATGATGTCAAACTTTATCTAAAACTTGATATGGATATACATTTGAAAAGAATTATGTCTAAGTTTAGACTTGGTGTATCAGATATAAATGTTCATAAATTCAGATACAAAGAACATGATATTGACGACCTCAGGCTGCTATGCCCATTATGTAAGCAAGCAGAGGAGGATGAAGTACACTTTGTGTTGCGCTGTCCAGTATTAGAGGATGTTAGGCACAACTACATCCCTGTTAAATATAGTAGACAGCCTAATTTATTTAGACTCTGTTTACTCCTGGCATCAAGTCATCCTGAGGTTGTGCGCAGCCTCACTTTATATTTTTGTAAAGCTTTCAGAATAAGAGAGATAATGTTATCCTACGTCATATTTTTGTAGCTGACTTTTTGTTATACAGTAAAATGTTGTCGTGGTTTTTTTACTATTGCTTTTACCCCCACTAAAATACTAAGCAGTTCGACAACCCCCTTCATGTATGGGCCAATGGCCTTTTTGTGAATAAATCATTCGAGTTCGAGTTCCTACTGTGGATTAAGGTGGACGCCTATGTGACTCCTATTACTTGTCATTATTACTGGTATCATTGTCGTCATCAAAAAGCAACACGACCCCAGCCCCCTCCTAGGCTACATCACACGCCTCTCCTGTTCATCCTGAACCCATCACACAACAGCTTTCTTTTATCGTTATCTGCATTACTGGTATCAATACCATTATTGTTATTATCATAAAAACAACAACACAAAACTCTGGCCCTTGTCCAAACGGTCAGGAACATCACAAGGCTCTTCTCCTGTCCACCCTAACCCACCACAGAAGGTTACTGTCAGATTTCAGCATTACCACTGGTTTCATATTGATAATGATTAAAGTACAGATGCAATAACCGAGTGGTGTAGACCGACTTCTTCTTCTTCGTCAAACACTCAGACAGCAACTACTGTTGTCTGTCATATGAGCGAAAATGCATCACGCTGCCGTTAAGCCCCTGACAAGTCAGACCCAGCACATCTGACTTCGGTTCAAGAAAGAAATGTTACCTTTTGATTCTTTCTGGCAGGAGAATGGACCAAGAAGGTATAAAATAGACAAGAAGGAAGTGACAAGAAAAAAGATACAAGGCAGAACAAAGAGAGTGACAGAATTTCCAGAAAGTGGGGATGCTGTTTATTCTGACAGGCCCCCGGCATCCCCACAGGGGAACAGACTGTCTGACTTCAACCCCATGGGTCTATGAAGCTGTGGGTTCGAATTTCAGCGGCATCTGGTGAATTAAGTGTGGGGATTTTTACCACCCCCTGGGTCAACTTCAAGTGCAGACCTGCCAGTGCCTTGATTCCCTTCTCGTATATACACATGCAGAAGTCAAATATGCACATTAAAGATCCTGTAATTCATGTCAGAGTTTGGTGGGTTATGAAAACACGAACACACCCAGCATACATCCCCAGAGGCGGAATGCAGCTACCTTCATGGTCGGCAAAAGCAGTCGCATATGCAAAACCCGCCAGTGGGAACCTCAGAGCTCTAGCTCAGGAACAACAACAACAACAACAACAACCAAAAAAACAACAACAACAAAACCCAACCCCAAACCAAAATTATTGTACTTTATTATTTATTTATTTATTCTTTTATATCGAGGATAATGGAATAAGCATTTATGTGCTTTTTTACATCCAGTCCCCGTGTGTATGCGGTTTGGTAAATTTTGTCATTCGTTCCCACCGGCACACAATGGCCTACTGTTACAAAAAGCGGAACAGGATTTAACGTGTGCACACAATGTTCTGCGTGCATTCGCACACGGGGCCTCGGTTTATAGTCTCATCCAAAGGACTTTTGGGGAAAGTGGAGTCTGCACTGATGTTAATTCCAAGGGAAAATATCCCCTTGAACGGGAATCGAACCCGGGTCGTCAGATTGCGAGCGCAATGTTCTAACCACTAGGCTATCCCATCCCCAATGATCTAGGCACCTTCTGGCACAGCTGGGTACATCCCTTGCCAGCTCTGTCTACCCTGAAACTACTGTACACTCTGTCACTTTTATTATGCCACCTTCTTCTTGTCATCATTACTTCCCGTCAAAAAACCACCAAACAACAAACACTCCAGCAGACAGCACCAGTACAGTGAAGGGAACAAACATGTGACACACGTGTGGACTAAACATGCAAAAGATGGGCGTCAAGTTCTAAGTGGGAAAAGCCTGGATGTCACACTGGGGAACAAGGAACACAGGCACAACACCACTCCTGGTTTATAACCTCCCTAAACGCTCTGAACATATCAACAACTATTTATAAAGAAATAAAACCAAACAAATCAAAGTTATCCCACGTCAACAAACACAGACATAAATGAAACACATAACCTCCTTTCTCTACCCCCCTCCCCCCCAATGCTGGGGGCCTCCTCAGTAAAAATAGCATCCCCACCTTCTGGAGATTCTGTGCTAGAAATTTCCCCCTTTCTATCCCTCCCTTTGTTTCTGTCTTTCTCCTCACCCCTCTCATGTTTATTTTCTGCCTGCCCAGCCCATTCTCCTGTCTTTTTTCATGCACATCTGAAAATGTTTTTCCTATAAACTTTCTGATGAGCTGCCCTGAAGTCAGGATATGTCGGCTGAGGCCAGCAGCGGGCAGACCTCCTGCATACAGAGTGACAACAAGCCCAGGAGAAGACCTGACACTGCACATTCTGCCCTGTATGTCCACGGCCAGGGAACTCAGAGGAAGAAACTATCCACACGCAAATACACACAAAGAGTGAGTGACCTAAGACTGGAAATTTCCAAATGGAATTTCAGGTGTGACCATGGTTGACCCTGACAGAGCCCCAGAACCCAGATGAACATAACAATTCACCACGTCAACAGACGTTACATCTTGCTGCTGCACCTGTAGAACCCCTACCCCCTCCCCCCACTCACCTGGGTTACAGCGACAGGTCTGCACCGCGCTGTTGCACTCCCCATGACCGCTGCAGTCCTCCTGGCCTGGACAACCTCTGACCTCGCACTTTGACCCCCGCCATGCTGTGTCGCACACGCACTGGTTGTTGGCGGAGCAGGTTCCGTGGCCGTTACACTGGCTGTTACATCCTTCACCCAGGTAACAGGGATGGCACACACACTCCCCGCTGAAACAGCAGCCACAGATTACCCTCACATAATGACGATCCTTTTAATGTTTAATTCAACAATTACTCTTCAGTTAATGATGATCTTTTTTGTGTTTAGATCGACAATTACTCTCAGATAATGATAATCCTTGTTTTGATTTAGATCAACAAGTTAAAAGTACTGTAATCATCAGCAGATGCTCTTGGTACATAATATCAAAACACACATGTCATTGTTATATATACAGGGTCAGCAGATGCTCTCAGTACATACGTATCGATACATACATACATACATGTCAATGGATAGTTCAAAGTCACCTTCATGACCACTCACACAAAGACACAGGCCAGTAAATACACCATCAAAGACTGGACCGCCCAACCCCTGCAACACCTTCTACTAGCCACACAGGATCGTGAAGCATGGAAAAAGATCTCTGTTGCGTCTTCTCTCATGTCCCCCCTACGTCCTTTGGGACATGGGACTGAGTGAGTGAGTTGTATCGTATTGTACAGCACTTAAGTTACAGCAGAGTTCTCTGCATGAAATTTGGGCTGCTCTCCTCATAAAGTGCGCATTGCCACAAGAGTAGCACCACCCTTTCTTTTAATTTTCCTGTCTGCCAAC
This sequence comes from Rapana venosa, assembly GCA_028751875.1. NCBI lineage: Eukaryota > Metazoa > Mollusca > Gastropoda > Neogastropoda > Muricidae > Rapana > Rapana venosa. Next base: position 4,629,863 of record CM054166.1, read on the forward strand.
TGTATTTGTTTCCCTATCAGAGTGGCTTTTTTTCTACAGAATTTTGCCAGGGACAACTCTCTTGTTGCCGTGGGTTCTTTTATGTACGTTGAATGCATGTTGCACATGGGACCTCAGTTTATCATCTCATCTGAAAGACTAGGACCCAGACCACCACTCAAGGTCTAGTGGATGGGGGAAAGTTCCGGGCCCAAACAGGGATTTAACCACCGCACTCCTCGAACCTGGACTTTTCGCTTTTTAGGACAGGTGTGTTACCTCAAGACCAGCGATCCACATGTTGAAAGATGACAGGGTCACTCAGCTGATGGGAGAGGTCTGGGTGCTGTTATAGGAAAGGTCAAGGTGTCCCATAACCTATGTGGTCGTAGGGGAGCGAGGCGTCAGAGACCTCAGCTTTTCTAAGGGCCAGCATATTGAGGGCGGCGCCCATCTCCTCTCTCTCGCTGCTTTACCTTCCCTGACCCTAAAGAAGCAGGTACCCATTTACAGCTGGGCGAACTGGGGGACTGTCCTGAAGCAAAGGTGCGCAAACGGTTATCCATCCACTTGGTAACCAAGCTCGATGCTGCTCAACATTGGCATGGGGAAAATGAGTGGGAGTACTCTGACCACTGAGCCATCCCGTCCCTTCCCTGTCATAGCAGGTCTGAAAGCAGGCCCACAGAACACTACAGTAATGTCACTCACCTGTTGGGAGGGCTCTGGGTGCCGTTCACACAGGGTTCATCACAGGCAGCTCCCATCCACCCCGGGTGGCAGTCAACACAGCGGGGTGGATTGAAGTCAGTGCTGCAGCGTCCTCGGCTGTTACAGTTCGGTTCTCCTGTGTGCATCACACAACACGCTGATGACTGCACTGAACACATGACGTATAGGGGGGAGAGAGAGGGACAGACAGAGACTTTGACTGTTACCACACACACAGGTAGACAGACCCTCTCTACCACACAGACAGACAGGTAGACAGACTGTATTCATACACACAGACAGACTGTCTTTACCACAAAGACAGACAGGTAGACAGACTGTATTCATACACACAGACAGACTGTCTTAACCACAAAGACAGACGGGTAGACAGACTGTCTTCACATAGTCAGGTAGAAAGACAGACTGTTTTTACCACACAGGCAGACAGGTAGACAGACTGTATTCATACACACAGACAGACTGTCTTAACCACAAAGACAGACGGGTAGACAGACTGTCTTCACATAGTCAGGTAGAAAGACAGACTGTTTGTACCACACAGGCAGACAGGTAGACAGACTGTATTCATACACACAGACAGGTAGACAGACTGTATTCATACACACAGACACGTAGAGACAAACTGTCTTTGCCACACAGACAGACAGACAGGTAGACAGACAGACAGGGTGTCTTTACCTGGACAGTCGGCGACGTCACACCCCTCTCCCGCCCAGCCAGGGTGACAGGTGCAGTGGTGCGTGGCTGCGTTACACATCCCCTGACCGCTGCAGTCCTGCCCCTCACCTGGGCAGCCAGGGACGTCACACACCTTGCCTCTCCACCCCACCTCACACTGACACGCTCCCTTCACCACCTGCAACCAACAACTGGCCTTGCCTTGTCTTTCCATACCCGTTTGTGTCATGTTGCTATCACACTCTGAAGTTTGCTGTTATGTTGGCCACATGACTGCAGGAACGATTGACATCTATCACTTCACAACAATATCGACACAAAGAGGGAAAATATGATGTGATTGAATGCATTATCTGAACTGCACATAAAACTGACAAATACACTGGAATATATTAATTTTCACTTTTATCTTATTTATTTCCATATTTAACCAACGTACCTCTTTTTTCGTTCGTTGAGGCCCTGGTCACACTTGTAAATACATTATTTCTCTACACATATACTTACACAAGCAGGCATCGATACAGACACACAGACAGATCAAAGGGAGGGGGAGGAGAGAGACAGCCTAGTGGTTAGGGTGATGAGCTTGTGATCTGACAACACGGGTTCGAGCCACCACACAGCGGTCTGTCAGTTTCCCCCGCTATCATATACTCTCAGCTGCTGTCCATCCCACCCCAGCTGGTGCTAGTTACAGCAGGAACTGACCGCACTTGGACTTGGTGGTAAAAGGAATGGGAGGGATAATTTCAGCACTGGGCCCTGGACTGAGTTATGCTGGGTTTGCGCGCTGTGACCATCTTGCCCTTTCGACAGGATTTCCCCCTAGATTGGATCGGTGGTCTAGAGGTAACGCGCCTGTCTAGAAAGCGAAAAGTCCGGGTTCGTATCCCGTCTGGGCCCGAAACTTTCCCCCCATCCATTAGACCATGAGTGGTGGTCTGGGCGCTAGTCTTTCGGATGAGACGATAAACCGAGGTCCCGTGTGTTACAGAAAATTATGCAGCGCACGAAAAAAGAACCCACGGCAACAAGAGAGTTGTCCCTGGCAAAATTCTTAGAAAAAAGCCACTCTGATAGGGAAAGAAATACAGTTGCAGCCAAAAAAAAAAAAAAAAAAAAAAAAAAAAAAAAAAAAAAAAAAAAAAAAAAAGGGTGCTGCTACTCTTGTGGCGATGCACTCTCCCCGGGGAGAGCAGCCCGAATTTCACGCAGAGAAATCTCGTGACTTAAAGTGGTATAAATAAATAAATAAATAAATAAAATAGATTAGCATCAGAACTGACTCCACTCCCCCAAAAGTCCTTCAGATGAGACTATACACTGACGTCCCATGTAATAACACGCAGAGAACACCTTGCACACATGAAAACCTGTTACGCTCTCTGGACAAGTAGGCCATTGCCTGCCAGTTGGGACGAATGACAAAAAAATGCACACTGGTGTGTTGTTTAACCATCATCTCATAAGTTGGAAAGCAGGTGGGCACAATCTCAGTATTGAAGAACCCATCGCTCTGGCAGAGGAACATAAAAAACAACCAAAACTAAAACAGATAAAAGAGGGACAGACAGGGAAACCCAGACATAGACATAAACACACACACACAGACAGAAACCCAGACATAAACACACACAGAGACAGAAACCCAGACATAAACACACACACAAAACCCAGACATAAAACACACACAGACAGAAACACACACACAGACAGAAAACCCAGACGTAAACACACACACAAAAACCCAGACGTAAACACACACACACAAACCCAGACATAAAACACACACAGACAGAGAAACCCAGACATAAACACACACACAGACAGAGAAACCCAGACATAAACACACACACAGACATAAACACACACACAGACATAAACCCAGACAGAAACACACACACACAGACAAAAACCCAGACAGAAACACCCACACAGACAGAAACCCAGACATAAACACACACACAGACAGAAACCCCGACATAAAACACACACACAAAAACCCAGACATAAAACACACACAGACAGAGAAACCCAGACATAAACACACACACAGACACAAACCCAGACATAAACACACACACAGACATAAACCCAGACATAAACACACACACACAGACATAAACACACACGCAGACAGAAACCCAGACATAAACACACACACAGACATAAACCACACACAGACAGAAACCTAGACATAAACACACACACACAGAGAAACCCAGATATAAACACACACAGACAGAAACCCAGACACAGACATAAACACACACACACAGAAACCCAGACACAGACATAAACACACACACAGACATAAACCCAGACATAAACACACACACAGACATAAACCCAGACATAAACACACACACAGACATAAACCCAGACACAGACATAAACCCAGACACAGACATAACACACACACCCAGACATAAACACACACAGACAGAAACCCAGACACAGACATAAACACACACAGACAGAAACCCAGACACAGACATAAACACAAACACACAGACAGAAACCCAGACACAGATATATAAACACACACAGACAGAAACCCAGACACAGATATATAAACACACACACACACACACAGAAACCCAGACATAAACACACACACAGACAAAAACCCAGACATAAACACACACAGACAGAGAAACCCAGACATAAACACACACACAGACAAAAACCCAGACATAAACACACACAGACACAGAAACCCAGACATGAACACACACACAGACACAGAAACCCAGACACAGACAGACAGACAGAGAGAAAAACCATATGTACCTTTCCATGCAGGGAGCACTCAGAGTCGCAGTTGTCACCTGTCCACCCCTCCTCACACACACACCTGGCACTGCCGGGAGGATCCTGGCGGCCGTGCACACAGGGCTGCTCACAGGCGTGGCCGAACCACCCCGCCCCACACCTGCATTTTTATTAATAACAATAATAATAATGTATGGAATTCATATAGCGCTGAATCTTGTAAAAACAAACAAATCAAAGCGCTTGCACTCAAATCATTTACACGCATGCATCTCTCCTTAAACATAATGAACAACATATTTCAAATCCATGCGCGCGCACGCACGTACGCATGCACGCACACACACACGCAAACACACTTAGGAGGTGAAGGATACTGTTGAAAATTAGGGACAGATATGAGGGGAAATAATTGTATTCACATGACAGCCATCACCACCGTTGCCACGCCCGTTTCTCTTTTCCAACAGAAACACTGGCAACAAACTCTACCACTATACGCAAACGACACGACTGAGCGAGCACACACCCTTCATTCACACAGCTGCCCTGAAGATGGAGTGTGGCTACCTTCACAGTGGGTAAAAATGGTCGTATACGCCAAATGTCACCATTGGTAAACCTCAGAGCTCTAACTTCTTCTTCTTCCTTTTTTGTCACGTTTCTCCCAGGGGAGGTTTGACATTGATGAGCCTTCTCCATCTCTCTCTGTTTTGAGCTTCCTCCTTATTTATGCCCCTTTCTCTAAGATCATCTGCAATACAGGTAGCCCAGGTTTTGCTAGGTCTTCTCTTTGGTCTCTTTTCATCCACTACGAAGTTCATTGCTCTTTTTATGATGTGGTGGTCAGCTTTAAATCACAGGCAGAATGTGACAGACACAGACTATACATACTACACTTCTTCCAGGGCGGGAAAGGTTTGTTGTGAATGTACACAGGCACTGCAGTGGGAGGGACTGTAGTGACGTTATGTGCACTATGGTTGTTACAATCAGGATTGGTCTCCACAATGTTCATGCTCTCTCTCTCTCTCTGTCTGCCATTGTGCGAAGTCTTGCTTCATATTTGTGTAAAGCCTTTAGAATAAGAGATATCTTGGTTTCTTAAGTCATATTTTTTGGAACTGATTTTTATTGTGGTGGTTGTGGGTATACAATAACTTTTTGGTTTTTTGTGTTACTTATTTTTCTCACTAAAATACTAAGCAGTTTGGCAACCCCCCTTCATGTATGGGCCAATGGCCTTTGTGTGAATAAATCTTTCAAGTTCGAGTTCAAGTTCTGTGTCTGTCTCTATCTTACACACGCACACACACACACACACACAGTGACACACACACACACACAGTGACACACGCACACACATAGTGACACACACACGCACACACACACACCTGCAGTGCGGGGGGTCGGTGGTGTCGTTACACACACCATGCAGGTTGCAGTCAGGGTCCCCAGCACAGTCGGCTAGCTCACAGCCCTCACCTGTCCACCCTGACCGACACGTGCACGTGTGGGTGCTGCTGTCACAGCCGCCTGCACCACATCAACACCACATCATGTCAATAATAACAATCACACTGACACGTGCATGTGTGGGTGCTGCTGTCACAGCCGCCTGTTCCACATCAACACCACATCATGTCAATAACAACAATCATACCTGTGGGTACTGCTGTCACAGCCACCTGCACCACATCATGTCAATAACAACTGTAATAACAAATCACTTTTTGAATCAGCCTCGGACAGTATCTAACAGGCATGGACTGGCCATACCCATCTAAATGCACCTGCCTGCATATCCATACATGTATACAAACACATACACACACTTTTGTATCAGGTATTAGGGGGGTGGGATAGCCTGGTAGTCAGAGCGTTGTGCATTGTACTCGCAATCTGCCGACTCAGGTTTGAATCCCGTTCAAGGGGATTTCTCCCCCTGGAGGTAACATCAGTGCCAACTCCACTCTCCCCAAAAGTCCTTCGGATGAGACTATAAACTGAGGTCCCGTGTGCGAACGCACGCAGAACATCTTGCGCACACATAAAAACCTGTTCTGCTTTTCAGAAGAGTATGCCATTGTGTGTCGGTGGGAACGAATGAAAAAATGTACAGAACTGCATACACAAGAAGACTTGATGTAAAAAAAAATTTTTTTCAAGCACATGAGTGCTTGTTCCATTTTCCTCATAATAACAAAATAAAATGAATGAAAAATAAAAACACACACACAAAACATACTCAAACATGGACACACAGACAGACAGACACGCACACACATTTTAACCCCACCCCGAGCAACATGACCACATCATCTCTCTCTCTACCTCACAGGTGATGTGACAGTACACCTGTCTAGAAAGGACAAGGTACCTGGCTTCCTCCTCTCCAAAGCAAACTTTGATGCCATCCATGACACCATCAGTGGTGTACTGGGCGCTAGTCTTTCAGAGGAACCATTAAACTGAGGCATCACATGCAACTTGTATTTAGCTCACATGCAAAACCCCACAATAACAAGAGAGTTGCCTCCACAAAAACAACTATATACATTGAAATTAAAATAAAAAAATTAATGGAGCTACACTGAAAGTAAATAATGTGCTTTCTGTCAGAGGGAAAACCCAAAATTAATACAGAAAAATATGTGATAAGGGCACTACAATATATAACAATATCATACAACACCAGACAACACAAAGCAATGCAATGCAACAAAACATAACACCACAAAACACAATATAATCCCATGCAATTCCACACTATATCCTACCATACAATACAACACAATATAATATAACAACACAACACAACACAGCATCAAATCCTCATACAAAACAGTGTGTGGCCCAGACCAAAAGCGGTGTCAGTTACTGATGTCAGCTAATTGCCAAGGCCTGCACTACAATGTTGTTATGCTGTAAAATGTGTTGAGATTGCCTTCAGCCATGACAAGCTCCTAACATAACAACCTGCACTCTCCTTTACAGGAGAAAAAAATCCTCTGAAGTCGGAGTATGGCTGCCTATATGGCGAGGTACTTGAAAATAGTCATACACGCAAACTTCTCATCTGGTGTACTTCCTATCTCACAGTGATTCCCAGGTGGGATGATGAGTGAGTCAGGGTGTGGCATGTTCTGGGTGACCCCCAGGGTGTAAAGCTAAGAAACACACAACAACAACAACAACATACAAGACAACACAATACCACAGAAGTGCTTTGGATGAGACTATAAACTGATGTCCCGTGTGTAACGCCCACAGAAAATCTTGCAAACATGATTTGCCTATGCCCCTTTTTGAAGACAAGACTATTGTGTGCCGGTGGGAAAGGATGACAAAATTTACAAAACCGCATGTACACAGAGACTGGATGTAAAAAAAAGCACATGAGTATTTATTCCATTATTCTTGAAATAAAATAATAATAACAAAGAGAACAACACAAGGCAAACATATCAAACCCTCAAACAATATAACACAAGACAAAAGAAGACATCAAGATATCAAACCCTCAGACAAGACAAGACCAGACAAGACAAAAGAAGACAGCAAACCCTCAGACAAGACCAGACAAGACAAGACCAGACAAAGCAAGACCAGACCAGACCAGACAGGACAGGGCAGCAGGCCTCAGCCAGTCTCTCGCCCCTCACCTCTGCCGCTGCAGTCCTGACGGAAGAGGCCCGGGCAGCCGGGGATGTCGCAGAGCCGACCCTTCCAGCCTGTGGCGTAGTGGCAGGCGCACCTGCCCTCCTTGAGGTGCCCGTGACCCGAACACTCCGAGTTGCACCCCACCCCCGCCCACCCCTCCTCGCACTTGCAGGTCCCCGCGTCGGGGGGCCACTGGCGGCCGTGCACGCACGGCTCATCGCACGCCGGCCCCATCCACGGCCCCGAGCAGTTGACGCAGCGCGGGGGGTCGAAGGTCGTGCCGTCGCAGTCGCCCCGCCCGCTGCAGTCGGGCTGGCCGGGGCAGTCGGTCAGGTGACAGGCCGCGCCGGTCCAGCCGGCGAAACAGTCACACTGGTGTCTCTGGCTGTTGCAGTCGCCGTGCCGGCTGCACTCCACCTGGGTCTGCGGGTGTCGGGGGCAGCCAGGCGTCTCGCAGTAGCTACCCCACCACCCGCTCAGCAGGGGGCAGTCACACGATCCTGGGATGACAACGTGTGTTGATGTGTGTCGTTATTATGATGGCGTGGTGGGGTGGGGGGAGGAGGACAGCCCAGTTAGTGGTTAGAGCGCTGCGCTCATGGTCTGACAGCCCTGGATCAAGCCACCATGGAGGTGCCTGTTTTAGGGAATTTTACCCTGGAGTCCTTTGGATGAGACTGTAAACCGAGGCCAAACGTGTCAATACATACAAAACATCTTGCGCACGAGTCAAAAACATGTTCTGCCTTTTGAAAAAAAGTAGGCCATTTTAAGCCAGCAGGAGCGAATGACGATTTGTTTTTTTAAACGTATACACACAGCTACCTTGATGGTGGGTAAAGTGTAACCCACACAGAAAATGAATGCAGTCAACAAAGCCACATTTCTCATTGTACCCCACACTTTCTCTCTCCAAACAGCTGACCTGAGAGGGAAAAACTTATATAAACTTGTCATCATCACCATCATCACCATCATCATCACCATTATCGTCATCACCACCACCACCACCAAATAATCATCATCATCATTACCACTATCATCATCATTGTTGTTGTCGTCATCATCATCATCACAATCCTGTGGTATACACTACAACACAACACACTACAGCACAACAACCACATCCCCCAATAGTCACCTTTTAGGAAAAAAGACTATTGTGTGCCAGTGGGAAAGGATGACAAAATTTACAAAGCCGCATGTACACAAGCACACCTACCGTCAGCGCGACAGCTTCCATGGAAAGAGCACTCCACGTTACAGCCGTCGCCATGGTGACAGGTGGAGTTGCACACACACTTTTCGTTGTCGCTGTCGGCCTGTCCGAAGATGCAGGGGTCATCGCAGGCAGGTCCCACGTAACCCGCCTGGCAGTCCGTGCAACGAGGAGGGTCAAAGGTCGTGTTGCAAATCCCGCGGCCGTTACAGTTACCGTTGCCGGGGCAATCAGAAACGCTGCAGTCCGCCCCTGGAAGACACAAGGTCAGAGGCTCACTACAGCGTCTGACAGGTGGGGATTTTTCTGTTGTTGGTTTTTTTTTCAATGTGTTTCATGGTCAGACAGACCCCAGTGGAGACCTGTGCTTCCACACCTGTCCTCCCCTGATGACTGCATTCAACTCTGAACCTTGCCCTGTCTTCCCAGTCTGACGATAAAATCGAACTGGATGTCGAAGCCCTTCGGATGAGACTATAAACCGAGGTCCCATGTGCGAACACACAGAGAACATCCTGTGCACGTGTTAAAAATCTGTAAAACCGCACGCACAAAGGTGTCGTGTTTAGCCGCCGTCCCCGAAGTACGAATGTGGCTACCTAAATGGAAGCGGAAAAGGTGGCATTCGTGAACCCCAGACCTCTAGCTGAAGATTTAAAAAAATAAAATAAAAATAAAAAATAAAAAACAACTGTGAAGAACTTGTAGTCCACAGTGGCTATCAACACTGGGCAACCGCCATTCTTGCCTATGCATATATATATATATATATATATATATATATATATATATATATATATATATATAAACATACACAGATTTTTCACATTACAAACACAAATATTATATGCAAACAAACACACCATACATACACAAGCAAGCACATCTACACACACATAACACACACACCCACACTTAACCATAACCATACATACACACACAACTACCCACACATACACCCGACATACAAACATCACCACAGTCCTTACCTGTCCATCCAGGCTGACAGAAGCACCTGCCAGTGACGGCCACGCAGTCCCCATGCCCCGAACACACCTGGCCCTGGCCTGGACAGGTGGGCACCGTGCACTTGGCGCCTGTCCACCCAGCCTGGCACTCGCAGCGGCTGGAGTTACCCGTCGTCTGCACACCCCGTGTCCGTTACACCGCGACTGGCAGAACTCCCCCAGGTGGCAGGCGTCACACACGCACTGCCCCAGCACGCACGCCCCCTGTCCGCCGCACATCAGGCTGCAGTTGTTGCCGTGGTAACAGCCGTCGCAGACGCAGGCGCCGCACTGAGAGCAGGCTCCGTGACCGCTGCAGTGCAGCTGGGGTCGGCAGGTGTGCTGGCAGGTGTGCCCCACGCGGCCCTTCCTCACACGCGCAGGTGCCAAAGTCCGTGCAGGTGCCGTGCGCGCCGCAGGTGTCGGGGGTGCAGGTGTACTGACAGTCCTGGCCCACAAAGCCGGGGCTGCAGGAGCAGGTGAGGTTGGCCGCGGACCAGGCCCCGCGACTGCTGCAGGCCTGGCCGTGATGCTGCTGCAGGCTCCCAGACTGCCCCGCGTGGCGCTGCGACGCGCCCCCGGCAACGGCGCGGCGCGACAGCAGCACTCGGCTGGCGTAGGTCGCGGCCGTAGGTGCGGATGCGGCCGCCCCCTCCCCCTCCCCCGTAGTGGGTGCAGCACAGGTGACCGTGGCAGTCGCTGGAGCCTGCTCCCCCCCCTGCAGACACGAACCCCCAGCCTTCCGTGACCCCCCCGTCCAGCCACACTCCCCCCCCCGCCCCGCCCCCCTCTCCGCCCGTTGCCGACGCTCCCGTTGACCTCACGTGACCTTCGATGTAGGAGGCGTGCGAGACGACCTTGATGGCAGCGCCCCCTCTGGCCCCGGCCCTGTGGTACAACTTCCTCCCCCGCTGCCCGCGTCCTTGGGAAGGAAGGGGTCACCGTAAGTGTGACCTTGACACGTGGAGGAGGAGCAGGAGGAGGCGGCGCCTCCCCCACGACCCCCGTACGACCCCCCTGACCCTGCCGCACACTGGCTGCCGTGACCCGGGCCTGCCCACAGACAGCGCACCACGCTTCAGTCAAGCAAGACCTGATCTACATGATTGGGATGTACACAGGTGCTTTACACTGACGGGATGTACACAGGCCCTTTACACTGACCTGATTTACACAGGCCCTTTACACTGATCTGATTTACACAGGCCCTTTACACTGACGGGATGTACACAGGCCCTTTACACTGATCTGATTTACACAGGCCCTTTACACTGATGGGATTTACACAGGTCCTTTACATTGATGGGATTTACACAGGCCCTATACATTGACAGGATTTATACGGGTCCTTTACATTGATGGGATTTACACAGGCCCTATACATTGATGGGATTTACACAAGTGCTTTAAATTGATCTGATTTACACAGGTGCTTTACATTGCAACTGGAACTAGAAGACATGAAAGCGCTTTCTAGGCAGGTGCGTTACTGCTAAACCACCGATACACTGCATGCTGTAGAAACTTATGACACATAAACAAAATGTTTAAAAAGTCACACTAGCATTGCTTTCAGATACCTTTCCTGACAGGGGAATGTGGCTGCCTTATTGGCTACGTCAACTACAATCACAAACGTTAGAGGAAAAAAAACAACAACAAAAATACAACAACGGCAAATCTCAGAGCCAAGAAACAAAGAAGAAGAAACAGCACAAGAAGAAGTTAAAGAAAAAACACCGACAAAGAAGAAAAAAGGCAGAAAGAAAGAAACAACACAACAAAATATTTTTTAAGAAAAACGAAGTGAAGAAGTTTATAGAAAAGAAGAAAACAAAGAAGAAAAAAAGACAAACAAAGAACAACAAAAAGAAGAAACTACAAAAGAAAAAAAAGAGAAGAGAGAGGGGGAGGGGGGAACAAAGAAAAAGAAGACATCCTCACACTCAGAATGGGTGGAGGGGGCAAAAAACATTCGCGTACGCAAAAAATCTCACCATTGGTAAAACTGGAGCTCTAGCTGAGAGAACAACATTTTTTGTTTTTTTAAAAAAGGCAGAAAAAAAAGAAGATATGTAGATGAAGACAATACAGAAGAAGAGAAAAAAGAGACAACACAGAAGAAGAGAAAAAAAAAGAGACCATGTCCCCGCTCACCTTGCTGGGAGAAGTAGCCAGCGCCACTGCCGTCCATCACAGCGCTCTTCTCCATGTCCAGCACTCGCGTGCTGAGGTGAGCCGCGCGGTCAACAGCCGACCCTGCCCCCCATCTGCACTTCAAAGAGGTCGGTGTGCACCACCAACGAGCTGTCCGAGCTGAACGAGTAGCTGCTCAGCGTCAGTGCTCCCCCCTTCATCACCGTCACCTCCGAGAAGCGATACGTCCCGCTGTAGGTGGCGTTGTCGGTCCGCGATGCACACAAGCTGTACCTGAAATTGACGAGGAGGGTTGTTGTCAGGATGTATGGAAGAACAACAAAAAGAAACGACAAACAACGAAAAGAAACGACAAACAACGATATAAGGCTACATCTGGGAAGGAAACCAGGATTTAATGAAGAAGAAGAAGATGAGCACAGTCTGACATCCCCAGACTTCAGGCATCCACAGAGAAATCAAAGGACCGACCACACACTCTCTTACCCCCACTGGTAGAGGATGTGGCCATTATTTAACTCCACACAAACCCTCACCTACAATTGGTTTTGTTGGTGTTGTTTAATGTCCTTTCACTACTTGGTGATTTAGACAAATTCGCAGTCATACCAAAGCACCTATATACACATCCCATCTCTCTCTGTGTATGTATGTATGTATGTATGTACATATATATATATATATATATATATAGAGAGAGAGAGAGAGAGAGAGAGAGAGAGAGAATTGCTGAGAGACATATAAAACTTCTTGAATAGTGGTATATTTCTTATCAATATCTAAACCTCTATAAACATGTCAAGAAGAATTGGGCAATCAAACAATAAATGGTGGATTGAAAGGAGAGTGGAACAACATGTTACATTTTTGGAATAGTTAGTATTCCATACATTTAATCTCAGTTTATGTATCAGAATTTCTAATTTCCGTGGGCAAGAAAACTGTTGATATATATATGTTGGTTTTTTGATAATCTAAGAATGCAAACACTTCAGTGCTGTATTCAGAGGCACCTTGTTCTGCCAAAGAATCAACCAGCTCATTCAAATAAATTCCACAGTGAGAAGGGATCCAGCAAAAACTTATGCTTATGCCTCTGCTTGCCATACAATGTACCAGGAATTTAATCTCCAGTACAATGAATATTGGAGCACTCACTTCCCCCCAACCAAGTTAAGCAGCGTTGAGCGTGGTTACCAATTGGATGGGTGACCGTTTTCGCGCCTTGGCTTCAGTACAGTTCCCCCAGCTGTAAATGGGTACCTGCTCTCTTTAGGGTCAGGGAAGGTAAAGCAGCGAGGGAGAGGAGATGGGCGCCGCCCTCAATACGCTGGCCCTAGAGAAGTGAGGTCTCTGACGCCTCGCTCCCCTACAACCTTAATATAGGTTATGGGACACCTTTACCTTTTTTTTTTTTTTAAACAATGAATATCATTCCTAACCCTAGAAATAAAAACACACACACACACACTCTCTCTCACCCCCACTGGTAGAGGACGCTGCCAGCACTGCGCACGAACAGACGGTCGATGCCGTACAGACCTCCGTAGTTGACCACACCTGCCTCCAGGTAAGTCACGGCTGGCATGGCAACCGTTGCTAGGCTGGTGGTGGAAATGTGGGCGTGGATGTGGGAACGCATTTCCGTGGGGCCGATGCGGACATGTTGGTTGTTGAGCACCTGGAGGTAGCCGCTCCTGTCCCCCGCCAGGGCGTGGATGGTCAGGTGGTTCTGTACAGGTGACGACAGCAAACACAACAGGTGATAATGACTGCCGATAACAACGTAAACAGTAACAGGTGATAATGACTGCCGATAACAACAAGAAACAACAACAGGTGATAATGACTGCTGACAACAACAAGAAACAACAACAGGTGATAATGACGGGAACTAAGCATGGACCAAACAAAACAACCAGGATAATGACTGCTGACAACAACAAGAAACAACAACAGGTGATAATGACTGCTGACAACAACAAGAAACAACAACAGGTGATAATGACTGCCGATAACATAAACAACAACAGGTGATAATGACTGCTGATAACATAAACAACAACAGGTGATAATGACTGCTGATAACAACATAAACAGCAACAGGTGATAATGACTGCTGACAACAACAAGAAACAACAACAGGTCATGATTAATGTCTGACTCACTCTGTGTGTGTGTGTGTGTGTGTGGAAGTAAATGTGCGCACGCACATCCCCAAGTATGTGTGGGCATGCATGTGTCATTCTGAATGTACTTACATGCGCATGTACAGTATAAAACATCTGCATACAAATGCACGCTTCCATGACCGTTCAGATCCATCCTCACCAAAACTGCTGTGCCAATCTTCACTGTCATCAGTATTGCTTTTTTTTTCTTCAGTGTTTCTTTTAACATTTTCATTCTGATTAAAAGGAACAGTACAAAAATCATTACTGTCAGTGCTGTTTTTATGATGATCATCATGATTATATCCTCACCATCAAATTCATCATCATAATTATTTTCATCAGTATCTCGTCCACTGCTGTGGCTGGAAGAAAAGCACCCCCCCCCCCCCACACAAACACACACACAAACACACACACCCTACACACACAAACACACCCCTACACACACAAAACACACACAAAACTACCCTACACACACACACAAACACACCCCTACACACACACATCCCTAACACACACACACAAAACATCCCACACACACACACACACACACACACACATCCCTACACACACACACACACAAACACACACCTACACACAACACCCACACACCCTAACACACACACACACACACCTAACACACACAACACACCCACACAACACACACCATCCCTACACACACAAACACACACACCTACACACACACAACAACCCCTACACACAAACACCACACCCTACACACACACACACCCTAACCACACACACTCACATCCCTACACACACACATCCTACACACACAACCTACAAACACACTCACACACACTCCTGCCACATCTACACAAGCAGCATCACACGCAAAAACCCACCATTCAGGCGACACACTGTGCGGCCACTCCCCACACGGGTCGTGCATCAGCGGCATCGTGCAACTCCCACACTGGAGGAGGCCTGCGCACACGTGCCCGATGATGGCGAATCCCACCGTCGGCTGACCTCACCTCCCACACGGAGGCGACCGTCAAAGCGAATTGTTTACCGTGGCGACAGCCTCAGCCTCCGCAGAGCACCCGTCAAAGCGTGTTTCCACACAGCCACAGAACGTAGCATCACCATGCCTCACGTGTCTGTTACACACACACACAGACACGTTAGACATACACACATGTATGTGAACATGTAGACATCCGCACATGTTAGACATACACACATGTATGTGAACATGTAGACATACACACATGTTAGACATACACACATGTATGTGAACATGTAGACATCCGCACATGCATACACACACACACGTTTGTTTTGGTTTGGTTATTCTTTGTTGCTCGTTTGTATTATGGTGGATACATTTTCAGGAGATTTGTTCTTTATTTGATTTGTATGGCTTAACATTGTTCAGGTTTTTTTGTGTGTTTTGTTTTTAATTCCATGTATGCATATATTATTGTCTTCTCTTGTTTGATTTGTATGGTTTATCATTAATTAGGTTTTTATTCTGTCTGCATATATGTTATCTTTTCCTCTCTCTTTTTTTACTTTAGATAGATGGCTTGATGAAAAAAAGCAAATGCACTGCTTATTCAATATACCATCTAAAAATAAAAGTTTGATTTAGACTTTGACACATGTACGAACATGTGGACATATGTACATGCATGCAAACACATACATGTAGACATTTGCGCATGCACACACACGTGTGTGTATGAACATATAGACATGTGCACATGCATGGATGCGCACACACACACACACACACACACACACACAGAGGCAGATGCAGTCCTTCAGATGAGACTATAAACCGAGACCCCATGTTCGAACGCATGCAGTACATCTTGCGCACACGTTAAATCCTGTTCTGCTTTTCGGGAGAGTAGGCCATTGTGTGCCGGTGGAAACAGATGACAACATTTACAAAACTGCATACACACAGGGACTGGATGTAAAAAAGCACATGAGTGCTAATTCCATTATCCTCGATATAAAAGAATAAATAAAATAAAATAAATAAATAAATGCACACTCCCGCATAACCCCCGAGAACAAAACATAGGCCCCCCCAGCATTCCCACAGGGGAAAAAACAAGCGCGGCAGTGCTGATGTTCTGTCAACTAAAGACTTTTTTTACAGAAGGTGGAGACCCAGTGTGGAAAGCTAAATGCAACTTCTCCATCATTCTTTACCACATTATTTTATGATACTTTTTATACCCACCATTACGGTAGCCACATTCCAACCTCAGGGACATTATGAAATGATTTCTCCAAGATTTCTTTTTCAACAAAATGTACCCCAAATTTCTTTTTTTTTAAACAAAGAAAACACCCTTGAAACATAAAATATTTGGTGTAAACATTAAGGATCTTCAGCGTCAGAACCACGACCTTTGCCAGACCTGACAGAGCGGGTCAGCTCTGATTCAGCAGACAGGCTGCAGTGATGACCAGCTTAGGAAGCTGGACGTGCCCTGAAGAGGGCGACACACAGGGTGTTCCTCACCGTGCCTGACATGACACGACAGCAGACATCTCTGTACTGACTGTGCCTGACATGACATGACATATCTGTACTGACAGTGCCTGACATGACATCTCTGTACTGACAGTGCCTGACATGACAGCAGACATCTCTGTACTGACTGTGCCTGACATGACAGCAGACATCTCTGTACTGACTGTGCCTGACATGACACGACAGCAGACATCTCTGTACTGACTGTGCCTGACATGACATGACATATCTGTACTGACAGTGCCTGACATGACATCTCTGTACTGACAGTGCCTGACATGACAGCAGACATCTCTGTACTGACTGTGCCTGACATGACAGCAGACATCTCTGTACTGACTGTGCCTGACATGACATGACAGCAGACATCTCTGTACTGACAGTGCCTGACATGACACGACAGCAGACATCTCTGTACTGACTGTGCCTGACATGACATGACAGCAGACATCTCTGTACTGACAGTGCCTGAAATGACAGCAGACATCCTTCAGATGAGACTATAAACCGAGGTCCCATGTGTGAACGCACACAGAACATCTTGCACACAGGTTAAAACCTGTTACACTTTTCAGAAGAGTAGGCCTTTGTGTGCCGGTGGGAACGGATGACAAAATTGACAAAACTGCATACACACGGGGACTGGATGTAAAAAAGCACATGAGCACTTGTTCCATTATCCTGGAAATAAAAGAATAAAGAAAAAACCAAACATCTCTGTACTGACATGACAGCAGACAGCTCTGTACTGACATGACAGCAGACAGCTCTGTACTGACATGACATGACAGCTCTGTACTGACACGACAGCAGACAGCTCTGTACTGACACGACAGCAGACAGCTCTGTACTGACACGACAGCAGACAGCTCTGTACTGACACGACAGCAGACAGCTCTGTACTGACACGACAGCAGACAGCTCTGTACTGACACGACAGCAGACAGCTCTGTACTGACACGACAGCAGACAGCTCTGTACTGACACGACAGCAGACAGCTCTGTACTGACACGACATCAGACAGCTCTGTACTGACACGACAGCAGACAGCTCTGTACTGACATGACAGCAGACAGCTCTGTACTGACACAACAGCAGACATCTCTGTACTGACACGACAGCAGACAGCTCTGTACTGACACGACAGCAGACAGCTCTGTACTGACACGACAGCAGACAGCTCTGTACTGACATGACATGACAGCTCTGTACTGACATGACATGGCAGCTCTGTACTGACATGACATGACAGCTCTGTACTGACATGACAGCTCTGTACTGACACGACAGCAGACATCTCTGTACTAACATGACATGACAGCTCTGTACTGACATGACAGCTCTGTACTGACACGACATGACAGCTCTGTACTGACATGACAGCTCTGTACTGACATGACATGACATCTCTGTACTGACAGTGCCTGACATGACAGCTCTGTACTCACATCGCCTGGCTCTGCCACCAGAAGCGGTCACGTGACCTCGGCCCGTCATGGTGTTGGCTCGGATGAGCACGCTGCCTCCGCTGCCAGCGCCCCCTGCAACGTCCTGGCTTCCCAGGTAGCCGTCGGTTCCGTCACAGCTGACGCGGCCGTCCAGTTGGAAGTGCTGCACAGCAGTCAGGTAGGAGATAGAGTTCACTTCACCTGCTGGCCGTGTGAGATGATAATGATAATGATGATGATGATAATGTATGGTCTTTATATAGCGCTGAATCTCGCAAAGCAAACAAACCAAAGCGCTTACTATGGAAGATAACTGTATTGGGGAAGGGGTGGTGGTATTATTTTTATGCTCTCCCAGGTCAACTTTAAATGCAGACCTACCAGTGCCTTAATTCTTTTATATATATATATATATATATATATATATATATATATATATATATATATATATATATACATGCAGAAGATCAAATGTAATTGTTAAAGATCCCATAATTCAGTCGGTTATGAAAACACGAACACACCCAGCATGCAACCTGTACAATGAAATGAGCCGCTCTAAAGTCGGAACGTGTCGGCTGAATCCAGCAGGCAGACCTCCTGCCAAAAGACAAGCACAGGAGAAGAAGACCTAGGCACTATGCATCTTTCCAGGTGAGGAAAATTCCACGCCAAGAGACAAAGACAGACACACCCCTTCATCAGCTGCAATCTCCATCTCTACACACACAGCCCACAGAACCGGCAGACAGAAATCAAAACTGGCACAATGCCCCTAGCCCCACATTGATCAGATAATGGTGACATCAGGTGTTTTGATTGACGAAGGAGGACATGACAAAGGGCACACGACTCACCTGTCCCACGTTGATGAGGACAGAAGCGCCCCCTGCGCCACCAGCGGAGCCCCCACCTCCACTTCCGGCCGTTGTCGGCCACACCATGTTGCCGTAGTAACCACCGCCACCAATGCTGTAGCCTGGTCCCCCTGTCACATTGATGTGGATGTGGTGGTGTTATGGACGTTCACATGGGATGTGGATGTGGTGTTGTGGGAGTTCACGTTGATGTGTATGTGGTGGTGTTATGGAAGTTCACATTGATGTGTATGTGGTGTTGTTATGGAAGTTCACACGGCATGTGTATGTGGTGTTGTTGTGGGAGTTCACGTTGATGTGTATGTGGTGGTGTTATGGAAGTTCACATTGATGTGTATGTGGTGTTGTTATGGAAGTTCACATGGGATGTGTATGTTGTGTTATGGAAGTTCATATGGCAAGTGTATGTGGTGTTATGGAAGTTCACATGGGATGTGTATGTGGTGTTATGGAAGTTCATATGGCATGTGTATGTGGTGTTATGGAAGTTCATATGGCATGTGTATGTGGTGTTATGGAAGTTTAAACTTGTGAATCAATTCAGTTAATCAAGAACAGCAACACACACAAACATGTCCTTCAGCAATCCTAGACACTGCGCGCGCACACACACGCACACACACACACACACACGCACGCACACACACACACACACGCACGCACACACACACACACACACACACGCACGCACACACATGCAATCAAGCTGAACCCAGACACAGAGTGTGGAAGTAAACACAAAGACAGCAGGAGGCATAACACAAACCAGTCATTGGCAATCACAAGGTTCACACTTAGTTTAGGAGCGAGGTCTTGCATTGTTTCGGGAAGAATGTGTTGTTTGTTTGATTGTAGTTTTGTTTTTGGGGAGGATATGTTTTCTAATTCAATGAAATAGCATTTAGGAAGAATGTGTTGTTTAATTCACCGAGATATTATTTTGAAAAAACGTGTTGTTTAATTCACTGAGCTATTATTTGGAAAAAACGTGTTGTTTAATTCAATGATATATTATTTGGTAAGAATGTGTTGTCTAATTCAATGAGATATTTGGTAAGAATGTGTTGTCTCTAATTCAATAAAACATGAAGTAGACTTTTTGACAGCTGTATATGAAATATGTAAAATCTGTTCACAGAGATAGATGTATGAGCATCTCTCTAAGATCATAAAACTAAAAGACCATCAGAATAACAAAAATGAATGTTAATAGAGACTTTCTGTAACAATGACATTTATGAAAAAGTTTTACCTAGTCATTGGGGGATGTGTTGCATGACTATCAGGGTATTCTTGTTATACTTTCATACTAGTACTATTATGGTGTCCTCCCCCTTTCCATCATCCAGGAGACCCTGAGATCAGAAACTAAGGTACCTCCCTGTCTTGTCTGTTCTACTCTCAGCTACAGAAGAAAACCTACAGCAATAAAAGAGCTGCCCCAGAAGAAAAAAAAAGCAAAGAAAAAAGCCACTTTTACAAGAAATCAAATACACTTACAGACAAAAAAACTAGGAAAAGCAAAAAAAAAGAAAGAAAGAAAGAAAAAGATTGGTGCTTCACTTGCGGTGATGTGCTCTGCTCACAGAGAGAGCAGCCCGTATGTAGTGCAGAGCAACCTGCTGCTGTGACTGAAATTTGCACTGTACTGTTTTTTCTCCCTCCCTGTCTGGTCCTTGGCTAGAGCTCCCAGGTGACATTTTGCATATGCAGCTATTTTTGCCCACCATTGTGGTAGCCACACTCTGACTTTGGGAAAACCAATACAGCGCGATATGATTACAATTATACACCCTGGCCCAGACAAAAAAGCTGTGTCAGTTATTGATGCCAGCAAAGTGCCAAAGGTTACATCATAACGTTCCCATGTTAAGATGTCATACTGAGATTGCCTTCAGCCGTGATCAGCTCTTAACATAACAACCTGCACTCTCTTTCAAAGGAGAAAAAATCCTCTGAGGTGGCAGTATGGTTGCCTATACTGCAAAGCACTTGAAAAAGAGTCCTAAAAGCAAACTTCTCATCCAGTGAATACAGACAAACCCTCATGTTGATTTCCAGGTGGGAAGAGTGAGGCAGAGTGCATGTTCTGGGTGACCTCCCCAAGGTGTGAAGTTGGGGAGTGTATAACAACAACAACAACAACGACGACGACAACAACAACAACGTACATCTCCACTCACCATGACCAGCATGACCTCCTCCACTGCCACTGCTCCCCGACCCTCCTCCAGCGCCGACCCCCAAACCAGGGCCGTACCCGTGGCCGTCTCCGCTCATCACGCCACCACTCCTCACCGTCAGCTCCGTCAAGTTGAAGGTCATGGTCAGCGACTGCAGCGCCACCTCCCCGCCTTTCTTGACGGCCAGGCGGGGCGCGGTGAGGGTGGCGTTGCGCGGACTCATCTCCAGCACCAGCTGAGCGTTGTTGTGGACGTTCAGCGTGGTGAAGAACAGCAGCCCCGGGCCAGAGGACACCGAGGACCGCTCTCTGTAGCGCAGGTTGGTGTGCGCGTCCTCTCTGAAGTACGTCCTTGACCCCCTCTCCAAGGTCAAGGTCTCCACACCCTCCAGCCGACCGCCGAGGATGAAGGTCTGGGTCAGAACGACGACCTCTGTGGGGAGGACCAGCTCCCCGCCCCGATCCACGTGGAAGCCGCAGGGGGCGTCCAGGTAGGTGTGTGTGGACTCCACAAAGTGCACGACGAGGCGCTGTTGGCTCTGAACCCTGACCCTGCCCCGCCTGTTGCCCGTCAGCTCCCGCACCACCACAGTGACGTTGTCGGCGCGCTGCGGGTGGTAGAAGTGCAGGTAGGCGTGGCCCTCCACCTGCGCCTCGTCGAAGAAGTAGTACAGAGTGTGGTTCTCCATCACCACGGCAGGGTTGGCCGTCCTCAGCAGCGGCCCGTTGTCCACCGTCAGCTTGACGTGGTCGGGCTTCACTGCGCTGGCGTTCAGGCGGGGGTTGTACTTGAGCTCGCGGTACTGGGGCCCGCGGTTGGACTCGAACTTGTACACGGTGCCCGGCCCCCCGTGCAGAGAGCCGTCGCTGGCCGATCCCACACCTCCCTGCGCCAGGTAGCGGCCCCCGTAACGGTTGCTGAAGTCCACGTGGACGGCGATTCTGCCCCCGCTGCCCGCCCCTCCCGCGCCGGAAGCGTTCCCTCCCTTGGCCTCCAGAGCGCCGTGGCCGGAGAAGTTGAAGGCCTGGATGAAGATGGTGCCCCCGCTCCCCCCTCCCCCTCCGTCGACCCTGGCTGTCTGCCCCGCGGTGTGCACACGCCCGTCCACGTGCAGCTGCCGCCCCACGCGCAGGTTGACGAACCCCCCCCCGCTCCCTCCCCCAGGCCCCCCCCCTCCACTGCCCAGGCTGGTGGGAGAGAAGACGGAGCCGTAGGGTTTCCCGCTGTGTG
Source organism: Rapana venosa (assembly GCA_028751875.1). Classification (NCBI taxonomy): domain Eukaryota; kingdom Metazoa; phylum Mollusca; class Gastropoda; order Neogastropoda; family Muricidae; genus Rapana; species Rapana venosa. The sequence continues at coordinate 4,652,511 of CM054166.1, forward strand.
GGGGCAGTCCCCCCACACCCCCGTAGCTGCCTCCTCCCCCCCCTGCCCCCCCTGACCCCGGGCCTTCACCCCGGGGGTGACCTCTGCCGTCCAGGAGCAGGGAAGCCTGGTGTTCCAGGTCCATGGCCCCCACCTCCAGGACGCCGTGGTTCATCAGCACCTGCGCCGCGTACTTCAGCTCCACGAAGGCCGCGGTGAGGTCAGGTCACGCTGGATGCGCGTCAGCTGCAGCGTGCCGTGACCTTTGACGTTGAGGGTGTAGGCGGAAAAGTTGCCTTCTCCTGACGGGTCGATGTAGGAGCCGTTCTCCAGGAACGCCGTTTCTGCGGTGGCGTCCAGGTTGACGAAGGCCCCGTCCTGCACGTAAAAGTGATGAACGCCCGTGACCTTGCCCTCGATGGTGCTGTTGACCCCTTGGAAGTGGACTTCCGTGGGGAAGATGACCTCGCTGCCGTAGTCGATGTTGAAGCTGCAGGGGGCTTCCGTCCTGTTGTTGACGGACTCCACGTACTCGATGACGGCTTTCTGTCCCCGGCCAGCAGGTGCAGCTGGCCCGTCCTGTCTCCGGTCAGGGCGTGGACGATGACCAGCGTGTCGTTCCGCTGCTTCCCCGGCTGCCTGAAGAAGTTGACTCTGGCGTAGCCGCTGATCTCCGTCACGTTGAACTCGAAGTGCGCTCTCTCAAAGTCCTGGACGACGGTCACCGCCTGCACCCAGCGGCCCTCGTTGTCGGCAGTGGACGTAGCGGTGGTCCACCTGGAAGTAGGTGGTGTTGGAGCCCTCCAGGTACTTGAGGAGGCGGTACTCCAGCGGGCGACGGTTGTTTTCCACGAAGGTCGTTCCCGCAGCTCCGCCGTGAGCGGCCTCCAGGCCGGGGCCTCCAGACCCCCCCGCGTCCGTGAAGGTCCCGCCGAAAGAGAACCGCAGGTCGCAGTGGATGGAGACGCGCCCCCCAGCCCCCCCTCCTCCCCTACCTGTGCCGTTGCCGCCGTGCGTTTTGATTTCCCCGTGGCCGGTCATGTTCATGGTTTCGATCCACACGCTGCCCCCGCTGCCCCCCCCGGCGTCCTGACCCAACCCCCCCAGCCCCTGTGCCGCCAGCAGTCCGTTCAGCTCCATGAAGTGACTCGTTTTCCAGTACAGCACGCCCCCTCCCCTGCCCCCCACCCCCGAGCCGTTGCCCCCTCCGCTGCCAAAGTCGGTGGCGGTGTAGACGGAGCCGTAGGCCTGAGAGAAGTGAGAGACGTTGAGTCCTCCCCCTTGCCCTCCGTGACCAGCGCCGTAACCCACGCTGTCAACGCTACGTCCCGGAGAGTTACCCTCCCCTGCTCCGGGCCCGGCTCCGTCCAGATGGAAGACGCCCTTGCTGTCGATCCAGGCGTAGGTGGAGAAGATCTTGGCGTGGGTCATGAACAGCAAGCCCCAGAACTTGACGCGCATCTCGCTGACTTGGATCTGCACCAGCTGGCGCGTTTTGATGAACCTGCATTCTCCGTTCCGCTTGACGTGCACCGTGTCCCAGGCAAAGGTGCCTTGCTCCGTGACTCTCACGTACGTTCCGTTCTGCAGGAAGGCCGTGTTGGCCGTGGATTCAAACACGATGAGCGCCGAGTCCTCCACATACAGCTCCTGCACCCCGGAGATGGTCCCTGCAATCGTTCCGTTGGTCCCGTGCACGTGGAACTCCCCCGGTAACACGATCTCTGCCTTGTGGTCAATGATGAAGCCACAGGGCGCCTCCGTCCTGTTCATCACCGATTCCACCACCTCGGCAAACAGCTGCTGGTTTTGTCGCAGATGAATCTGTCCCGACTTGTCTCCGATGAAGGTGTGGATGATGACCTTGACCTTTCTGATGAGGTCAGGGTGGTAGATGAGGAGTCGGGTGGTGCCCAGCAGTTCCAGCTCGTTGATTTCGTACAGGAACCTGCCGGGGTCCATCAGCAGGGTGGGCGCTGGACTGTGGCCGAAGTTGTTGTCGGCGTGGACGTGGGTGTGGTCCACCGCCATGAAGGTCACGTTCAGCACGGGGTCGTACTTCTTGTGGCGGTACTCCAGTTCCCGCAGGTTTTCTTCGATGTAGGTCGTGCCAGCTGCCCCGGTGTGCGAGAACGTCCACTCCCCTTGACCCCGCCCGCCGTAGTTTTCGTACTTCCCTCCGTACTGGTATCGCCAGCGACAATGAACGGCAATGCGACCTCCCGACCCTCCACCGCCCTGACCTTGACCGTCACCACCTTTGACGCTCATGACGCCATGCCCCGTGATGTTGGTGGTTTTGATGAAGATGGAGCCCCCGCTGCCCCCGCCGGCGTTGCCTCCCGTGCCGTTACTGCCGTAGGCGGCAAGCAGACCGTCCACTTCAATCAGACCAGCCACGTCCCACAACAGCTTCCCTCCTCCCCGACCTCCTTCCCCACTCCCGTTCCCACCCCCGCTGCCGAACTCGGTGGGTCTGAAGATGGAATCGTAGGGGTCGCCACCGTACGTGGGGCCCGGCCCTCCCCCATACCCGCCGTGAGCCCCTCCCTTCCCCAGCCCCCCAGTGGTGGTGGTGCCGGCTCCTATCCCCCGCTCTGCCGCCTCGCCCCGCCCGTTCAGGTGAAGCACGCCCTGACTCTGCACCTGCGCGTGGCTGTTGAAGATGCGGACCGCGTTCAGGATCAGCTCCGACTGGTAGCGCACAAACAGCCGGGCGCTGGTCAGGCTGAGGTCGCCCGTGATTTGGGAAAACTCTCCGCGCGAGTAGCGGTTGACGCTGAACTCGGCGAAGGTGAAGTTTCCTGGCTCCGTCAGCCTGACGTAGGAGCCGTTCTCCATCAGCGCTGTCTGGGCCGTGGAGTGGAACAGCACGTGGGCGCCGCCGCGCAGGAAGGCGTGCTGCACGCCGGTCAGCCGCCCCGCCAGCAACGTGCGCGTGCCGAAGAAGTGGTCCACGTCGGGCAGCAGCAGCTCCGCGCCGGCGTCGATCCTGAAACTGCAGGGCGCCACCAGCTCGTGCCTCTGAGACTGCACCACTTCCGCGTACAGCTTCTGCCTCTGCCTGATGTGCAGCAAACCCGTGCCGTCCCCGTCAAACTTGTGGATGGCCACCGCGACCTCCGACTTTCCTGTGGGGTAGTCTATCATGAGGTTGGCGTGGCGGGTGAGCAGCGCCTCGTCAAAGTCGTACCAGTCTCTGCCACCTTCCTGAACCCCCGTGTACAGCCAGGGCTCCGCGTGCTGCACGTACAGGTGGGAATCCAGGTTTTCATTGTCGATCTCCACACGTCGGTGCGTGGCCACAGTGTACGTCCTGTTTTCGCCTTTGTCGTATTTGATGTCCGCATACTGAGGACCTCGCGCCGTTTCTTCCACGTACGCCGTCCCTGCCGCCCCAGCTGCAGTCTGACCTTGACCTTGACCCCCAACGGACCTCAAACGACCTCCGAATTTGTTGGCAAAGTGGATGTGGATGGCGATGCGTCCTCCAGCACCCCCCCCCCTCCCTGCCCTCCGCTGGCGTTGTCGGCGTGGCCCCCGCTGGCCTCCACCAGTCCGTAGCCGGTGAAGTTGAGGGTGGTGATGAAGATGCTGCCCCCACTCCCTCCTCCTGCCCCCACCCCCACCCCTGACGCACCCTGCACCGTCACCACCCCGTCCACAATCAGCAGTTTGCCGTTATTCCACACCAGGTAGCCACCTCCTTGACCTCCAACCCCTGACCCATTACCCCCACCGCTGCCCAGGGACGCGGGGATGAAGACGGAGTTGTAGGCCTTGCCCCCGCGGTGAGGAAACTTGGCACCTCCGTGTCCTCCGTGAGCCGCCCCTGTGCCATGGCCGGCTATAGTGCTGCCTGTAACAACAACAACAACAACAAGTGTTACATGTCTTCATTTTATTTGTAAAAAATTTTTTATACCACTTTAAGTCATAATAATAATAATAATGTATGGAATTTATATAGCGCTGAATCTTGTAAAGCAACAAATCAAAGCGCTCAGATTTTATTTCATACCACTTTAAGTCACGGCAGATTTCTCTCCGTGAAATTCGGGCTGCTCTCCCCGGGGAGAGCGGGAGAACGCGTCGCCACTTAGCGCTGCGCCACCCTTTCACCCTTTCTTTTTTTTTCTTTTTTTTTCTGCAGCTGTAATTGTTTCCCTATCAGAGTGGCTTTTTTCTAAGAATTTTGCCAGGGACAACTCTCTTGTTGCCGTGGGTTTTTTTTACGTGCGCTAAATAATTACGTGTAACACACGGGACCTCGGTTTATCGTCTCATCCGAAAGACTAGCGCCCAGACCACCACTCATGGTCTAATGGATGGGGGAAAAATTTCCGGTCCAAACGGGGTACGAACCGCCGCACACTTCCGACCCGGACTTTTCGCTTTCTAGACAGGCGCGTTACCTCTACCTCATGAGATTTCTCTGCGTGAAATTCGGGCTGCTCTCCCTGGGGAGAGCACATTGCCACAAGAGCAGTTGCATCCTTTTTTGTTGTAGTCTGCAAATGTATTTGTTTCCCTATCAGAGTGGCTTTTTTTCCTAAGAATTTTGCCAGGGACAACTCTCTTGTTGTCGTGGGTTCTTTTACGTGCGCTGAATTATTTTGTTAACACACGGGACCTTGGTTTATCGTCTCATCCGAAAGACTAGCGCCCAGACCACCACTCATGGTCTAATGGATGGGGGAAAATTTTGGGCCCAAACGGGATTCGAACCACCTTACACTTCCGACCCAGACTTTTCACTTTCTAGACAGGCACGTTACCTCTAGACCACCGATCCACCAAAGTCTTCAGTTGTTACAGTGCTGCCTGTGACAACAACAACAATAACAACAAGTGTTACATGTCTTCAGTCATCATGGTGCTGCAGGCAACACAGACAACAACAACAACTATAACAACTGTCAGGTATCTTCCCATTATTTCTGAGAGGCTCCACGGTCTGATAACAGAGATTCCTGCATCCACCAGTCACAAAGAGAAAAAACCAGAACTTGTCACATAGAAGAAGAAGAAGAAGAGAGAGGAAGAAGAAGAAGAAGAAGAAGAAGAAGAAGAAGAAGAGGAAGAAGAAGAAGAGGAGGAAGAAGAAGAAGAAGAAGAAGAATAAGGAGAAGAAGAAGAAGAAGAAGAAGAAGAAAGAGAAGAACAAGTAAAGGAGGAGGAGGAGGAGGAAGAGGAGGAGAAGGAGAAGAAAAAGAAAAAGTTATATATCTGCAATCACTTCTGAGGACATTTTTTTTTTATCTCTTCTCTGTGTTCTTGACATCTTTGAGTAAATTTGCCATCAATTCCTGCCTCTCCCGATTCCAACCATTTCTGTGTACATTTATTTCTCCCCCCAGCACTGTGATCATGTCCATGTGAGTAGAGATTTTTTAATGCATTTCATAAATCATAAGAAGGAAGGTGGCAAGACGGTTAATACGTTCACCTGCCTAACAAGTTAACTGTGAGGGTCCGAGTTTGATTCCCAGCCTTGCCCTTTCTTCCCACTTTGGCAAGAAAATTGAACGGAATGTCAAGGTCCTTCGGATGAGACAATAACCAGAGGCTCCATGCTCGAATGCATTCAGATCATCTTGTGCACACATAAAAACATGTTCCGCTTTTCAGAAGAGTAGGCCATTTTGTGTCTGAAGGAACAGATGACACATTTTTAAAAAGAACACAAGCACACAGGTATCATGTTCAGACACTAGCCCCTCAGTCAGAATGTGGCTACCTAAATGGAAGCGGGGAAAAAAACACCAAACCTTGTTGCACAATCTGCCCATAGCTGAACCTTGGAGCTGTAGCCAAGGAACGGAAAAAAACAAAAAAATAAAATAATAAAATTTTTAGTCATGCATTTAGTTTTGCTGTCTCTGACAGAAGAGGTTCATACACTCCACTTTTCATCATGCTGCTTTGTTTAACAGACATACAGGCAACAAACAGTTTTTAAAAAAAGAAAAAAAAGAAAGAAAAAACCAAAAAAAATCCCCATGTACATGTACAAAAAGTGAAAGAAAAACAGGCTGTGGGAACAAAAAGGCCCCTCAGTTCAACAGAAAGACGTTCCAAACAACACACAGCGAAGAAGTGACCTGACACAGAGGCAGCAGCAGACAGAGGACAGCAGTAAGACAGAAACAACAGCTGTCTCTCTCTCTCTGTCTGTCTCTCTCTCTCTCTGTCTCTCTCTCTAGCGCAGCATTCAGGGAGGCTTACCTGCGCCAGGCCCCTGCTCGGCCCCGAACCCCTCCCCTGCCAGGGTCAGGCGACCCCGGCTCTCCACCACGCCCTCGTCCGAGGTGATGGTGCCCTGGTTCATGAACACCGCCCCCTCGTACTTCACCACGAAGCGCGTGACGCTCAGCCTCAGCCGCCCCGCCACCTGGGTCAGGTTGACCCTGGACCCGCGCTGCACGGTCATCCAGGTGAAGGAGATGTTGCCCGGCTGCGTCATGTGGGCGTACCGGCCGCCCTCGATCACCGCTGTCTGCGAGGTGGAGTAGAACACGGCTGAAGCTCCCTCGGCGACGGTGAGGTTGTAGATGCCCGTCATGAGGCCGGCGTGCCGTGTCCTGGTGCCCAGCATGACGACCGTGGAAGGCAGGAGGATTTCCGCCCCAGCGTCGACGCGGTAACTGACAGGGGCCACGGTGTACCTGGTGGTGGAGGCCACATACTCCGAGAACAACTTCTGGGAGGCCTTGAGATGCAGCAGGCCTGTCCTGTCCCCCTCAAACGTGTGCACGATCAGCTGCGCTCCACTGCCGTCCAGCTCGATGAACACGTGGTTCACCGCTTCCAAGTAGTCCACCGTGATGTTGTCTTGGTCGGCTTCTCGGAACAGCACCGTGGCTAGGTCGTGGTTACGGTTCTTGTTGTTGAGGAACAGTTTGTGTGAGGGAGATCGTCCTTCGTAGTACTCTTGTGTTGGCGGCCGGGTGTAGGGCACATACTGCAGAAACACGGTGCCCGCCGCCCCGTTGAGATCCGAACCCGTGTCCACGTGTGTCCCCGACACGCCGCCATAGGCCTGCATTTCTCCGCTGAACTCCAACAGGCGGCTGACCTTCACAGCCATACGCCCCCCACTGCCTCCCCCCCCTCCCCCTGAGGTGCCGCCCCCTTGCACAGAGATTTGTCCATGGCCGGAGAAGTTGGTGGCGTTGATGTAGATGGAGCCACCGCTGCCAGCCCCGCTGCTGGCGGCCGTGACGTTGCCGCCCTCAGCTAAGATGGTTCCGTCCAGGTGGAGGGAGCGCTCGATCTCCAGGAAGACCAGGCCACCCCCTGACCCTCCCTCATCACCACCCCCACCACTGCCTCTGTCCACAGGGTGCACGAACGAGCCGTAGGGGGACCCTGCAGGGAAAGAAAGAAACCACTGTTCGTCTTTTTTCCATTGTTCATGTCTTTATATATATTTTTAGCAAATTGCTTGCATGATCTTTTTTTTAAACAAAAATTGTTTTATCATTTTAGAATAAGCTTCAGGGTTTACACAACACATAAAGCATTTACACACATAATCTGAGCTCTCTCACATGCTCTCTGGTGCACTCTAAAAAAAATCCAGAAGAAACAAACTAAAAAATGTATCCCCTAATATCTTATTAGGGAGGCACCGTGGTCGAGTAGTTTAGGCGGTCAGCTCGTGATCCAGAGGTCGCGGGTTCGATCCCCGCTCGGCTCGGTGTTGTGTCCTTGGGAAAGACACTTTACTCCTATTTTCCTCACTCCACCCAGGTGTACAAGTGGGTACCAGCTCTGCTGGGGAAGTATCTGGCGACAGACTAGCGTCCTGTCACAGGGGTGGTGAAAAACCATCAGTTCGCTTAACGCTACAGAAACCGGGATAAGCTCCGGCTCTATGGGCCTTCTGGCTTGAAAGAACATACTTTTTTTTAATATCTTATTAATGATCTATCTAGTATGTGTGTCATCACTTGGCATCCAATGGACATCAACAGATGTACAGCAGTACTCCTATCTTCTCAAACACATTTAAGTATCGCAACCATGAGAAGAGTTAGTACACTATATTTTAGAATAAAATCAAATGCATTTATAACAACATTTTGTAAAATGTCAGGTGCCTCTGTGGGGAACATATTTCCAACACTCACATATTGTAAAACCTTTTTTACCCACATTTTGTGAGCAGTCTGTGAGAAACTGCATTTAAAAATCCAAAATTAGCCTTTGCCATGGTTAAATGTTTATTGCACAGCCCATTAGAGTATTCGTTGTAGTTACTTTATAGTTGTTTCAGGGTTAACAATTTGTTGACTGAAAATTTTTACTAATGTTTTAAGATTCCCCCCTCCCCCCCTTTTAATTGCATGAAAATACCAACACACGTTACCTAATCAGTCTTTTCTCTGTCCATTCCCTCTCTGCTTTTACTTCCACTACATTTTCCACATCCCTCGTCTGATATCAGTGAGAGTGAACAGACATTGAATTGAAGACAACAACAACAACAACAACCTGTCTATCCTGCAACTACTGTCATTTTGTCTGAGGCACTTCATTCAAATATCTCTGTGCAACTTCAGCCAAACATACTTGACAAAGAAATGGAACACTAAGGTTTTCTGTTTGTAATCGCCTGACAAACAGCATCAAGTCACAGTGACTTCAACAGACCAAGACAGATGTGACACCACATTCACTTCCAACACCAGTGTCAGTGTCCACAGCCAGTCCCCTCCAGGTGACACAGGATCTCTGGTGTCACCCCTTCCAGGTGACACAGGATCTCTGGTGTCACCCTTCCAGGTGACACAGGATCTCTGGTGTCACACCTTCCAGGTGACACAGGATCTCTGGTGTCACCCCTTCCAGGTGACACAGGATCTCTGGTGTCACCCCTTCCAGGTGACACAGGATCTCTGGTATCACCCCTTCCAGGTGACACCAGATCTCTGGTGTCACCCCTTCCAGGTGACACGGGATCTCTGGTATCACCCCTTCCAGGTGACACAGGATCTCTGATATCCCCCCTTCCAGGTGACACAGGATCTCTGGTATCACCCCTTCCAGGTGACACAGGATCTCTGGTGTCACACCTTCCAGGTGTCACAGGATCTCTGGTGTCAAATGATATTTGGTGTCACACCTTCCAGGTGACACAGGATCTCTGGTGTCACACCTTCTGGGTGACACAGGATCTCTGGTGTCACACCTTCCAGGTGACACAGGATCTCTGGTTCTTTGGTTAACACCTTCCAGGGAGTCATGCATTCTTTTCCCAATAAAAAAGAAGGTGGCAAAATGGTTAAGACGTTGACCTGCCTAAAAAGTAGACCATGAGGTTCTGGGTTCAATTCCCAGCTTTGCCCTTTCTTTCCAGTTGGATGAGAAAATGGATCTATAAACCGAGGCCCCATAGGCAAATGCACACAGAACATCTAGTGCACACGTTAAAAAACCACTTCTGCCTTTCGAAAAGAGCAGTCCATTTTGTGCCAGTAAGGAATGGATGACAAAATTTGCCAAAAAACACATACACACAGGTGTAGTGACACCATCTCTGAAGTCAGAATGTGGCTACCTAAAATGGTGATGAAAAAATGGCTGCATTCCTAAAAATCTCACCACTGGTGAACCTCCCAGCTGTAGCCGAGGAATGAACATTTAAAAAATCCTTTCCCATCTGAAGACAATTTCTCCAGCCACAACACCAGAAGTAGTGGTGTGGATGTTAGTCTTTTGGATGGGATGATAAAACTGAAGCAGTGGTCTGGGCCCTAGTCTTTTGAATGAGATGATAAACTGAAGTCCTATGTGCAACATACAATCAACACTGTAATGAACCTACTGCAATGACAGAGCTGTCCCTGGCTAAATTCTGTAGAAACACTTTGTTGTCTGCCAACAAAGACACAACTGCAGACAGGGAAACAATGGTGGTGCTGTTGCCTTAGTGGTAATGTACTATCTGCCTGCATGCCTGCCTAAAAACAGCAGCTGGAATTTCAAGCAGAGAAATCGGCTGTGACTTTGATTATAAGAAAAAAACAAATGTAAAACAGTGCAAAATATACAATACAGTACACTACAATACAACACAACACAATAATGACACTAACCATTGGCGTACTGAAGATCGACAACTCCGCCTCCGTAACCTCCGTGATGACCTCCTGACCCCGTGGTCCTGTTCCCTGACCCCTGACCTTGGTTAGCAGCGTGGCCACGCCCGCTGGTGTTGAGCGACGCTCCGCCCTCAACGGTGGCCATGGAGACACGGAGGTGGAGGAGGTCGGCGGAGAGGAGGGCGGCGTAATGCAGGACCAGCTGGTCGGCCTTCACCTTCAGGCTGGTGGCGTGATCAACGATGGCCGCCGACTCCAGAGACAGCGCGTCAAACACCAGGCTGCCTGTTCACGACAACCAAGTATTTTAGAATAATAAATAATAATGATAATGACAGCAGCAACAACAACAGTACTGAAGATCAACTATGTAAATCACTTTTGTACGGCACAATACCCTAGTTATACTTAATACTGGCTCACAGCTCTCTCTCTCACACACACAAATACATAAACAATCCAGTGCATTCCTTTTTATGGCTACCAGGTTAAAATTACAATTTTCTCAAAACAAGCAAGTCTTAAGATCAGTTCTGAAAGAGTGTAGTGTTGGGAAGTTTCTGAGAAAGAGCAAGGGAGAGTTGCAGATAGGGGAAAATGATAAGAAAATTTTTTTTTTTGATGCTGTGGATGTTGGAGATTTTACCAACTTTGTTAAAGTCAGAACAAAATTCTGCAAGAATATCCTGTGAATGTATGATCATTCTCACAGCTTTCAACTCATAACACAGTCTTTTCAATTAGTGGACCTGGAAAGTGACAATTCTAGACACAGAGAGGCACACACATATACACACAGACATAAATACATACATCACAAACGTACACTTCACGCACACAAACCATGCCGAAGTCGGATGTGCTGGGCCTGACTTGTCAGGAGCTTACCATCAGCGCAATGCATTCTCACTCATGACAGACAATAGTTGCTGTCTGTGTTCGACAAAGAAGACACACACAAACATCATTCCCAAAGTACATCAACAGCACATGCATCCACGCGCATATACATATCCATGCATACACACATCCATTACATGTCAAACACTAGTAGGCTACCCTCCTCCCTCCACATATACATATGCAGTCTCACAAACACACACACACGCACGCGCCCACACACACAAGCACGCGCACACACACGCATGCGCATACGCACGCACGCACACACACAGAGTTAGCCCCCACTCCACACACCTGTCATGTTCTCAAAGGGGGCGACACTCTCCAAGTTGTTGGAGGCGTTCCTGCCCACCCTCACCACCCTCCCCGCCTCCAGCGTCACGTTGTACACCCCCGCCAAATGGCCGTCAAACCGGAAGGCTGGCCGGTCCTTTCCCACAATCCTCAGTGAGGGCGACGCCCAGAGTACTCCCCCTTCGTCCAGCAGCAGGTTGACAGGGGGCGCTGTGGCGCGCGTGAGGTACTGGGAATAGGACAGGTGGAGGGTCTGTCGGCGCTGGATAGAAAGGTACCCCGTGCCGTCCCCAAACATGTGCCGAATGTTGGCTGCCCTGATGACGCTGTGGCCTGCTGGGATTTCTAGCTGAGCCTGCAAGGAAAACAACGGTGACTGAATAATCACCCGAAGCCTGTGATAAATACAAAATACGATAAACAGCGGTGACTGAAGCATCACCTGGAGCCTACGATAAATACAACGATGACTGCATCCTCAAAGATCGAAATGACAGTGATTGAATCAACCAAAATAAATACAGGGCTGACTGGCATCAACAACTGGGAACCCAGAATACATACATACATACATACATACATACATACTTACATACATACCATGGTGCAATCTGTTTTCTAACTATACACACTTTCACTGCTGTCTGCCTATACTAGTTTGGCTAGGACAGTGGAAGGCAATATACTGACGGTCCACTGCACAGAAAAACAACATTGTCACTGGCTTTGCTTACATCATCCAGGCGTCCCTTGCATTCAATGACTAAGTTTTCACTGTAAAAATTCAATCATCCCTTCTCTGACTAAGTTTCCAATGTCAACATTCTATCCTCCCTTACATGCTCTGACAGTAAGTTTTCACTGTCAACAGTCCACTATACCTTACATGCTCTGACAGTAAGTTTTCACTGTCAACAGTCCATCCTCCCTTTTATTCTTTAAAAAAAATTCTTTTCTTTCCAGGATAATGGAATAAGCACTCACGTGCTTTTTCACATCCAGTCCCCGTCCCCCGTGTGTATGCAGTTTTGGAAATGTTGTCAACCGTTCCCTTACCCTGTTGTTCAGCATGAGGTGGTCAAAGTGGACAGGGGCTCCGTTGTCGTCCTCGATGGTCAGGTTTTCGCGCGCCACGCGGGGGTTGACCTCCGCCACCACCACAGGTTTGGGCACCGCCAGGCCGTTCCCGTCAACATACAGACGACTCTGCCACACCGTTTGGGAGAGTCGCTCCTCGAAGAACACCGTGCCTGGCCCGCCCATGTCTCCCCCACCAGTCCCTGGGAGGAATCAGGATTTTGGGTTTTTGATTCCTCAGCCAGAGCTCCGAGGTTCACCAATGGTGAGATGTTGCGTATGCCATCGTTAAGCCACCATTAAGATAGCAGCATCCCGATTTTGAGGATGAATTAGGAATCACTTTTGTTTTCAAACTCGAATTGTTTACCGAGAGTACATGGGTAACCTCAGAGCTAGAACTAGGAATACCTTGACGTGACCTCTCCCGTAAATCCTTGAGGAGTCATTAACCCACCATTAAGATAGCTGCATTCCAACTTCAGAGATTAATTAGGAACAACAACTTCTCCAGTCTTAACTCCTTGAGGAGTCGTGGTGAGGACACTGACTGCACTGAATGTTTTCAGGCAGCGTGTGGTGGGCAGGTTGAACCTGGTGAAGGCAGGCCAGACTCAGGAAGAGTTAAGGTCATCTAAGTGAAACAATGAATGAGTGCACATTTATAAAAGGTAAAGGTAAAGGAGTCCCATAACCTATATGGTCATAGGGGAGCGAGGCGTCAGAGACCTCACTTCTCTAGGGGCCAGCATATTGAGGGCGGCGCCCATTTCCTCTCCCTCACTGCTTTACCTTCCCTGACCCTAAAGAGGGCAGGTACCCATTTACAGCTGGGTGAACTGGGGGAACTGTACTGAAGCCAAGGCACGCAAACAGTCACCCATCCAACTGGTAACCACGCTCGACGCTGCTTAACTTGGCTGGGGGAAAGCGAGTGCTCCGACCACTGAGCTATCCCGTCCCGAGCTATCCGCACATTTATAGAGGGCATCAAAATCTCCAGCCCAACAGGCATGATCACAGGAGTGGGAGAGATATAAAAAAAATTCTACAGATGGTGACAGGGGATGGGAAGGAAGCAGTCATAAAACCACAGAGCTGCTCACTCACAGGCACAAGTACATATGTAAACTCCACACTTTTTGCAAACCATATGCACTCACATGTGCATACACATACATGCATGCCCACACACACTCACACACACGCTCTCACACACACACACACATGCTCAACACTCACACACACATGCTCAAACACTCACACACACATGCTCTCAAACACACACACACACACATGCTCACACACACACACTCACTCACTCACACATGCACGCACACACACACACCTCTGCTATTAATAAAATTTTTACAAAACCAACCCAATCCCAAATCATGAAAAAAACCAAACACACCCTTGAACATGAAAGCATACATCACTCATTCATTCATGCACACAAACCTTACTAACTGTAAACCATCACAATCCACTTTTTCTCTTACCAGTTAGTAAACAAAAACTTTCAGAGAACAAACAAACAAACAAACCAAACATCACATGTTTGTCCTAAGAAGAGAATGAAGGACCTCAAGAGGCAGCAGCAGTGCAAGGTCTGACTCACCAGCACTGCCATGGGCCTGCGTTTTGCCCAGGTAATCGCTGGAGTACCCAGCATGCACTGCGATACGACCTCCGCTGCCTCCACCGCCTGTTCCGTGACCTTTGCCCCCCAGTGAGCTGATCATGCCGTGACCTCGGAAGTCCCCTGTGGGTGAAGACATGAGTCATCATCAGTTATGGGTTTTTTGGTTTTGTCAGTTTGTGAAGACTGTTGTGATTGTGAGTGTGGCAATGTGCTCTCTCTGGGGACAGCATCCTGGATAAAACACAGAGAGATCTGCCACGACTGAAAGTGGTAAGAGAGAGAGAGAGGGTTGAGGGATGGGGGAAGGGAGAGAGGGAGGGGTGAGAGAGTGTTTTGTGTGTGTGTGTTTCCACTTTTAAAAAAAAAATGTAATCCTTTTATTTCGAGGATAATGGAATAAGCAATCATGTGCTTTTTTTCATCCAGTCCCCGTGTGTATGTAGTTTTGTAAATTTTGTCATCCGTTCCCACCGGCACACGATGGCCTACTCTTTCAAAAAGCCGAACGGGTTTTAACATGTGCGCAAGATGTACGTGCGGTTCACACACGGGACCTTGGTTTACACTTACACACAAAAAACACATTCTCTCTCCCCTCCCTCCCTACCCCCCACTCTCTCTCTCTGTAAATGTGTGTGTGTGACAGTGTGTGTGTGTGTGTGCACTTGTACCTGCAAAATGTATGCATGTGTGTATTTTTACATGAAAGAACATGTGTAATAATTTCTCTGGCAAATTTAGGCAACTCTTCACTTCAATTTGTAGACAACGTATTCAAGTCAAACAAAAAATTAGAATGTATATTTTTAACAAACAAACTGATCATTTCTCTTAATTTTGTGATTTTCCTTTAAAAAACAAAACAAAGAAAGAAAATTCAGAAAACAACTGTTACTCAACATCTTATCAAGACTGCCATTATCATTTCTCTTTCTTGCTATCACTCTATTCACTCATCTTTAAACAAAAATCTAAAAAAAACCCCAGAAGAAACCAACCAACGAAACAACAAAGGGAACTCACCCACAGTGACAAAGACAGAGCCCCCGCTTCCTCCCCCTGCACCTCCACCACTCCCATCTCCCCCGTCCACCCTCAGGCTGCCGTCCAGCTGCAGAATGGAGCCCACCACCACCCTCATCCGCCCCCCTCCTCGGCCCCCGCCACTGCCCCCTCCCTCACTCCCCGTCGCCGTGGGTTCATACAGCGAGCCGTAGGTCTGGTTGTTGGTGGTGTGGCTGCCGTCCACTGCACACACAGCCAGCAGCTGTATGAACTGTGTCCACACCGCCATATATAAATGTATGCGTGTGTACATCTCTCTCTCTCTCTCTCTCTCTCTATATATATATATATATATATATATATAATGTATATAAAGATCAAATGGGAAGACAGGATCACGAATGAAGAACTATGGAGAAGGTGCAAAGTTGATGATCTGACGTCTGTAGCTAGTACCAATAGACTGCACTGGTTTGGGCACGTTCAACAGAAAGCAGACCACCACATCATAAAAAGAGCAATGAACTTCGTAGTGGATGGAAAGAGACCAAAGGGAAGACCTAGCAAGTCCTGGGCTGCCTGTATTGCAGATGATCTTAGAGAAAGGGGCATAAATAAGAAGGAAGCTCAAAACAGAGAGAGATGGAGAAGGCTCATCAATGTCAAAACCTCCCCTGGGAGAAACATGACAAAAAAGGAAGAAGAAGAAGAAGATATATATCCACAGGCAGGGCGAGGCACACACAGCAAAGAACACAGATCTCCAAGAGTGGACGTGTCTACAATTGATTATCCTCCCGTATGCGCATGCAAGAACAGACATGTGGATTTGAGCAGACATATAATTATCATAAAATTAGCATTTGATTGATCAGGATAATCTATTCTAATGTTTTTCTCTTGCTGGGGGTACAAATAGAAGAATGTGCACATTATTTTTTTCTGTTTTTGGGGGTGGGTGGGTGTTAAAATTAATTAAATTATTTGCTTTTTCTTGTTTACTTTCATTTTCAGTGTAAAACACTTGTTATACAGTCAATCGTTCAGCCGCCTCCATTATCACTTTATCCTTTCATTCACACTTTCCTTTCACTGTCAGACACTTCACTTCAGCACTTCACTTCACTCCAGACATCTATACTCTCACTTTCCTTTCTCTCTCAGACACTTCACTCTCAGACACTTCACTTCACTTCAGCCATCTATACTCTCACTTTCCTTTCACACTCTCAGCACTTCACATTCAGCCATCTATACTCTCACTATTCCTTCACTCTCAGACACTCACTCCAGCACTCCACATCACTCCAGCCATCTATACTCTCACTTTCCTTTCACTCCCAGACACTTCACTCCAGCACTTCACTTCACTTCAGCACTTCACTCCAGCACTTCACTTCACTTCAGCCATCTATACTCTCACTTTCCTTTCACTCCCAGACACTTCACTCCAGCACTTCACTTCACTCCAGCACTTCACATCACTTCAGCACTTCACATCACTTCAGCACTTCACATCACTTCAGCCATATCTATACAGATCTACACTCACTTCCACCAGCTGCTGCATGAGCGGCACCGACGCCAGTGTGAGACGGATGACCTTGACCTCCAGAGGCCATGGCGGAGCAGACCATTTGGGCCAGGGGCTCCAGGAAAAAGTTGGATGCTTCGATCGTCATCTGCGTGGCGGTGAAGCTGGCGCCATACTTGATGTCCTGAGGGAGAGAAGAGGAGCAGGTTGTGTGTGTGTCATGTTTCACCGCTATGATAATAATAATAACAATAATAATAATATATGGAACTTATATAGCGCTGAATCTTGTAAAACAAACAAATCGAAGCGCTTGCACTCAAATCATTTACGCGCATGCAACTTTCCTCAAATATAATAAATAACATATTTCAAATTTATGCATGCGTACGTGCACACAGCGCGCGCACACACACACACACACACACGCAAACACACTTAGGAGATGAAGGATGCTGTTGAAAAGTAGAGAGGGATATGAGGGGAAAGTGTCGGAAGGAAATAAGTGTGTTTTGAGGCTGGATTTGAAGGTATCAAGTGAAGGTTTTTGGCGAAATATACTGATAGTGAAGAAAAGAAGAGCAGATTGACTGCCATGTTTTACTGCCATGATCATGAACAATAATAAAACAAGTTTTTCTAAATAATGGCAGATTATTTTCAACTTTCCATTGCTATAACAAACAGAAAAAGAAAAAAGAAAAACCCACTTTTTCAAATAAAGTGTGCAGATCATGATCAACATTTTACCAGTGTGATAATGAACAAAAGTAGGACATTTTTCCTTTTTATATGATGAACATATTTCAACATATCACAAATATGATTATTAACAAAAATGGTCGCTAGTTTTTCCTTTTAAAGTTGGAAGCACTTCCTTAATATTTCACTTTTAAATTTTTTTTTAGTGATGTATATTTCTTGTTTTGAACTGATAATAAAACACATCTATACTCAGTGAAACTTTGTGAAGGACGACTTTTTTTAGGGGTGGGGGTAAGGGTGCAGTGGAGGTTACAAGTGTTTACAGGTGAGAAAGACCCTGCAAACACTGGAGAGTGAATCACATGTCAGCTCCAGGCAGATCATTTGAAGGAAAGGCTCACAAACATACACTCCTTCAGCTAAACATACCCCCTCACAGAAAGAGAAGTAAACAACAAACCTACATTCACTCAGCAAAACATATTCTCCCTCATCCATTCACCACATAGCAATGCACACAAAGCCACGTTCAGTTAGCTAAACACTCTCTCCTCTCTCTCCCCCTCTCTTCTCAGTCATCTCTCTCCCCCTCACTTTCTCCCCCTCACTTCTCAGTCATCTCTCTCCCATCTCTCTCATATCTCCCAGCACTCACCAGGAAGCCCACGGTCAGGACGCAGGCCTTGTGGCGGGGGCAGGCTGATGCTGGCGCCAGACCCCAGCTCAAAGCTGCCGAAGCGAAACCAGCCCGGCTCCCCGGCCACGTAGACGCCGTCCTTGACAAAACTGGTCTGGGCCAGGCTGCCCAACTTGAGGTTGCGCCCCGGGACGATCCTCAGGTGCCGCACCCCGATGATCTCCCCTTCCCACTTCAGCGCCACCTGGCCCACGCCCAGCACGTAGACGAGCGGGGAGAGGTAGAGGCGGGCCTGGTGGTCCACCCACAGATTGACGGGGGTCTTGGTGACCCCCTGGCTTTCCTCAATCCTGGCCGTGTGGTTGGCGCCAAGATGGACGCGGCCAGAGCGATCCCCGAAGACTCTGAGGACAGTGAGGGACTGCGCTCTGCCGGGCAGCAGCTGCAGGGAGGCGTTGCGGAGGAGGTGCAGCTCGTGGAGGTGGTAGGCCTCCGAGCCGCTCTCCTGCAGGGTGTAGTACTGGTCCCAGTCCTGCCCCGAGTTGTCCAGCAGCAGCTTGCGGTGGGCATACCCGAACCGCCGCTCCTCCACAAACACAGAGCCAGGGCCTCCGCTGGACAGGTAGGGCAGGGTGCCCTTACCTCCCTGGGCCGTCAGCTGTCCGCTGAAATGATTGGCCGCTTTGGTGTACACGGCCACTCTGCCCCCTGACCCCCCAGTGGCCCCAGCACCACCTCGAGCAGACACCGTGCCGTAGCCCTCAAAGACCTGCGTTTCGATCCAAATGCTGCCGCCACTCCCCCCGCCAGCGTTGGCTGTGCCAGAGGAGGCGTCGGCTAACAGCTGTCCGTCGATGAACGTGCGACCTCCAATGATCAGATGAATGACCCCTCCACCCTGACCTCCCACTCCGGCACTGCTGTTGCCCCCTCTGCTTCCCCTCTCCTCAGGACGGAGCAGGCTGCTGAAGTAGGAGCCTCCGGTCTTGATGACGGTGTTGTCGCTGCTGTAGTGACCTCCACCCACGCTGGCGTGACCCGCTCCTGTTCCGCAGCATGACCCCGTCACTGTTTGACCTTGACCTTCAACACTGTCCAGTGTGTCCTTTGACCTGTTGACGGCGGCCACAGTGATGTGGCTCCGGCTTCAAGGTTGATGCGACTGGCTTTGAGGTGGACGCTTTCTGTGAAGATGGCGGCCTGGTAGCGGACATCGATGAAGCCGATCTGGGCGTACATGGGAACGTTGGGGCCAAACTCCAGAGATGAGCTTCCTCTGAGGTCTAGGGTGCCCAGGGTGATGTTGCCTGGGGAGTCGGTGTACAGGTAGGAGCCGTTCTGCAGGTAGGCCGTGTGGGCTGGCGCCCCAACGTACACCGACTTGTCCTGGCCAATCACAAAGAGCGACACTCCAGTCAGCCGACCAAACCAGCCAATGGCGTGAGTGTGGTCTCCATAGACGTACAGGAAAGCGGGGAAGATCAGCTCAGAGCCTTCGTCGAGGATGAAGTTCATGCCCGTGGTGAAGGCTTTCAGGCGCGACTCTTCATACTCCGCTCTCAGCGTCTGCTGGCCCATGCAGGTGAACCAGCCCACTCCTGTCTCCCCGCACAACCCGCATGGTGACGCTGGTGGGCAATGACGTCACAAAGTGCAAGGACGCCTGGCGCAGAACCTCCACCTCGTCGAACTCTATGTCGGTGACCCCGCTCCCCTCCTCCACCGTGGCGTAGCGGTGAATGGGTACCGCCGTGGTTGTTGACGAACAGTCGCTGTCTGTCGAAGCCTTTCACCACGTCCTTCAGGTAGATGGTGCCCGCAGCGCCGGTGTTGCCGGGCGAGTCTGCAGGTGAACTGAAGGCCAGGTAAGAGCCGAAGAAAGCATCCCTGGTCTTGAGGTGAAGGGCTATCCTACCTGCCGCTCCTGACCCGCTGGACCCTGGTAATGATCAGAAAGCAGCACCCTGTGTTTTTTATCTATCCTCCCTGTTTTCCATTAAAGAAAGAGGGGGAGGGGGGGAGGTAGTGAGGGAGAGGAGATGGCACCACCCTCACCATGCAGGCCCTGTACAAGCTGAGGTCTGCTTTCCTGCTGAGGTCACGAGAAACACTGATCATTAATCAACAGGGTGTAACGTCAGGACAGGACCGGTAGGAAAAAAATCCTGATTCTGCACCATCACTGCTTTGAGCATTAAGTCAATGACAGACACACGACAAACTGCAATATTACATACGTACATACACATGCTCTCTTGTGTCTAGTCTACACTACAGATAGTGGACTACAAGATCCATACCTGCTTTGAACATTAAGTCAGTGAAAGAACAGAGGACAAACTGCTATATTATATTACACTATCTTGTGTCTAGTCTACACTACAGATACTGGACTACAAAATCCTGCGTTTCTTCTTTCTGTACACAGGTATGTGGACCAGTTACCTGTGGTCAGTCAGAGGTGTGACTGCAGTGAGAACACCCAGCATGCAGCATGGGTGTGTATATGACAGTTGCAAGCTGTGGAGCTGTACAAGGCTCCAGTTGAGAGAAACAATACAGAGAGTAAGAGAAACAGACAGACAGACAGACAGACAGACAGATGGAGAGAGACACCCAAAGAGAGAAACAAAGAGACACACTACACAAGCATGGAGCTGACAAGGCTCAGTGAGAGAAACAAGAAATCAGAGAGACAGAGACAGACAAGAAGTTCAGACTTACCAGCCTAGCCACAAAAAAAAGAGAGCAACAACAAATAGAGGTAGATATTACATCAGAAAATATAAAACAAGAGAGTTCAGATTAACAAAACCTAGCCAAAAAAAAAAACAAGGCATCTACTGACAAGTTAGAGAATTAAATACATTTCATTATTCAATTATTAATGATTAAATATTAAAAAAAAACATACAAAAAGCAAAACACCTCTATTATTTGTTATGCATAAAAAAAAGCATTCATGAGAATTGAACCTTCATAGTTTAATGTTAGTAACAAATCAAAGAATAGTTTCAAGAAAAACTTATTTTTCTTTGTGCATTAAAAAAAATATAATACAATGTCCTTTTCTTATCGAAGCCTTAGGAAAGTGAATTAAATGAAACATAGTTGCTTCTAATTGAGGAAAAAATACATAAGAAGAGATTGATGCAGCCCTGAAAAGTAATAATAAAAAGAAGAAACAATGAAAGACCGTAAAAAATAGAGAGAGGAGAGAAGAAAGAAAGAGAAAGAGAAGAAAGAAAAGAGAAGAAAGAAGAAGAGAGCGAAAGAGAAGAGAGAGAAAGAAAAAGAGATAGAGATAGAAAGAGACAGAGAGAAAGAGAGAGACAGAGACAGAGAGAAAGAGATAGAGAGGGGGGGGGGAAGGAAAGAAAAACAGACAAACCCCTTACCTTTCCCAGCCCCGCCTACAGACGACATCGTTCCATAGCCGTCAATGGCGTACGCCTCAATCAGGATACTGCCGCCGCTGCCGCCACCGTAGATGCTGCTGCTGCCGTTGACGGAGATGTCGCCGTCGTTCTTCAAGACGCTGCCCACCTTCAGCACCATCCAGCCCCCTCCCCTCCCTCCCCCTGTGGGGTTGGCTTTGCTGCCCGCTCCGTCAGGCCGGAAGATGGAACCGTAGTGAGACCCCGTGACCGACTGTCCTGACCCCGACCCCCCTTGACCCCCATGACCTGCCCCCGCACACGTTACGCCACCAGACGCGCACGACACCGACCCCTGGGTGACGTCGATGGACTCTGAACTTTGGCGGTGCGCAGCAGCGCTGGACAGCACGGCCTCAAGTTCAAGGTCCAGCAAGGAGCACGACAGGTTCATGTAATCCGCTCGCAGCGAGGACGAAAACTTGAGGCTTATCTCCCCGACCAGCATCTCCGCGCCGGTGTTGGGGTCATAGTCCACAGCACTTCCTGGGTCAAGCTGCAGCGTTCCGAAGGTGACCTTGGCCTGGTTGCTCAGGTCCGTGGCCTGGAAGGGCACGATGTGGGCGTCCTTGCCCACCCTCACCCGCCGGCCGGGACCCACGATCATGTTGATCACCCCACGCAGCACTCCGTTCAGGTCCAACGCCGTTGTGGCCAGGCCCAAAATGGTCACCGTCTCCGACAGAATGAATTCTCCGCCGTTGTGAAGTTCAAGGTTGATCCCCAGCTTGGAATGAGTCAGGTTGCCATAGCGATACCTCTCCAGCGTCCCCTTCTGGCCGGACTGCATGCGGATGAGGCCCGTGCCGTCCCCCACCACTTTGAGGATGGTCAGGGTTTTCGGTCGACCGTCAGCGCTTAGCTCCAGCTTGGCAAAGTCCTTCAAGGTCACCAGGTGAAAGGTCAGATCAGCGTTGCTCTCGTTCAGGGTCAGGTAGAATACCTAAAAGGATAAACGTGAAGTGTTGACAGCTGCATGATAAAGAGGGAATTTTAAACTATTAAAAAATATTGTAATTTTTATTTTCAGCTTTGTAAAGAGAAAACAGGCAGCAGCAGCAGCAGAAGGCCTGTGAGAGGTTGGTACGATCTCTATGCAGCCTGGTTCCCCAGCATGGCTGAAGCTGGGGGCTCTATCAATCACCTGATGATAGGAGGAGGAGGCTTCCATGAAGCCCTTTCCAGTTTTCACCACAATGTCTTTCTTCTTCCTAACACCCATCCTGCCATTGCTCATATCTCCCTCTCTCTCTCTTTTTCTTAGTTCTTGCTGCTTTACTTTTGGCCCCCTTCAAACAAGCAGAGAGTTGGCAGGACAGTTAACAAACCTGCCTAACAAGTAAACCGTGAGGTTTGGGGTTTGATTCCCAGCCTTGCCCTTTCTTCTCAGTTTGATGAGAAAATTTAATTTAATTGAGTTAAATGTTTAAAAAAAAATCATTACAACCAATATAAGAGATTTCACTTTATTTTATAACTGTGTTTATGGCTTTTTTCTTCTTGATCGAGATCAAAGTGTTATCTTTTCTTGTCCATCATCAATAGTGCTGTTTGGGGATTTTTTTCCGTCCTCAGGTTTATGAATGGTGAGATTTTGCCTTGGTGACCATTTTCACCCACCACTTAGGTAGCCACATTCAACTTTGGGGGAAACACAGCTGTAAAACTTTGGATGACACCCATTTCTTCTTATGGAGTGGGAAATCACTATGATCAGAAATCTCAGGGTTTTGTCTTTTCTCATTAATCTTTTGAATGAAAGAGGCTACAGCTAAGAATGACTGCATCTCTCTGTCTCTCTGATAAGGTAAAATTCATACTTCTTGTGTTTGTTTGTGCTGTGTGATATTCACAGAAAAAAGCAAGTCTGCTTGATACTTTTCCTTTTGAGATCATAGTTGTGTAGAAAGTGTGTCATGTGCAATGTGCATGTGTGTAAGTATGTGTGTGTTGTGTGTATTATATATATAGATGTTGTGTGTGTGTGTGTGAGAGAGAGAGAGAGAAGGACTGCGTGAGTGAGACTGCGTGCATCTAAATGAATGTTCCTATGTGTACTACTAATACAACAGATACCAATAATTGGTTTGATTTCATGTGTGATGTGACGAATGAGACACACAAAATTCATGCATCCTGTAGTATCTCTTTATAATGCATTATGAAGAACCTCTATTAACATATTTGATTTTCACAACTTTGTCTGTACCTGTTGTCCTCCGGTGTTGTCGACAATGAGCGTTTCCTGGAAGTCGTCGCTGTTGCTGCCGGTCTTGATGTAGATAGAGCCAGGCCCCCCAGCCAGGTGGCGGGCAGAGGAGGAGGTGACCGTTCCCCCGTGACTGACGAAGTCCCCGCTGTACAGTGTACGACCTGCCACCACCACCACCACCACCAATGTCAGTTACTGCAGCTTTTGGAGGTGAAACAAACTGTCATGTTTTTATGTGTCATTCTTTGTTCTTTTCCTTTCTTTTGCTTTCTATAACTGAAATATAATTTTTTCTATGGAAATATACTCAAGCAATATGTACAAAATGTTGATAAATGTATAAATGTGAGCTTGAATAATAATATTACATGGAATTTAAATAGCTCTATATCTTCTGAGAAAAAATCCAAAGTGCATGCATTCAACTTGTACATACACATCCAACCAGTCACAAACTGATTTAACAAATTTAAATGTACACACACGCGCGTGCGAAAATAACGCAGTCTCTAAATACATCAGTGAGAAAATCTATGCATGCCTACCACCCCCCACCCCACCAGACACACACACATACCTACACAAACACACCACATATGGAAAAAAAAAAACCCCACTCACCTGCATACACAGCAATGCGTCCTCCACTTCCTGCCCCAGAGTCTGTACCGACAGAGTTACCTCCCACAGCTTTGATCTTGCCGAAGCCTTTGAACGTGTGGCGGAGGACGACCATGACACTGCCCCCTGCCCCCCCGCCCCCTGACCCCGGGGAACTGCCGCCGCTGGCGTCCAGCACCCCGTCCAGCACCACCTCATCCGCCTCCACCCGGATCACCCCCCCTCCACCCACCCCGCCTCCGCTGAACCCCCCAGGGCTGACCGGGGCGTAGATCGACCCGAAAGGTCGGGCGGCCAGGCTGAGGTCCTGACCTTGACCTACACCCCCTCCCGACGCGTGCGCCCCGCCATTGTTGCGGGAGGCGTTGGCGGCGGGGGGGAAGTCGACCCCCGAACTCTGCCCTTTGACATCCAGGCGGGCCTCCCTCTGCAGCAGGACGGTGGCGGCCTTGAGGTCGATGTTCCTGGCTGTGAGGGCCACGTAGCGCTTCATCTCGAAGAGCCCCACCCGCAGACACAGGTCGGCCTGGGGCTGGAAGCGGGCGCCGTTCTTCAGCACCATCGTGCCCAGGAGGTAGCAGCCGGCGGCGCTGGTGGGCCTGTAGGTCCCCCGCTCGAAGGAGGCGGTCTGCGAGGTGGTCTTCAGCACCACCACCCCCCCCTTCTCCACCAGCAGGTTGTTGAAGGTCACCAGCCCCCCCAGGGTCAGCGAGGTGCCGTCCACCGTCAGGTTCAGGGGCACGTGAAGCGTGGCATTGTGGGACACGTTGAGGCTGACCGTGGTGAACAGCGCCCCCTGTAGGCCTTCCGTGATCTGGGCGCGGAGCGTTTGCGAGGGTCGCACGTGCAGCCAGCCTGTCTTGTCTCCGTGCAGCTCTTTGACTCGCAGCTGAGCCCCGTCTGCTGGAGCGCCAAACTCCATGTGAGCATAGCCTGCACATAGAACATAGTACAGTACATGACACTGCTGTGAGCGTAGCCTGCACACAGAACACAGTACAGTACACTGCTGTGAGCGTAACCTGCATATAGAACAGTACAGTACACTGCTGTGAGTTAACCTGCACACAGAACAAAACAGTACAGCTCACGGCACTGCTGACCACAGACTTAATCCTTAATCCACACTTAATCCTGCTGAACTCTCTCCATCTCTCATCTCATGTCTCTCTCATTTGAGCGACATGCTAAAAACCACACCCATAGAGTGGAGAACGCTGAACTGTGTGGTACCCACCTTCCTATACAGCCCTTAGCAAAGTCGCCCTGTCTGCTTGGAAGCTGGCTGTAACATGAAGAATAAACCCAAAACCCTGACTCTTACAGGATTCAAACCCCAAACCCTGTCAGCCAGGAGTGCAAAGGTTACCTACTGCACCACCACAGCAGATGGGTCTCCTTCCTGTGTCTGTGATAACAACAACACCACCACAGTCCATCCTCCTGCCTCTCTTTAGTACTGTAATGCGCATGCTTTCACAAACACACACATGTGCGAATGCACACAGAACATCTTGTGCACATGTTAAAACCCATTCTGCTTTTCAGAAGAGTAGGCCATTGTGTGCCGGTGGGAATGGATGACAATATTTACAAAACTGCTTACACACGGGGACTGGATGAAAAAAAGCACATGAATGCTTACTCCATTATCCTCAAAATAAAAGAATAAATAAATAAACGCATTGTCAACTCAGAATACAGTCTTAGCCCTGCTTTGTAATGCCAGCATCACCACACAGCATCGACCCCTCTCCTCACCAGTGATGTTGACTGTGTCGTAGTCAAAGTCGGCCGCTGCGCTCCCCGTCACCTGAGTGGTTGTCTGCTGTTGATTGACAGCTGTCAGGCCGCCCGTCACCAGGAGGGTGTGGCCTGAAGCTCCGCCCAGCTGCAGGTTGTCATGGATGTAGACGGTGCCAGGCCCCGCCTTGACGTGGGGGTGACTGCTGCCGCTGCCCGCCCCATAGGCCGACACGCTGCCCAGGAAATTGAACCTGCGACAACACACAGTCGCCTCAGACACCCTTCTTCTTTGTTGCTTGTTCTAATGATCACACACACACACACACACAAATCAGGGGGACAGGAGACAGGCTGGTGGTTAGAGCGCTGCTTTCGTGAAGTGACGGCCCAGGACTGAGCCACCACCAAGGCACCGTTCAAGAGGATATATGTTTCCCCTGGAGGTAACGTCAGTACTGATTCCACTCCACTCCCCTGAAAAATCCTTTGAATGAGACTATAAACTGAGATCCTGTGAGTGAATGCACGCAGAACATCTTGTGCACATGTTAAAACCTGTTCCACTATTTGAAAAAGTAGGCCATTTCATGCCAGTAGGAACAGATGACAAAATTTATACAAAAAAACAAAACGCATGCACACTGGTGTCATGTTTAGACACCATTCCAGAAGTTGGAACATGGCTGCCTTAATGGTGGGGCAAAAAATGGTCGCATACGAAAAATCTCAATATCGGTTAACTTTGCAGCTTTAGTCAAGGAAGAAAACAACTACCCCCCCCCCCCCCCCCCCCCCTTCCTACCAACAAATTACCTTTAAAAAAAAAGTGTAAACATGGATGTTAAAATCACTGCCATCAATCAGTAGACAGGAACTCCTTTCTTTTGTTAGCAAATTTTGCTTGTTTGTTTATTCACTCCTTCCTTATTCAGTTTTGTTTGTTTTGTCTCGTTTGTGGTGGTGTTGGTGGCGTTGTTTGTGTGTGTGTGTGCGCATGCATATATATGTGTTTGTGTAGGTGTGCACGCACGTGTGTGCAAGTGCGTGGATGCATGTTACTTTGTTTATTAAAGTATTTTTTAAAGAACGTTTAACCACTTTTGTTGTTGTTGTTGAACTGTCTTAAAAAGCCTACACTCTCTCAAAATAAGCACAATAACTCTCTTCTTCTTCTTCTTCCTTTTTTGTCATGTTTCTCCTAGGGGAGGTTTGACATTGATGAGCCTTCTCCATCTCTCTCTGTTTTGAGCTTCCTCCTTATTTATGCCCCTTTCTCTAAGATCATCTGCAATACAGGTAGCCCAGGTTTTGCTAGGTCTTCCCTTTGGTCTCTTTCTAAAATCCACTATGAAGTTCATTGCTCTTTTTATGATGTGGTGGTCTGCTTTCCGTTGAACGTGCCCAAACCAGTGCAGTCTATTGGTACTAGCTACAGACTTCAGATCATCAACTTTGCACATTCTCCATAGTTCTTCATTTGTGATCCTGTCTTCCCATTTGATCTTTGTCATGTAGCATAGCAATCAGTTTTCACAGCTCTTCAACAAACGTACGACGGTTTTAAGCACCATAACTCTCAATGAAAACGACAAGTCATTCACCCCCCCCCCCCCCCCCCCCCACCTACCTTTCCTGCACGGAAAACACCAGCCGACCTCCAGCACCGCCGCCCCCTGCCGTGTTCCCTGCTCCCCCATTGGCTGTGATGTGACCTTGACCTGTGAAGGCGCGGGTGGTGATGATGACGGTGCCACCACTGCCCCCTCCCGCCCCCGGTGCTGTGCCGGCCTCTCCGTTCACCTGCACCTCACCTGAGAGTGGACACAAGTGCTGGTCAGTGTGGTCATCAATACCTGTACTGTCCACCTCACCTGAGAGTGGACACATAAACCTGGTCAGTGTGGTCATCAATACCTGTACTGTCCACCTCACCTGAGAGTGGACATATAAACCTGGTCAGTGTGGTCATCAATACCTGTACTGTCCACCTCACCTGAGAGTGGACATATAAACCTGGTCAGTGTGGTCATCAATACCTGTACTGTCCACCTCACCTGAGAGTGGACACATTAGACCTGGTCAGTGTGGTCATCAATACCTGTACTGTCCACCTGACCTGAGAGTGGACACATTAGACCTGGTCAGTGTGGTCATCAATACCTGTACTGTCCACCTCACCTGAGAGTGGACACATTAGACCTGGTCAGTGTGGTCATCAATACCTGTACTGTCCACCTGACCTGAGAGTGGACACATTAGACCTGGTCAGTGTGGTCATCAATACCTGTACTGTCCACCTGACCTGAGAGTGGACACAAGCACTGGTCAGTGTGGTCATCAATACCTGTACTGTCCACCTGACCTGAGAGTGGACACAAGCACTGGTCAGTGTGGTCATCAATACCTGTACTGTCCACCTGACCTGAGAGTGGACACAAGCACTGGTCAGTGTGGTCATCAATACCTGTACTGTCCACCTCATTCAAGAGGATTTTTCCTCTGGAGTTTACATCAGTGCAGACTCCAATCTCCACAAAAGTCCTTCAGATGAGACTATAAACCGAGGTCCTGTGTGCAAATGCACGCAGAACATCTTGCACACATGTTAAAACCCATTCCGCTTTTTGGAAGAGTAGGCCATTGTGTGCTGGTGGGAATGGATGACAAAGTTCAGAAAAATACATACACACGGGGAATGAATGAAAAAAGCACATGAGTGCTTATTCCGTTATCCTTGAAATAAAAATGTTAAAAAATATATAAATAAATAAATAAAACCTGGACACATAGTGCTAGTCAGTATGGTGATGCCTGCACCGTCCACCTGACCTGAGAGTGGACACTGGTCATAGTGGTGACACCTAAACTGATGCAGGGCAGGACAGAGTGCAGCTCAGATGGTGTTTCACCCTACACAGGCATGGAGTTTCCTTCATCAAGAATAAAAGGAAATTTTCCACAATACTTTTTAAAAAAAAGGGGGGGGGGGGGGGGGGGGGGGGGGGGGAGATCCGAAAACAAAAAAAGAGAGAGGAAAACCTGACCAGTCCTTGCATGCAGCAGTAACTTAAGTGCAAGTAATCATTTTTAACAGTCTCCATTTGATTCATTAGTCAAATATAATCCTCCTCAAATGTGACACTGGATTGACGACACAACTTGCCTATCATCCATTTATCATGTTTTTCATACAACACTGAATGAATAACCCCCTCCCCCTCTTTCTCTTTATAAAATATTTTGTGGGATCTCTTGTACCAGCAATAATACAGTTTCCTTTCCTCTGTTGTGGACATGGGGTGAGAAAATGATACACTAGAAAAGTGGATTAATCATGTGGAATAAGAAGCAGTAATATCTCTCTGCCATACAAAACAATAACGCAGGTCTACGTGAAACAAAACACGGTTAACACCCCCCACCCCTCCAAGCACAGAACCTGAAAAACAGAACTACACACACACAGACATTTTTTGGATGAGACGATAAATCGAGGTCCCATGTCTTACACATAATTATTTAGCGCACGTTAAAGAACCCACGGCAACAAGAGAGTTGTCCCTGGCAAAATTCTGTAGAAAAAAGCCAATCTGATAGGGAAACAAATACAGCTGTAGACAGGAAAAAGGAAAAAAAAGGGTGGCGCTGCTCTTGTGGCGACGCACTCTTCCTGGGGAGAGCAGCCCGAATTTCACACAGAGAAATCTGCCGTGACTTAAAATGGTATAAATTTTTTTTTATAAATAAAATAAAACACCCACCACAACCTAAGAATAAGCAAACACCCCCATCACCACCACCCTCCCCAAAAAGCATCTCTGCACACTATAATGAGCAATGCCTTACACTATAGACAAACACCACTACCACTTTCACCATCACTACAATATACACACACATGCACACACACGAGAGAGAAAGAGAGAGAGAGAGAGAAAGAGTGGGGTGGGAGGGAGGGGGGGAGGAGGAAGCACATGAAAAAAGTAATTCAGACAACAGAATGACAGGCAAGAGAATAACAAACAACAGAATAACCAACAACAGAATAGCACAACAGATCTAACAAGAAAATGGAAACCCAAAACCAGTTAGCCCCCCCCCCCACCCCCAACAAAGAAGAGAAAGATACACACACACCCTCCCCTCCCCATCCCTCTCCTCCCCCCTCACCTTCCACCTCCAGCAGTCGGTTGACTGTCAGGTTCAGCAGCCCTCCCCCTCCACCCCCTCTGCCCAGCGCCGAGCTGCCCCCTCCACTCCCCGCCTCACTGAGGACACGCGTCGTGCCGTAGGCAGCGCCCCCTGTCAGGACGGTGCTGGTGCCCGTGGCATGGCCTCCCTTGGCTCCGTGACCTGCTCCTGACCCCTGGCTTGTGCCCTGCACAATTTGCATAGTTCAGAGGTTCGGTTGTTGCTTCCTTCAGCGAGGTGGGTGATGAGTCAGTGCACAGTGTTCACTGTTCAGCCGTTCCTTTACTTATTTATTTCATTCTGTTATTTCCGGGATAATGAAATGACTCATGGCGGTGTCTGGTGAATTAAGGGTGGGAATTTATACCATCTCCCAGGTCAACGTCAAGTGCAGACCTGCCAGTGCCTTATTTCCCTTCATGTATATACACATGCAGAAGATCAAATGTGCACGTTAAAGATCTCGTAATTCATGTCAGAGTTTGGCGAGTTACAGAAACACAAATACACAAAGCATACATCCCCAAAATCGGAATGTGCTTACCCTAACAGACAGCAAAAACGGTCGCATACGCAAAATCTCACAACTGGAGAACCTCAAAGCTCTAGCCAATCAGAGCAAGGTTTCCTTACCTGTATTAGTAACACTGGCGGAAAAATACAACAACACAACGGATGAACAGTGTAACACAACAGTGTCAGAGATTCTCTCAAACAGCCTGCTTCCTCCATACCCACTTTTTGGAAGGAAAGAAAAGGTTTTCATGAACGCACACATCAATATCAAATATAAGTAACATTTTCATATGACACATCAGTGTCACAGCCTGAAGCACAGTTACTTATGCAATGTTGAGAAGTATAACTAGGACAGAGTTACCTAAGCAATGTTGAAAAGTATAACAAAGAACAGAGTTACCTAAGCAATGTTGAAAAGTTTAACAAAGTCATCATTCTCACCATGAGCACAAAACGTATAGATAAAAATGTTGACTATTCTAATGCATTTTGAAATAAAAGATTTGTTTACTTACTTTGATATACTTTTCAGCCAAAATTTAATTTTCCACCAAATTCATGTACAGAAGAGACATCTTTTTAAAAAATCAATCAACTGCAGTTGTTTGCAAAGCTCAAACTTTTCTCTTTATATACCTGTATTTCGATTCAATTTTACGTCAGTTCACTCTCAGTAATATTACTTACCTGCTTTTCATTCGCTTAGAAATGCATCAGAAGAATATTTCATTTTCATTACTTAATATTTCTATCTGCCAAATTTCCCGAGTAATTCATTTAGGTCAACAGTTTCAGTACTGAACATGTATATGTTTGTTTGTCCATCGTGTTCGACGATGACCTCCAAAACAGCAGAGGAGGCAGCTGCTGTTTCGGAAACTGGGCAGAAATTTGATTATAGTGGAGATGCCTTGCCCACAGCACATCCCCACTCTCTCGGCCAAGTGGGCATAAGGACAGTCAGCGTTGGAGATGTTCTCCAAAGGCCAACTAGCCCCCAGGGCTGCAGCACACAAGGACTGTGCAAGTCAACTGTATACTGAACATACATCACAGCTCTCAAAACAAAAATGGCCGTCAGGGCCGACAACTCACGTTGACTCCGGCACCAGGCCCCTGGCCAGGCCCGAAGCCCTTGCCGTTGAGGACGAGGCTGGAGCCAGGGCGCAGCAGCACGTCGTTGCTGACCAGCTGCAGCCGCTCGGCCCACAGCGTCCCTCTGTAGTGGATCTCCAGCACCCCCAGGTTGAGGGGCAGCCCCGTGGCCTGCAGTCAGCACAACAACAACAACAACAGTCAACCGCCACCTCCACAGTTAGAGTACAACTGTGAGGGTTGTTTTTTTTTCTATTTCTTGGTGAGAGCTCAAGGGTCCACCAAAGGTGAGATTTTTGCTTATGTGACCATACCCCCTCCCCCCACCCCATCCCCCCCCCCCCTCCAACCATTACGGTAGCCCACTGCAACTTCCGGGAAGGAGTTTAAACATGACACCTTTGTGCATGCGTTTTGAACAGAAATTGTCATCTGTTCGTGGCCTTCTCTTCCAAAAGGCAGAATAGGTTGGGTTTTTACCATGTGCACAAGATGTTCTGTGTGCATTCGTACACATGACCTCTGTTTATAGTCTCATCCAAAGGAGTTTTGAGGGAGTGGAGTCAGCGCTGGTGTTAACTCCAGGGTAAAACCCATAAACGTGCCCCTTCATGGCGGCTCTGTCTGGGGCTGACGGATCACCAGCTCTAACTGGGAAGAAAGGGCAAGGCTGGGAACTGAACCCACAACCTCACAGTTTACTTGTTAGACAAGTGGATGGGTAAACCATCCTGCCACCTTCCTTCCTCAGACTGTGTACGATTCAATCAGCTATTTCCTTGAACAGCACTTCTGCAGCCCAACACACAAGTCCTGAAATTTCTGCAGAACTAGCACCTGAATTCTTTTTTTGTGTTGAATGTTCAGTCAGCAACTACTGTTGTCTGATATATTCAAGCGAAAATGCACTGCCCTGCCATTAACTTAGCACCTGACAAGTCAGCCCCAGAACATCCGACCTCAGTGCAGGAGAAAACAGTTATATAGTAAGTCTTTCTGGAAAAAAGGCAGAAGGGTGGACCAGTAATGCAGAAAACAGACAACAGGAGGTGACAGAAGGAAAAAGAACAAGACAGAAACAAAGACAGGGATAGAAAAGAGGAAATTTCTAGCGCAGAATTTCCAGAAGGTGGGGATGCTACTTGTACAGACAGGCCTATGACATCCCCACAGGGAGAGGGTGGACACCTAAACCAACCTTCCACCCTCTTTCTTCAACTGTGCACGACTGATGACACTTCACACACACACACAAAACACAACAACAACACAACAACACTCAGTTTGCAACTGCTGCTTCCAGGTCCCACGATCAAAGGCAGACAGACATAGTGACAAACAAACAGACAGACAGACAGACAGACAGACATGCTGACAGACAGACAGACAGACAGACATGCTGACAGACAGACAGACACATGTGGATGTACGACTGATGTGAACGGTGGCTGACCTGGAAGCGTGTGGCGGCATGGTCCATGATGGTGAACCTGGCAAAGCGGTAGGCTCCGGGCCGGGTGGGCACCAGGTACTGGCCGTTGCGGTACAGCGCTGTGCGCGTCTGGCTGGAGAACTCCGCGTACTGATACGGCGCCACCACCATGGTGCCGATGTTGCTCAGCAGACCTGTCATCAGAACATACCACGTGACAATGATTGACACCTGTCAGTGTCAGGGGTCATCAGAACATACCACGTGACAATGATTGACACCTGTCCGGGGTCATCAGAACACACCACGTGACAATGATTGACACCTGTCTATGTCAGGGGTCATCAGAACATACCATGTGACAATGACTGACACCTGTCAGTCAGGATTCATCAGTTACCAAGTGGCTAACAATCCCTCCTTCAATAATAATCATACATCCTCATTTCTTTGTGTTCTTAGGCTACTAGAGGTCTCAGACTGACCACTGCTGAGACTTCTGTGTATTTATGAGACTGTTCGTTTTCCCATCACTGCAGTCACCATGTGCAGACTTTGGAGATGATGTCTAAGTGCAACACCAGCAAGCATGTGAGCTGGTTCTGTCATCCTGGGGGACGGGATAGCCTAGTGGTTAGAACATTGCGCTCGCAATCTGACGACCCGGGTTCGATTCCCGTTCAAGGGGATATTTTCCCCCTGGAGTTCACATCAGTGCAGACTCCACTCTCCCCAAAGTCCTTCGGATGTTTATTCCATTATCCTCGAAATGAAAAATAAATAAATAAAAATAAAGTACTGTATGTATGCAGGGTTATCTTATTTAGGCCAGTGTTCATGCAGTGGGCCGTAGTGTCGATTCTTAATCAGAAGGCTAAATTTATATAGCCATAATCAGATTATGACAATCGTTTTAGTGAAATGATCAGATTTTTCAATAAATACTTTTCATGACCACAGCATATGAATACCTCTCTCTCTCTCTCTCAGGTTCCACACTCTTTATAAATGGTAGCATCAGAAACTGAGACTGCTTTGATGAGAAGTATTACCACAAAAATAATTTTGGGACAGACCTAATAATTTCACTACGACAGTGAACATGATCATCCTGGGGCTTAGAAGCTGGCGTCCTGCACATGTTGGCTCTGCACCAGGTGTCAGGTACCCAGCAGCAGTGCAGGGCCATTCTGACCAGTGGCCTCATAGTGAACCAACACTTGTGCTTTAAAGTAGACTGCTGTTCTTTGAGAGGGTAACAAAATAGAGCTGGGTGTACTGAACACATCTGATGGATGTATGGATATATTAAAAAAGTTTTAATTAAATTAACTCGTTTCACACATACACATATGCACGTGTGCACACACACACCACATACAACCACACACACACCACACACACACAACCACACACACAACCACACACACATCACACCCACACACTCACAACCACACACACACACCACACACACATCACACCCACACAACCACACACACACAACCACACACATACACAACCACACCCACACCCACCCACACGCACACACACACAAACACACCCACACCCACCCACACTCCCCACCCCCCTCACCATCAAACTTGTTGCTGGCTCCCAGCAGCTCCACCACGCTGGGCAGACGCAGCTCGGCGCGCTGTCTGACGTGGAAGCTGCAGGACAGGCGCGTCTCGTTCTTCTCCACATCCGCGCTGAAAACGACGTCATCCTCCACGTACACCACCGTCCCCACGCCGCAGGCAATTTCCTGGGCGATGAAGTAAACCCCAGGCGCCGGGATGGTCAGCTGGACCTTCTGCCCCAGAGCCAGAAGCGAGTAGGAGACGGTTCCGTTGTTGTAGCGCAGCGGGGTTTCGGCGAAGGCGGGCGCGGTGGCGCCGGTGTTGCTGACAATGAGAGTCGTCCTCCCTGTCCGGGACTCCTCCACAACGGCAGTGCCGGCCCCCCCGCCCTGATCCTTGGAGGAGCCGCCACGCACGAGGTAGGAGCCTGTGAAGTTGTTGTCAGAGCGGACGTGCGCGTAGACGCGGCCTCCCCCTCCCCCACCTCCGCCGCTCTCACCCCCGTCCCCTCCCGTCACCTCCACGCGACCTTCACCCACGAGGTGCCGGGTGTCGATGAGCACAGACCCGCCCGCACCCCCACCCCCCACGCCCGTCCCCCTGCTGGCGCCGCTGCTGCTGAGGTTGCCGTGCAGGGTGAAGACGTTGTCCACCGCCAGCTTCAGCCATCCGCCCCCACCGCCCCCCGCCTTGCCGCTACCCCCCTCCTCTAAGCTCTGCCCCCCCTCCCCCACCGCCGTGACGTTCCACACGGAATCGGGCAGCGCCGGGGAAGCCGCAGACCCTCCATTTCCCCCGTGGCTGCCTCCCTGCTTCGTCCCCACCCGGGGTGGATGACCTCGCCCGGAGGTGGTCACCGACGCCCCGAACGCCAGGGTAGCCGTGGGCGCGGTGATGGACAGAACGCGACCCACGACACGACCCCCGAACTCCACGTCCACCTCCTGAAGAACACGCAGAGAGAACTCTGCCGGTGCCTCCGGCCCCAGAGTGATCTCCCCGCCGTGGGTGACCGTCAGGCGTGCCAGCAGCAGGGTTCCGGGCGGCCCCAGGTGCGAGGCGTCCACGCCGTTCTGCGAAGCCAGGCTGAAGACAGCGCCCCCGCCCTCCCCCACCACCAGCTCCCTCACACCCAGCACCGCGCCAGACACGTTCAGCGACACCCTGGCCGCAGGGTCAAGGTCAAGGTCGGGGTCGGGGGTCGTTGTCAGCAGCAGCTTGGGGGGCAGGGTGGCCAGACTGCCGGCCCGCACCTCCACCTGGCAGCGGAGGGCGAAGGGGTGCTGCGTGCCGTAGGCCGTGGCCACCTCCACCACCTGCCCGCCCTCCACCACCAGCTTACCTGTGCGGTCCCCGTCCACCTGGCTGACGGCCAGGGGCTGGGTGGGGGAGGTGGCGGTGGCGTTGAAGCGCAGGCGGCTGTGGCCGCGCAGGTGCAGGTGGAGGGGGAGGGCGGTGTCCGGCCAGGTGACGACGCTCACCGCCCCACTCCCACACACCTGGCCCCCGTTGTCGGCCGTGACCGAGTGTCGCGTCACCCCCGCGTCGCTGCGCTTGACGTACACGGTGCCCGCACCCCCGCATGCCCCTCCCCCTCCCCCCTGCGCCGTCAGCTGTCCCAGGAAGGAGGTGAAGGTGGTGGCGTGGACGGCGATCCTCCCCCCTCCTCCTCCCCCCCCTCCACTGCCGCCGCCTGCTCCTCCGTTGCTAGTGACGACGCCGTGGCCCCACACCGTTTCCGCCTGGATGAAGACGCTGCCGCCGCTGCCTCCTCCTCCACCTCCGCCGCTGGCTGACCCGGCGCTGCCGTCAGCGCGGACTGTGCCGTCCAGCAGGAGGGAGTGGTGGACCAGCAGGTGCAGGCTGCCCCCTCCTGCTGCAGCGGCCGGGCCACGGCCCAGGGTGGTGGGGTGCGTCGTGGATCCGGCGCTGGAGTCCCCCTCACTCCCCCCCCCTCCTCCCTGCCCGCCATGGCTGCCCCCTGTGGAAACACCGCTCTCAGTGTCCATCCTCATCACTCGTGATTCAAAAATAGGCTTAATTCACAGTGGTTGATTTGATTTGATTTGATTCATAGTTCCTTTACACAGGCTTCATTAGACACTTTATTTTATTTTATTTTTTATTTTATACCACTTAAAGTCACGAGATTTCTCTGCGTGAAATTCGGGCTGCTCTCCCTGGGGAGAGCGCGTCGCCACAAGAGCAGCATCACCCTTTGTTGTTTTTTTTTGGGGGGGGGGGGTCTGCAACTGCAATTTTGTGTAACACACGGGACCTTGGTTTATCGTCTCATCTGAAAGACTAGTGCCCAGACCACCACTCATGGTCTAATGGATGGGGGAAAATTTCGGGCCCAAACAGGATACGAACCACGCACACACCCGACCCGGACTTTTCGCATTCTAGACAGGCGCGTTACCTCTAGACCACCGATCCACACACAGAGTGCATGGGCTGTTAACAATTTTCCCTAACCCACAGATGTGACCTCTTCTATTTGCAACCTAGAAAAATATGTAAATGATTAACCAAATTATGTATAACTTAAGAGAATTATGCAGTTAATGAAACACACATTCATAAGACGTTACTCTTACTGAGTTCACAGGTCCAACCTCCAGCATCTACAGTACAGAGAAGGTTGAAACCATTTTCCTTACAATACGTTCACTTTACTGCTGCCATTCTCACATCGTGTTGCTCCTGACATGATCAGCAGTCTGCATCAAACATAACAAGCCAAGTATGAAAAAAAACCCGGACCATCTCCATTCTCACATCGTGTTGCTCTTGACATGATCAGCAGTCTGCATCAAACATAACAAGCCAGTATGAAAAAAAACCCGGACCATCTCCATTCTCACATCGTGTTGCTCTTGACATGATCAGCAGTCTGCATCAAACATAACAAGCCAGTATGAAAAAAAACCCGGACCATCTCCATTCTCACATCGTGTTGCTCTTGACATGATCAGCAGTCTGCATCAAACATAACAAGCCAGTATGAAAAAAACCCCAGACCATCTCATTATCCATACACTACCATTCCTATCAGGACATCTCGTTATCATTTTCAACACACACCAAACATCTCAAACAAGCACAAAACACGCAACAACACACACACACACACACACACACACACACACACACACACACAAACAAACCCGGGGCTGATCAGCGGAACGACTTACCGGCAGAAGCCACAGGCAGGTCGTCCAGCCCCTGACCTGACAGGGAGATTTCAGCGTTGTCGTGGAGACTGGCGCTGTCGGCCACGATCTTCAGCTGCGCTGTTTTGGCCGTGGTTCGCATCCTGGCCGAAGGCAGCATCTCCAGATGGCCGACGGTCAGCGTGACGTTGGACTGCGTGAAGTTGACCACGGCAGCGTAGCCCACAGTGAGGTTGGCCAGGCGGAGAGACTGAGCGCCGTCGCCGTCAGAGACCAGCACGCTGAGCGAGGCTCCGTCGTGGAGGTGCACCGCGGCTGCCACAACACCCGCAGACTTCATCACGAATGTTCCGGACTTGCCGATGGAAACGGCCCCCGACTCCAGGCGACCTTCCAGGGTCAGGGTGGGCTTGGTTCCGGAGAGGAGGAAGTTTTTGTTGGGGTGACTGAGGACGGACTGGGGGCCGATGTGGACGCTGCAGCCTGACCCCCGCAGGGGGTCCTGCAAGCTGTCCACCTGCAGGCGCGTGCTGCCCGCCACACTCACCTGCCCCGACCCCTCACACTGCAGGGTGTGCACCTGCACAGGTAATCACAGGTCGTTTGACAGAGCATCACGTGGCTGTTCTGTATTGTTCATACATGATGTGACAGAAAAAGATATAGCAGTTAGCGTTGAACTTGATGGTAGCTTAAAGCATGGGTTCTGTTCTGTATTGTTCATACATGACAATGACAGAAAAAGAGATAGCAGTTAGCATTGAACTTGATGGTAGCTTGAAGCATGGGTTCCAGTCTATTTCATTAATTCACAACAATGACAGAAAAAGATATAGCAGTTAGCGTTGAACTTGATGGTAGCTTAAAGCATGGGTTCCAGTCTATTTCAATATTTCACGACAATGACAGAAAAAGAAATAGCAGTCAGTGTTGAATTTGATGGTAACTGAAAGCATGGGGTCCTGTTCATCTCATTAATACATAAGAGTGACAGAAAAAGAAATAGCAGCCCAGCAGTTAGTGTTGGCTTTGAAAACAGTCCTCACACACATGATTCAGTTG
Organism: Rapana venosa; assembly: GCA_028751875.1. Taxonomy (NCBI): domain Eukaryota; kingdom Metazoa; phylum Mollusca; class Gastropoda; order Neogastropoda; family Muricidae; genus Rapana; species Rapana venosa. The sequence continues at coordinate 4,691,470 of CM054166.1, forward strand.
GGGGCAAAAACAGTAACAGCAACAGTGAAACGCAACAACTCAAGGTCAGATACCCTACAGTCACAACTGAAACTGGAGGGAGAACAACAATAGTACAAATAAAAATGATAGCAAAAAGAATAACATGAAACAGCACATCAAATTAAAACACCCCGCACTCACACAGAGGTTAGAGGATAACCAACAACAATAAAAACAACAACAGCATGAAATAAAAAGGAAGCTCAAAGGCCAAACAACAACACTACCATGAAATAACAATAGCACACTCACATTGAAGTTGAAGATTAACCAATAACAACAACACCACCATGAAATAACAAAAGCACACACACATGGAGGTTAAAGGATAAACAACAGCAACACCAATAACTGCACCAACATAAACCAACAAGCCACACTCACGCGGAGGTTAAAGGATAAACAACAGCAACACCAACAACAGCACCAACATAAAACAACAAGCCACACTCACATGGAGGTTCAAGGATAAACAACAGCAACACCAATAACAGCACCAACATAAACCAACAAGCCACACTCACATGGAGGTTCAAGGATAAACAACAGCAACACCAACAACAGCACCAACATAAAAAAACAACAAGCCACACTCACGCGGAGGTTAAAGGATAAACAACAGCAACACCAACAACAGCACCAACATAAACCAACAAGCCCCACTCACGCGGAGGTTAAAGGATCAACAACAGCAACACCAACAACAGCACCAACATAAACCAACAAGCCACACTCACGCGGAGGTTAAAGGATAAACAACAGCAACACCAACAACAGCACCAACATAAACCAACAAGCCACACTCACGCAGAGGTTAAAGGATAAACAACAGCAACACCAACAACAGCACCAACATAAACCAACAAGCCCCACTCACGCGGAGGTTAAAGGATCAACAACAGCAACACCAACAACAGCACCAACATAAACCAACAAGCCCCACTCACGCGGAGGTTAAAGGATAAACAACAGCAACACCAACAACAGCACCAACATAAACCAACAAGCCACACTCACGCGGAGGTTAAAGGATAAACAACAGCAACACCAACAACAGCACCAACATAAACCAACAAGCCACACTCACGCGGAGGTCAAAGGATCAACAACAGCAACACCAACAACAGCACCAACATAAACCAACAAGCCACACTCACGCGGAGGTCAAAGGATCAACAACAGCAACACCAACAACAGCACCAACATAAACCAACAAGCCACACTCACGCGGAGGTCAAAGGATCAACAACAGCAACACCAACAACAGCACCAACATAAACCAACAAGCCACACTAACGCGGAGGTCAAAGGATAAACAACAGCAACACCAACAACGCCACCAACATAAACCAACAAGCCACACTCACGCGGAGGTTAAAGGATCAACAACAGCAACACCAACAACAGCACCAACATAAACCAACAAGCCCACACTCACGCGGAGGTTAAAGGATCAACAACAGCAACACCAACAACAGCACCACAAGCCACACTCACGCAGAGGTTAAAGGATCAACAACAGCAACACCAACAACAGCACCAACATAAACCAACAAGCCACACTCACGCGGAGGTTAAAGGATCAACAACAGCAACACCAACAACAGCACCAACATAAACCAACAAGCCCCACTCACGCGGAGGTTAAAGGATCAACAACAGCAACACCAACAACAGCACCAACATAAACCAACAAGCCACACTCACGCGGAGGTTAAAGGATCAACAACAGCAACACCAACAACAGCACCAACATAAACCAACAAGCCACACTCACGCGGAGGTTAAAGGATCAACAACAGCAACACCAACAACAGCACCAACATAAACCAACAAGCCACACTCACGCGGAGGTTAAAGGATCAACAACAGCAACACCAACAACAGCACCAACATAAACCAACAAGCCACACTCACGCGGAGGTTAAAGGATAAACAACAGCAACACCAACAACAGCACCAACATAAACCAACAAGCCACACTCACGCGGAGGTTAAAGGATCAACAACAGCAACACCAACAACAGCACCAACATAAACCAACAAGCCACACTCACGCGGAGGTTAAAGGATCAACAACAGCAACACCAACAACAGCACCAACATAAACCAACAAGCCACACTCACGCGGAGGTTAAAGGATCAACAACAGCAACACCAACAACAGCACCAACATAAACCAACAAGCCACACTCACGCGGAGGTTAAAGGATCAACAACAGCAACACCAACAACAGCACCAACATAAACCAACAAGCCACACTCACGCGGAGGTTAAAGGATCAACAACAGCAACACCAACAACAGCACCAACATAAACCAACAAGCCACACTCACGCGGAGGTTGGAGGCCACACGAACATGCGCCCCCTGGAGGACCTGCAAGGAGGTGAGGGTGTGGGGCAGGCCGTTGAGGTCGGACAGGTGCACAGGTACGGTACCTGGCCCGGACAGGGTGAGGGAGGTGGACCTGCCCCCTGACTGCGGCTGGCTGATGTAGATTGTACCTGGATGGGCAACACATCACACCTGTCTATCACCTGAGGGTTATCACACACCACATCACACCTGTCTATCACCTGAGGGTTATCACACACCACATCACACCTGTCTATCACCTCTGAGTGTTCACACACACACACACCACACCACACCTGTCTATCACCTCTGAGTGTTCACACACACACCACACCACACGTGTCCATCATCTTTCACTGTGCTAACACACACACACCACACCTGTCCATTCCCTCTCACTGGGTTCACACACACACCTGTTCATCACATCTCACCGAGTGAAGACATTTTCATGAAGGTGGAATCTCGGTATCACAACTTTCACATTTATACTCCTTTGCAAAAGAGAGGTGGGGGGGAGGACAAATACATAACCTCCAATAATAATGGAGGAGAGGAAGGGGGGAAGGGACATATCAAAACTGCAGACAGATATATGCATTTAAGATTTCTGCACATACATAGAAAAGGACCACCAAGTTAGCAAGCACAATATTTACCAGGGCCAGAAAAAGTTGTCCACAAAATAGTAATAACATCAAATCAAAAGAGCAGGGGGCAACCAACAATCAAATCCTAGAGACAACAGTCCTGCTACCCTTCTTCTTCAAACACTCACACACCAACTACTCTCGTCCGTCTCAAGAGCAAACACGCATCGTGCTGCTGTTAAGCACCTGACAAGTCAGGACCAGCACATCCAACTTCCGCGTGGGAGATAATTGTTATCTCTGTAATTTTTCATTAAATAAAAAATGGCAGGAGAACGGACAAAGTAACAGGAAGAAAAGGAACAAGACAGAAACAAAGACAGGGATAGAAAAGAGGGAATTTCTAGCGCAGAAATTCTAGAAAGTGGGGATGCTGTTTATGCTGACAGGCCCCCAACATCCCCACAGGGAGCCTGCTCACTAGACTCTTCAAAGCAGCCAAGCCAAGCCAAGCCAGACACCCCCCCCCCCCCCCCCCCAATACCTGACGCTGCTGTTTCTCCAGCCAAACTCCCTCCACCAGCATCCATGGACCCAGCGTAGTCGTAATGGCCGTTGTCGGGGACAACCACAGCGATGCGCCCCCCACCTCCTCCCCTGTCTCCTCCCTTGGCCCTCAGACTGCCGCCCCCCGTCAGCTTCCGTGTCTCCAGGAACAAACTGCCACCACTGCCACCTGTCACATCACCAGAGGATAGCATTCTTCATCTCACTGTCACATCACCAGAGGATAGCATTCTTCATCTCACTGTCACATCATCAGAGGATAGTATTCTTCATCTCACTGTCACATCACCAGAGGATAGTATTCTTCATCTCACTGTCACATCACCAGAGGATAGCATTCTTCATCTCACTGTCACATCACCAGAGGATAGCATTCTTCATCTCACTGTCACATCACCAGAGGATAGCATTCTTCATCTCACTGTCACATCACCAGAGGATAGCATTCTTCATCTCACTGTCACATCACCAGAGGATAGCATTCTTCATCTCACTGTCACATCACCAGAGGATAGCATTCTTCATCTCACTGTCACATCACCAGAGGATAGCATTCTTCATCTCACTGTCACATCACCAGAGGATAGCTTTTTTCATCTCACTGTCACATCATCAGGGGATAGCTTTTTTTTTATCTGGCTGTGACATCATCAGGGAAAAGCTTTTTTCATCTCACTGTCACATCATCAGGGAAAAGCTTTTTTCACTTTGCTGTGACATCATCAGGGAAAGGGATATTTCACTTTGCTGTGACATCATCAGGGAAAGGGATATTTCACTTTGCTGTGACATCATCAGGGAAAAACATTTTTCACTTTGCTGTGACATCATCAGGGAAAGGGATTTTTCACTTTACTGTCACATCATCAGGGAAAAGGAATTTTCACTTTACTGTGACATCATCAGGAAAGGGATTTTTCACTTTGCTGTGACATCATCAGGAAAGGGATTTTTCACTTTGCTGTGACATCATCAGGGAAAAACATTTTTCACTTTGCTGTGACATCATCAGGAAAGGGATTTTTCACTTTGCTGTGACATCATCAGGAAAGGGATTTTTCACTTTGCTGTGACATCATCAGGAAAGGGATTTTTCACTTTGCTGTGACATCATCAGGGAAAAACATTTTTCACTTTGCTGTGACATCATCAGGAAAGGGATTTTTCACTTTGCTGTGACATCATCAGGGAAAAGCTTTTTTCACTTTGCTGTGACATCATCAGGGAAAGGGATTTTTCACTTTGCTGTGACATCATCAGGGAAAAACATTTTTCACTTTGCTGTGACATCATCAGGGAAAAGCTTTTTTCACTTTGCTGTGACATCATCAGGGAAAAGCTTTTTTCACTTTGCTGTGACATCATCAGGGGAAAACATTTTTCACTTTGCTGTGACATCATCAGGGAAAAGCATTTTTCACTTTGCTGTGACATCATCAGGGGAAAACATTTTTCACTTTGCTGTGACATCATCAGGGAAAGGGATTTTTCACTTTGCTGTGACATCATCAGGGAAAGGGATTTTTCACTTTGCTGTGACATCATCAGGGAAAAGGATTTTTCACTTTGCTGTGACATCATCAGGGAAAAGCATTTTTCACTTTGCTGTGACATCATCAGGGAAAACATTTTTCACTTTGCTGTGACATCATCAGGGAAAAGGATTTTTCACTTTGCTGTGACATCATCAGGGAAAGGGATTTTTCACTTTGCTGTCACATCATCAGGGAAAAACATTTTTCACTTTGCTGTGACATCATCAGGGAAAAACATTTTTCACTTTGCTGTGACATCATCAGGGAAAAGCATTTTTCATCTCGCTGCTCAGTCTGTTCACACACTGAATGAAAAAAAAAAAAAAAGTACAGCCATATTTTTCAACAACAGGTCAATGGGAGTAAAATAAAACGAACTCCTACACTACACAGTAGCTAGTTTCTTTTCCTCACAGAAGGTTAGAATTGTTTGGTGGCTTCTTTGATTCTTGGCTGAGCTCTGAGGTTGACCAATGGTGAGGTTTTGCGTGAGCGACCGTTTTTGCCCACCATGAAGGTAGCCGCATTCTGACTTCGGGGATGTATGCGGGGTATGTTCGTGTTTCTGTAAACCCCTGAATGCTGACATGAATTACAGGATCTTAAATAACGCTGACATGATGAATTACAGGATCTTTAATAACGCTGACTTGAATTACAGGATCTTTAATGTGCATACTTGATCTTCTGCATGTGTTTATTCATCAGAAAAAGGATGGTGGGTTTTCTTCTATATCCTGGTCATCAAAAGTTAAAGGATCATCTCCTTCCTTTCTCCCTGTCTTCTTTCCACCCTCCCTCCCTACCCCAATTCACCCATGTAAAACAGTAAACACACACACACATACATTAAGAAAAAGCAACAAATATGAAAAAAATGTTTAAATGACAATAAAATTGCCTCACCTCCATTCCCGCTGACATCAATGACCCCATCGACCTTGACCTGCACGCTGACCTCCAGATGTAGCTGACCTCCCCCTCTTCCAGCAGACTCTGTTGCCTGGTAACCGCTGCCTCCATACTTGCTGGGCCGGGTCATGTTCCCAAAGATGGCGTACTGACCCACAGGGTTGCCTACCCCTGTTCCGCCATAGGACCCGCCCATGCTGCTGGAGGTAGCCGCCCCCTGACCCGTGTTCTGGCTGCCTGACCCCGCGCCTGTCAGGACGGCTCCGCTCTTCACGGTGACGGACTCGGCACGAATCAGCGTGTTCTGTACGCCAGTGCCGTCCCCTTGAAGAACGAGCGTGGCCCCCGTCTCCAACGTCAGGTCGGTGAAGACGTGCTCACCAGGGGGCAGCTCGCAGCGCTGACCTTTCAGGAGACGCAGCGACCCTTCCCAGATACAGGTCACGTTGGGCAGTGGACTTCCGGCGGGCTCGATCAGGATTTCCTGCACTCCCGAGGAGATGGTGATGCCCGCAGGGGCGGTGAACTCCTGCGTCTTGTTCAGGAAGGTCAGCTGAAGGGTCATGGAGCCCGAGGACCCGCAGCGGGACGACTTCTGCAGACCGGCCGCCCGCGTCTTCAGCGAATGGAGAGTTACCACCCCCTGGCTGGCGCTGCCTTGGCGGCTTCCTGTCAGCGCCGGAAAAGCCAGTTTGAACACGCCGCTGCTCTCAACGTCCACGTCTCTGGTTCTCGCCGACAAGCCGCCACACAGTTCAAGGGTCGCGCCTTTCCCGATGACCACCGTGCGGGGCAGGTCCAGAAATCCGCCGGCAGCCACGAACAGAGTGCTGTTGAGGGCGGCCGTGTTCGCGTGGAGCGAGGACTGAGTCAGCACCGACAGCTCCACTCCCCCGTCCACAGCCACCGTCGCTGCCGCGCTGCCCGTTACCATGCCGACGCGGACGATCATGGGGGTGGAGGGGGACGGTTTAGGGACGAAGGCCAGGGTGGGGGAGCCATGGAGAGACAACTCATCCACCTCCGCCAGGATTTCGTCCGTAGGGACGACCAGACGTGTCCTCTGTGGCGATGACCACGACTGAGTGACGGTCACCTGGAGTCAGTCACAGCAACAAATCAGTATTGATCAATATAAACACACAGGAGATGGAGTCATTCAGTCATTCCCTCATGGTGTTTACAAACCAGCTTTTCACAGGAGGGGCTGTGTCAAGGCTGTTACCACATATTAGCTATGATGAATGGTTTCATGCAAAGACCAAAAGCCCCAAAACATGTACATTCTTCTACGTACATAGCTCAAGAGAAAACAGATCTGCTGTCACTACACACACACAGGGATGGATGGGAAAGCCTCGTGGTTACAGCGTCAAGCTCGTACCTGACGGTCTGGGTTCGAGTCACCACTGAGGCGCCTGATCGAGGGGATTTTCCTCATGGAGTCAACCATGAGTTCTGACCCCACTTCCCTACAAGCCATTCAGATGAGACTATAAACCAACGTCTCAAGAGCAAACACATGCAGAATATCTTCTGCTCTCTACACTGCTCCACTCTCACATATAATAAACAACCACCATATGATCATCATTTCTATGCCGATGATACTCAGCTTCAGTGCAGTGATACTGTTGAAAACTTGCTTCCCTCCTGACAAATATGTCCTACTGCCTTCACGACATTCAAAACTGGATGACTCAGAACAAGTTACAACTTAATGCCGATAAAACCAAACCTATGCTCATAGGGACCGAACATAAACTTTCCTCCATAACAACAACTTCAATACAATTCGACAAGACGTCAGTTCCTTTGTCCAACTCTGTGAAGTATTTAGGTGTAGTTCTCAACAACGCACTCTCTATGAAAAAATTCATCACCCAGACCTGCCAGTCTTGCTACTATCAATTACGGCGCATAAGCGCGATTCGCAAGTATCTGTCCACTGATGCAACTTCTAAGCTTGTCACATCTCTCATTCTTTCACGTTTAGACTACTGTAATTCTCTTTTGGCTGGCCTACCAGCATCATCTATCCACTCTCTTCAACGCATACAAAACTCTGCAGCTCAACTGGTCCTAAGAAAGAAAAAATCTGAACACATCACTCCTCTTCTGCGATCTCTTCACTGGTTGCCTGTCTCACAAAGACTGGAGTATAAAATCAATACCCTCTGTTTCAAATGTCTCCACAAATCTGCACCCTCTTATCTCTGTAACTGTCTTCACCTGTACACTCCATCTCGTCCCCTTCGTTCAGCCGCAGATACTTTGTGCTTTCGAACACCCAGATTCAAACAAACCACTGTTGGCCGTCGCTCCTTCTCTGTTTCTGGTACATCCACCTGGAATGACCTCCCTCTTTCACTTCGTCAAAAGCCTTCACTTGATTCCTTCAAATCCAGCCTCAAAACACACTTATTTCCTACCTGAGACTTTCCCCCCACATATCTGTCCCCAATTTTCAACAACATCTTTCACCTTCTAAGTGTTGTTCTGTGTGTGTGTGTGTGTGTGTGTGTGCGCGCGTGCGTGTGCGTGCGTAGTGCGCGCGAATGGATTTGAAATCTGTTGAAGGAGAGTTGCATGCCTGTAAATGATTGAGTGCAAGCGCTTCGATTTGTTTGTTTTCTACAAGATTCAGCGCTATATAAATTCCATATATTATTATTATTATTATTATTATATAAATTCCATATATTATTATTATCATTATGATGCACGCATGAAAAACCTGCTCCACCTTTTAAAAGAGTGGGCGATTTCTTGCCAATGGGAGCCTATGACCTTTATTTTTTTTTAAAATGCATGTACTTTGGTGTAGTGACTGGAAAAAGACCACAGCTTAATCTGCAGCACTGTCAGTCCCTGACACCTGTGTGTCTGTTAGCCCCTCACCTGTCTGTACACCTGTGTCTGTTAGCCCCTCACCTGTCTGTACACCTGTGTCTGTTAGCCCCTCACACCTGTCTGTACACCTGTGTCTGTTAGCCCCTCACCTGTCTGTACACCTGTGTCTGTGAGCCCCTCACCTGTCTGTACACCTGTGTCTGTTAGCCCCTCACCTGTCTGTACACCTGTGTGTCTGTGAGCCCCTCACCTGTCTGTACACCTGTCTATCTGTTAGCCCCTCACCTGTCTGTACACCTGCTGGTCCTGCTGCTGCACCTGTTGGTACACGATGCCCGCTGCTCCGGAGTTGTGTGAGGACGATGACCCTCCGTCACAGGTCAGCTCTCCGTGCACACTGCCCGACACGTAGGTCACAGCGATCAGCCCCCCTCCTCCCCCTCCCCCGTAACCTGCACTGCTCCCTCCCTTTGCCTGTACGGAGCCTGCACACATCACATCACACATGTCAGATACACTGTGCCTGTACAGAGCCTGCACACATCACACATGTCAGATACACTGTGCCTGTACAAAGCCTGCACACATCACACATGTCAGATACACAGTGCCTGTACAGAGCCTGCACACATCACACATGTCAGATACACAGTGCCTGTACAGAGCCTGCACACATCACACATGTCAGATACACTGTGCCTGCACACATCACACATGTCAGATACACTGTGCCTGCACACATCACACATGTCAGATACACTGTGCCTGCACACATCACATCACACATGTCAGATACACTGTGCCTGTACAAAGCCTGCACACATCACATCACACATGTCAGATACACTGTGCCTGTACAGAGCCTGCACACATCACATCACACATGTCAGATACACAGAGCCTGCACACATCACATCCACATCACACATGTCAGAAACACCGTGCCTCTGTTTGCCTGTATGGGGTCTGCACACATCCACATTACACATCTATGTCGCTGATAATGGTGGTTAGAGTGTTGCGCACTGCATTCTCAATCTGCTGTCTGGGGTTTGAATCCCGTTCAAGACAACTTTTTCCTTGGAGGTAACATCAGTACTGACTCCTCCACTTCCTCAAAAAGCCTTGATGAGACAATAAACCACTTTTCTAAAGAGCAAGCCATTGTGTGCCAACGGGGAGTGGACGTAAAAAAACCCACATAAGTGCTTATTCTATTATCCTCGATATAAAAGAATGAAATAAAATAATGACAAAATTTTAAAACTGCATAGACATGCGGACTGGGTGTAAAAAAAGCACATGGGTGCTTATTCCATTATCCTTGAAATAAAAAATAACTTTAAAAAAATGCACAGGTTCTATGTTTAACCCTTAAGGTGCTGACATCCCAATTCTGCCACATGGACGACTCACTGCCAACATCACAGGCACGTTACACACTGGTAGCACTGTACTCTAACTCACACTCCCGTTTTTGTTGAAACTGCTAAAAACTATACATCGTTATAAACACACACACACACAAACATACACACACTCTCAAAATTTACAAAACCGCATTCACACGGGGACTGGATGTAAAAAAGCACATGAGTGCTTATTCCATTATCCTGGATATAAAAGAATAAAAAAATAATAAAATAAGTGTGTGTGTGTGTGCAAGCGCTACAACATTCCAGGCCCATAAAAGATGCTAACTGATCCAACCAACAGCCCCCCCCCCCCCACCTTTTTTAAAAATTTTAGCAGACTTACCGGCCAGATGCAGGAACTGTGTCCTGAGGAACACGCTGCCCCCTGAAGCGCCCCCTGTGGTGATGTCTTTGTGGTACCTGGCTGCCTCCCCGCTAAACAACACAACATGACACAATGCAACACGACACAATGCAACATGACCTGGCTGCCTCCCCGCTAAACAACACAACACAACATGACACAATGCAACACGACACAACACAACATGACACAATACAACATGACCTGGCTGCCTCCCCGCTAAACAACACAACACAACATGACATGACACAAACACACACACAACATGACACAATGCAACACAATACAACATGACCTGGCTGCCTCCCCGCTAAACAACACAAACAACAGACACGACAGACAAACTGACACATAACACATACATGGGCCCAAACAATGCAACACAATACAACATGACCTGGCTGCCTCCCCGCTAAACAACACACACAACATGCAACATGACACAATACAAACATGACCTGGCTGCCTCCCCGCTAAACAACACGACACAACACGACACAAATGCAACTCACAATACAACATGACCTGGCTGGCCTCCCCGCTAAACAACACAACCAACACAATGCAACACGAACACAACAACAACAATACAACATGACCTGGCTGCCTCCCCGCTAAACAACACGACACAACACAATCAACATGACCTGGCTGCCTCCCCGCTAAACAACACAACACAACACAATGCAACACGACACAACACAACACTACACTGCAACCGCAACAACATGCAACACACAATCAAACAATGACCTGGCTGCCTCCCCGCTAAACAACACAACAACAACACAAAACACGACATGACACAACACATACAACAGAGGGCTGCCTCGCACAATGCAACACAATCAACATGACCTGCTGCCTCCAAACAACACAACACAATGCAACACACACAATGCAACACACACAAGCAACACATACAACGACCTGGCTGCCTCCCCGCTAAACAACAAAAAGCATACAAACACAACGCAACACAACTGCTACACACAACAGCAACAACACGACACAACGCAACACAATACAACATGACCTGGCTGCCTCCCCGCTAAACAACACAACACGAACACGACACAATGCAACACAATACAACATGACCTGGCTGCCTCCCCGCTAAACAACACGACACGACACGACACAATGCAATATCAGCCTTTGGTTGGCGCTTTTGCTTGTCCCTAGCAATGATGAACAGCTACACACTGCTTGTCTTACATGGATGTGGCTCACGTTTGGAAAACAGATACTGTGGTGGAGGGCGTGGGTAAAGGAAGAGAGAGACAGACAGACAGACAGACAAAGGAAGAAAGTGAGAAAAGATTGAGAGACAGAAGGATAGAGAGAGACAGAGTGAAGACAAGGGAAGAAAGTGAAGCGCTTTGATTTGTTTTTGCAAGGAATAGCGCTATTTAAATTCCATTTATTATTATTATTATAAGAATTATTATTTAAATGAGAGAAGACAGAGAAACAGACAGACAGAAAAAGGGAGACAGACAATAAAACAGACAACAGGCAAAGGAAGAAAGTGAGAGAAGACAAACGGACAGAGAGAAAAAGAGAGACAGAGAAAAGAGAGAGAGAATGCAACAGTGATCGAAAGAAACCTAGGAAGTGCTGCCCACAAAAATGACTGCTCCCATCACAGGATGATAAAGCCAACAACACTGACAGCCGTGTTTTACACCACAGTAAAGCAGCATCTTCTTCTTTGTTGTCATCATAAAACGCTCAGACAGCAACTACTGTTGTCTGTCATATGAATGAAAATGCACTGCGCTGCCATTAAGCACCTGACAAGTCAGACCTAGCGCATCCAACTTTGCCGTTACCTTTTAAGTCTCTCTGCAAAAATAAAGGCAGGAGAAAGGACCAAGAAGGCAGAAAAAAGACAAGAAGGAGATAACAAGAAGAAAAGGAACAAGGCAGAAACAAAGAGAGGGATAAAAAGAGGGAATTCCTAGCGCAGAATTTCCAGAAGGCAGGGATGCTATCTATACTGACAGGCCCCCGGCATCCCCACGAGGGAGCGATGGATCTGGCAGCCATTGCTTCACCACCCCATGTTGCCCCCACAGACTGAACTAAACTAACGAAGGAAACAGACAAGTCGCTGGGATTACAGACTCATCTCATCATACAAATGAAGATATTAGTGTTGAATTAGCTCAGAACACCAGGAACTCCCTGTCAATAAAATGTTTAACTCACTCCCTACTGGTCGATTTTCACAATGCGTATCTGTCCTTCGGATGAGACTATAAACTGAGGCCCCGTGTGCGAACGCATGCAGAACATCTTGTGCCTACGTTAAATCCTGTTCCGCTTTTCGAAAGAGTAGGCCATTGTGTGCCGGTGGGAACAGACAACAAAATTTACAAAACCGCATACACACGGGGACTGGATGTAAAAAAGCACCCGAGTGCTTATTTCATGATCCTTGATATTAAAAAAAAAAAAAAATCTGAGCGCTTTGATTTGTTGCTCTACAAGATTCAGCGCTATATAAATTCCATACATTATTATTAGTAGTAGTAGTATTATTATCATTATCATTATTATAAGGCCTGATTGTGTTGATTAATCTTAAAAAATTCATAACTAAAAAGAGACTCAACACAAGTACATGAAATCTTCAGGGTTTATTGTTGACCTGTAGGTGGAAGGTCAAAGTTGAAAGTCAGCTGCCAGATTTTTTTTACAAAAGTTGACGTCACTGAGCTATAAAAAAACAAACTGGTGAAATCCTGCGATCACAGTGGATCCCATCCCAGGGAAAAAAACTATAATAAACAGTACAGCAAAACAAATATATAGATATACAGACATAGAAAAATAACCCAAACATACTGAATGCTAAAAAGATGAATACCTGAACTTCACTATGCAAAATAACATAAGCTAAGTATGAACAAACTCTACAAAATAAAACAAGCAAACAAACAACAGCCCAGAACAACACTGAACAAACAACCAGCACTCAAATAATGAACGCTGGCTAAAAAAGCCATGGGCTGCCTGTAAATAAACAATAACAAACGAATAAAGAAAACAAAGAACTATGAACTACCTGCTAATAAACAATAACAAATAAATAAAGAAAACAACAAACTACGAACTACCTGCTAATAAACAACAACAAACGAATAAAGAAACAACAACAAATACGAACTACCTGCTAATAAACAACAACAAACGAATAAAGAAAACAACAAACGAATAAAGAAAACAACAAACTACGAACTACCTGCTAATAAAGAATAACAAACGAATAAAGAAAACAACAAACTACGAACTCTACCTGCTAAAAAACAATAACAAACGAATAAAGAAAACAACAAACTACGAACTACCTGCTAATACACAATAACAAACGAATAAAGAAAACAACAAACTACAAACTACCTGCTAACAACAACAAACGAATAAAGAAAACAACAAACTACAAACTACCTGCTAAAAAACAATAACAAACGAATAAAGAAAACAACAAACTACGAACTACCTGCTAACAACAACAAACGAATAAAGAAAACAACAAACTACGAACTACCTGCTAATAAACAACAACACATGAACAACACGATTACTAGGCCAGAAAGTTACGGCTCAGCAATAAACAGACAATCAGATAATGAGCAGAGAAACCATCTCACTCAGAAAACCACACACTGACTGCCACACCACAACAACATACCAACAAAGTATCAACATTCCCAAAACCATCAGCTGAATACTGATACACATACAGCTAAACACTAAACGAACACCAGGACTCACTTTGCCAGCAGTTGACCTCGGATGGTGACATTGGTGGCCTTGACCTCAAGGGCGCCACCAGGTCGGGTCAAGCGACCCCCTGACCCCATCGACTGTGGCTGACGGAAATCCCCGTACACGGTACCCACAGTGGAGGCCGACTGAGTTGTGCCCCCTTCTCCGCTGTGACTGGCCCCTGCATTGCCACCACTGTAGCCTGCACCAGACATGGGGAGAGTGTTAGTGTGTGGTGTGCATACATGTCTGCATGATGTGTGCATGTGTACGTGATGTGTGCATGTATGCATCTGTTTGCCAGGTTATTTTTTTCTTTCTTAGAAACAGCCAACCCATCAACCTGGGTACCTTTCCACCATCAACCAACCAACCCAACAAGTCAACTCACCAACCAGCCACACATGCAGACTAGCGGGCAAACAATCTTCCCACCCATCATGAAAACAACCAATTCATCACCAGCTCATCAACCAGAAGCCCCCACCCCCACTCTCCCCCCCCTCACTTCAAGTCCTTTGGATGAGACTATAAACCGAGGCCCCGTGTTCGAACGCATGCAGAACATCTTGCGCACACGTTAAATCCTGTTCCGCTTTTTGGAAGAGTAGGCCATTGTGTGCCGGTGGAAACAGCTGACAAAATTTACAAAACCGCATACACACAGGGACTGGCTGTAAAGAAGCACTTGAGTGCTTATTCCATTATCCTCGATATAAAATAATTAATAAATCACTTACCCTGACCAGACGCCGCCACGCCCGAAGCGCTGACATCCACCACCGCTCCCTCCTCCACCCACACTCTGTCTCCCTCCAAGGTCACTTGTCTCCCCTTCATCCTGCTGCCTGGGCCCACAGTGATCTCCCCTGCCTTCAGCCGATACCGCTCGGGGCCGGTCATGGTCAGCGTTGACCTTGACATCAAGTTCAAGGTCTGGAGCTGGAAGTGACCCAACACGCTCGTCCCCGCTGACCGCGCCGCCTCATGCAGGGTCAGCTGCGAGGCCACCATGCTCAGGTGCTGAACACCCCCCAGGCTGCCGTTGATGGAACAGTCCAGGTTGAACAGCTTCACTTGAGAAGGCAAGTCCAAGCGGCCGCCGAGGTAGACGTGGAAGTTGAGGGGGATGTAGAGGTGTGACTGGGAGACAGTGAGGTGGTGGTTGTTGGCGATGTGGACAGTCCCTACCTTGGACCTGCGTGTGGACACAGGGTGAAGACACACGTGAACTCTTCTTCTTGAACACATGAACTCTTCTTCTCCAGACACCAAACATTGCCTGCCCTATCGGCAAAAATGCGTTGCGCTGCCGTTGAGCGCCTGACAAGTCAGGCCCAGCGCATCTGACTTCAGCTTGGGAGAGAATTGTTATCTTTTAAGTCTTTCTGAGAAAAAAAGGCAGGAGAATGGACCAAGGTGGAAAATAGACAAGAAGGAGGTGACAGGAAGAATATAAACAAGGCAGAAACCAAGACAGGGATAGAAAAGAGGGAATTCCTAGCACAGAATTTCCAGAAGGTGGGGATGCTGTTTATACTGACAGACACCTGGCATCCCCACAGGGGACAAACATGAATGAAGCCTTGACATGCTGACAGTGGGTCTTATCTTTTATTTTTATTTTATTCTGTTAGATCCAGGATAATGGAATAAGCACTCATCCCATTTCATCACAACAGATGGGCATTTCAGACACATACACATTCTCTGTTTTTCTGAATGTACTGAGAAAAAATGCCAGGCCACACTCTCTCTATTTCATCAGCAAAAGAAAAAAGTAAAGAAGAGTGAGTGGAGACATCACAACAAAAAAACAGACATTTTTAAATGGAAACCCTAATTCAGGAGAAAACCAGGGTTAGCAGTTAAACAAGAGATTACTATCCACAAACAAAAGTGTGATGCAGCAAAACAATAACACAAAACATCTCATTTGTTACATCATGATGAAAGAAAGACGTTGACTGTGACGCTGCACAGCTACAGCCCAGCACAGGGAGATGTCCCCACATCAAGACCAGAACATAGACAACAACAACAAAACATCCCCTCAGTCTGAATGCGGCTACCTCAATGGAAGAGAGAGAGTTTCTTGATGCACTGTGGCTTGCTTTCTTCGTGCTTCAAATAATGTTCATTGCTTGGTTTTGCCGGTGCAGATGTATGGTTATGATATTTTGATGATTATGACATGAGTCTGTTATAGTGTATGGGAGGAGATGTACATGTGTATTGATTTGTATCCATGATTATTTGTGTGTGTATGTGTGTGTGCACACACGCACGCACGTCTGTGCATATGTACGTGCATGTGTGTGTTTGTGTGTGTGCATGTGTGTGTGCGTGAGTACATGTGTGTGTATGGGTGTGCGTGTCTTGATTTTGGGGAGGTTGTTTGTTTAGGGGAAGGGGTGTCAAGGGCGGGGAGGGGGATGAGAGTTTGTTCATGTTTAATTGGTCTTGTTTATTCATTCCGTCGGTTAACTTTGTGGTCTTTCGTTGATTTCTTGATTTTTCAATAATTGAATGACAGTTTGAGTATTCATTTCAATGCTATTTGACATTTTCTTGTTTATGAATTCATTGATCTATTCATGTTTGTTTCACTTTTTTCCCCATGAGGGCCTGGTGTAAAGAAGCCTCTGGCTTACCCAATTACCCTCATTAAAATATTCGAGTTCAAAGTTAAAAATGGTTGCATATACAAAAGATCACCATTGGGGAACCTCAGAGCTCTAGCTAAAGAACAAAACAGGCTTCAGGAAATCTATCAACATTTGAATGCGTAAGATATCCTCCCTCTGACATACACCTTCACTTCCAGTTCCAGTTATGTGTGAGTGACAATCAGAACACTGATACTGACTGTTGTTCATGATGCATCCTTTGTCAGTGTCTTTTTATCCATGCGTACTCATGTGTCTGCACCTATTTTCATCTTCATTTTGGGGGTGGATCGTTCAGGTTTATTGTGCTTGGCAAGCTGATTATTAGTGTACACAGATTCTCATGCCCACTAAGTGCTACACAAACACAGAGATGGGGGACGGGATAGCCTGGTGATTATAGCGTTAGGCATGCAATCTGTTGACCTGGGTTCAAATCCCATTCAAGGCCATTTTCTCCCCTAAAGTTAACATCAGTGCAGACTCCACTTCCCCCAAAAGTCCTTCGGATGAGACTATAAACTGAGGTGCCGTGTGCGAACGCACGCAGAACATCTTGCAGACACATTAAAACCCTTCCGCGTCTTGGAAGAGTAGGCCATTGTGTCCCAGTGGGAACGGATAACAAATTTTACAAAACTGCATACACATAGAGACTGGATGTGCTTATTCCATTATCCTTGAAATAATAATGACAATAATCACACACACACACAAGAAGACTCCAACAGACAGGCAGACACACAGACAGGCAGACACACAGACAGTCCTCTGTACGCTGTGACTTCCCGAGCCGCCCCGGCCTCACCTGTCCTGAAGGCCGGCAGCTGCCACCACCTTGCCCACAGTCAGCACAAAGTCACGGTGCTGGTTGTCGTGGGGCTGCAGGGCCAGGTGGGCGCCCTCCGTCAGGTGCAGCTCGTCCAGGTGAAGGGAGTAGTCCTCAGGGAGGGTCAGCCAGGCACGACCCCCGTCCTGTCTCCTCACCGCATCCGCGCTGTAGTCTGCGATGACCGACTGTCCACACACAAAACAAAAGTAGTAGTATGTTCTTTTGAGCCAGAAGGCCCATAGAGCCGGAGCTTATCCCGGTTTCTGTAGCGTTAAGCGAACTGATGGTTTTTCACCACCCCTGTGACAGGACGCTAGTCTGTCGCCAGATACTTCCCCAGCAGAGCTGGTACCCACTTGTACACCTGGGTGGAGTGAGGAAAATAGGAGTAAAGTGTCTTTCCCAAGGACACAACACCGAGCCGAGCGGGGATCGAACCCGCGACCTCTAGATCACGAGTTGACCGCCTAAACCACTCGACCACGGTGCCTCCCTACAAAAAAACAAACATGACATCAAATCATCAGGGTTTTACTATCAATACAGAAGATACAAACACACCCAGCATGCATTCTGAGGGATGGGCTCCTACAGGTTCAATGTACCGATGACGCACAGCCTGACAACATCACAATAGAGCACACACTCCTCAGCTGCAGGAGAGAAGAAAGAAGTCAAAGAAAATCAACAGATGAACTTATACACACACCCACAGAGAAAACCATGCACACACACACATGCAACCGGGACTGGATGTAAAAAAAAAGCACACAAGTGCTATTCCATTATCCTCAATATAAAAGAATAAAACACACACACACTTACAAAGCAAAACATGCACAAACACACCACACTCTCACACACACACACAGAGAAACCATGCACACACACACATGCAACCGGGGACTGGATGTTTAAAAAAAAGCACACGAGTGCTTATTCCATATCCTCAATAAAAAAGAATAAAACCCCCACACACACTTACAAAGAAAACCATGCACACACTCTGTCTTTCAGAGAAAAGACAAGGACTCACAGAGCGAGGTACACCCAGGCCCCCGCTGACAAAGAGTTTCTTGGAGTGGCCGAGATGCTCCATGTACACCGTGCCTGGCCCCCCACTGCCTGATGATGATGATGACGACGACGATGACGAGGATGAGGACTGGCCCCCCTGACGACACTGAGCCTGGCCTGTGAACTCCTGGCTGCTGTAGTACACCGCCACCGGCCCCCCTGACCCCCACCCGCCCCTCGCTGCCTGTAACACACCCCAAAAGGCAGAGTGCACGTTCTGGGTGACCCCCAGAGTGTAAAGCTGGGGAACGCACAACAACAACAACAACAACAACAGACACACACACATTCTCTGTTCTTCTGAGTAGACTGAGAACAGATATCTGTCCACACTCTCTCAATTTCATCAACAAAAGAAAAAAGTAAAGAAAAGTGAGTGGAGACATCACAACAAGAAAATACATTTTTAAATGGAAACCCTAATTCAGGTGAAAACAGGTTAAACAAGAGATCTCTACCCACAAAAAAAAGTGTGATGCAGCAAAACAAGAATGCACAACAACTCATGCGTTCCATCATGACTGAGGAAAGACGTTGACTGTGACGCTGCACAGCTTAAGCCCAGCACAGGGAGATGTAACTTAGGGCTGTCCCCACATCAAGACCAGAACATAGACAACAACAACAAAACATCCCCTCAGTCTGAATGTGGCTACCTTAATGGAAGTTAAAAACGGTCGCATACGCAAAATCTCACCATTGGGGATCCTCAGAGCTCTAGCTAAAGAACAAAACAACAACAACAAAACAGGTTCGAAATCTATCCCCCTGGTCACCTGAGAGTGTAAGCTACCCACACTCTGACATACACCTTCACTTCCAGTTATGTGAGAGTGACTCACAATCAGAACACTGACAGTCGTTCATGACGCATCTTTTGTCAGTGTCTTTTAATCCATTTGTACAAGGGAGAGGAGATGGGCGCCGCCCTCAATATGCTGGCCCCTGGAGAAGCTGAGGTCTCTGATGCCTAGCTCCCCTACGACCACATAGGTTATGGGACACCTTGACCCTTCATACTTGTGTCTGCACCATCCCCAGCTGTAGGCAGTGTTTGGTTTTGTGGCTTGTTTTTTTTACATTCATCTTCATTTTGGGGGTGGATTGTTCATGTTTTCTGTGTTGGCAAACTGACTATCAGTGTACACAGATTTTCTTGCCCACTAAATGCTACGCACACACACGCATGTGTGCACGCGCGGACGGGATAGCCTGATGGTCAGAGTGATATATTCATGATCTGCTGACCCAGGATTTTTCCTCTAGAGTTAACATCAGTGCTGACTCCACTCTCCACAAAAGTCCTTCGGATGAGACTATAAACTGAGGTGCCGTGTGCGAACGCAAGCAGAACATCTTGCGGACATGTTAACCCTAGTAGCGCGGTTCCCGGAATATTCCGGTAAAGGCGGGTCTAAGCTGTGTGGCGGATCCCGGATTATTCCGGGATGACGTGGGTGATCATAGTTGAAAGCTTACTTTCGCTTTCAAAGGTCAGCCAATGAATGTTAAAGCCGTTGTAGGCCTGCAGAAAGGGGTGAAGGTCGTTTGACACACACAAGCAACGAAGAATCTGATTGGTTAAGAGTGTATTTTTAATTTTTTTCGGACCAGCCGAGATCGTCTTCAACAAAAATGGCGGCCAGTGTTTGCACTAGAATTTCTTCAAGCGTTTTTCGAGCTTTTTTACAATATTGACAGCGAGGAGGAGTTTTAGAGGCTGGATTTGGTTGAAATAAACAATGAGAGAGACGATGAGGTAAGGATTGTGGAATATTTTTGAAAAACTTGGTAAAAAATCGATCGCGATCGGACTGAATTGAGCGGTGCTAGTTTTGCTGGATGGACTTCTTCGCTACTCGGCGATTTCGACGTCACAGATTGTTTTACTTTATTTTGACGCAACGAGGCTTCGAAATAACTGTTGTTGAGTCAAATCGCTATGCTGCTGAATACTTTGCATCACATGAAATCAAGCAATCTTTGTATTTTCGTCATAGAAAGCCACCACTTCGCACATTCCACCATGACGGTCACGATTGGTCACGATGGCGTCGATCCTTTTGCTGATTTTTTCCGAGTATTTGGTGACCGATAAAGCGATACAAACTCCTTATTTTTTGAAAACTAATGTCAAGAAATAGTGTTTACCTAATCATGACATTTATGCACCGCAAGAACTTTGCTTATCGTGTTAAAATCGATCCGGGGCCCTGACAATGGAACAGTGATCAGTAGTGCGCACACAATTTTTTTTTTGTGGATTTTTTTTACATAATCATAATCACTACACACTATTATAAAATTACACTCATTTAAAAGCATATTATCTGTTCTTTCCAGTGATATATAGCTTAACACATTTAATTCAGTTTTATATATCAATATCAAGGGTTGTTTGAGCCCACCCTGCTCCAAAACAATGCTAGCCAATGTTAATTCAGCCAATAGAAGTGAGGCTTGTTGCTGCATATTCAGCGCTACTAGGGTTAAAACCCTTCCGCGTCTTGGAAGAGTAGGCCATTGTGTCCCAGTGGGAACAGATGACAAATTTTACAAAACTACATACACACAGGGACTGGATGGGGAAAAAAAAGCACATGAGTGCTTATTCCATTATCCTCAAAATAGTAGTAGTAGTAGTAGAAGAAGAAGAAGAAGAAGAAGAAGAAGAAGAAGAAGAAGAAAGAAGAAGAAGAAGAAAAAGAAGAAGAAGAAGACTCCGACATGTTGACAGATACACAGACAGGCAGGCAGTCTCTTTACGCTGTGATTTCCCAAGCCGCCCCTGGCCTCACCTGTCCTGAAGGCCGGCAGCTGCCACCACCTTGCCCACAGTCAGCACAAAGTCACGGTGCTGGTTGTCGTGGGGCTGCAGGGCCAGGTGGGCGCCCTCCGTCAGGTGCAGCTCGTCCAGGTGAAGGGAGTAGTCCTCAGGGAGGGTCAGCCAGGCACGACCCCCGTCCTGTCTCCTCACCGCATCCGCGCTGTAGTCTGCGATGACCGACTGGCCACACACAAAACAACAGAAACATCAAATCATCAGGGTTTTTAGTAATCAATACAGAAGATACAAATATACCCAGCATGCATTCTGAGGGATGGGCTCCTACAGGTTCAATGTACCGATGACGCACAGCCTGACAACATCACAATAGAGCACACACTCCTCAGCTGCAGGAGAGAAGAAAGAAGTCAAAGAAAATCAACAGATGAACTTATACACACACACACAGAGAAAACCATGCACACACACACATGCAACTGGGGACTGGATGTAAAAAAAAAGCACATGAGTGCTTATTCCATTATCCTCAATATAAAAATAAAACACACACACACACACTTACAAAGAAAACCATGCACAAACACACACACTCTCACACACACACACAGAAAACCATGCACATACACACATGCAACCAGGGACTGGATGTAAAAAAAAAGCACACAAGTGCTTATTCCATTATCCTCAATATAAAAGAATAAAACACACACACACTTACAAAGCAAAACATGCACAAACACACACACTCTCACACACACACACAGAGAAAACCATGCACACACACACATGCAACCGGGGACTGGATGTTTAAAAAAAAAGCACACGAGTGCTTATTCCATTATCCTCAATAAAAAAGAATAAAACCCCCACACACACTTACAAAGAAAACCATGCACACACTCTGTCTTTCAGAGAAAAGACAAGGACTCACAGAGCGAGGTACACCCAGGCCCCCGCTGACAAAGAGTTTCTTGGAGTGGCCGAGATGCTCCATGTACACCGTGCCTGGCCCCCCACTGCCTGACGATGACGATGACGATGATGATGAGGACTGGCCCCCCTGACGACACTGAGCCTGGCCTGTGAACTCCTGGCTGCTGTAGTACACCGCCACCCGGCCCCCTGACCCTCCACCTGCACTGATGCTGCCTGTAACACAGCACACAGTTACCTGTAACGCAGCACAGTTACCTGTAGTACCTGTAACACAGCACAATTACCTGTAGCACCTGTATCACAGCACAATGCTATCTGTTATACCTGTAACACAGCACATAGTTACCTGTAATATCCTTATTATCCTCATTCTCACCTGTTCCTCCATCAGGCCTCTAAGTACCCCAGTGAACAGCAGGATAATGCTGTATACAATACCATCATTATTGTATTCATTATCATAATAACCATCACCATTCTCACCTGTGCCTCCATCGGCCCTCAGTGTCCCCTTGCCGTACAGGGCCCCAGTGGTCAGCAGGATGCCTCCTCCACTCCCTCCCCCTGCCCCTCCTTTGGCCGCTGAACCGTCCGCCTCTATCACACCTGAAACATCACACCATGGTCATGGTCAGTCCCTGTTATCACACCTGAAACATCACACCATGGTCATGGTCAGTCCCTGTTATCACACCTGAAACATCGCACCATGGTCATAGTCAGTCCCCTGTACCACACCTGAAACATCACACCATGGTCATGGTCAGTCCCCTGTATCACACCTGAAACATCACACCATGGTCAGTCCCCTGTATCACACCTGGAACATCACACCATGGTCATAGTCAGTCCCCCTGTATCACACCTGAAACATCACACCATGGTCACAGTCAGTCACCTCTATCACACCTGAAACATCACACCATGGTCATGGTCAGTCCCCGTTATCACACCTGAAACATCACACCATGGTCATAGTCAGTCCCCGTTATCACACCTGAAACATCACACCATGGTCATAGTCAGTCCCCTGTATCGCACCTGAAACATCGCACCATGGTCATGGTCAGTCCCCTCTATCACACCTGAAACATCACACCATGGTCATGGTCAGTCCCCCCTCTATCACACCTGAAACATCACACCATGGTCATAGTCCGTCACCTGTATCACACCAGAAACATCACACCATTGTCACAGTGAGTCCCCTGTATCACACCTGAAACATCACACCATGGTCATAGTCAGTCCCCGTTATCACACCTGAAACATCGCACCATGGTCATAGTCAGTCACCTGTATCACACCGGAAACATCACACCATGGTCATAGTCAGTCCCCCCCATATCACACCCGAAACATCACACCATGGTCATAGTCAGTCCCCCCATATCACACCCGAAACATCACACCATGGTCATAGTCAGTCCCCCCCATATCACACCTGAAACATCACACCATGGTCATAGTCAGCCCCCTGTATTGCCCATAAACTAGTACCCCACATTAATGGAGAGTTATCTGCAAGCGGTGGACAATAGCTGAAAATACTGAAACCAAACAATAACCAATACACAGACACTACAGCCAGCAATGAACCACAATACAATTACAATAACAACAACAACACAGACATCAGCAACTACACTGTACCCATACACAAACAGCAATGATTTGAGACTGTTTCCCATTACAATAACAACACAGACATCAACAGCTACACTGACACCTCATTCAACAATCTAAGAGAATAAGAAGAAAAAGATCCAGCAGTGGTTCCATATCCAACAAAATACTGTATAATGGCGGCACAAGACTTAAAAAGACAGCAGCAGCAGCAGCAGCAGCAACAACAACACCAACAACAACAGACCACAGCCAAAGAAAGAGCCTCAGCCTTCAATGTTCCCTCACTCTGAAAGACTTGAATATTTGCGACTTGAATAATGTTTGAAAGTTCCTGAGAGAGGACGGGAGAGAGTTCTAGATGATGGGAACTTGACTGTCAACCAATCTTTGACCAAAAGACTTGGCGCTAACTTTAGGGACACACCCACACAACTTGTCACACCTGTGATATCAATCACGTCATGTTTTCAGTCATGAAACATCCACACACCTTGTCACACCTGTGATATCAATCCACACAACATTACCATCCAGCCTGGTGGTGGCGGCCGTGATGTTGATGTAGCCACCGCCATGGACCAAAGCGCTGTCTTTACGACTGGCACTGCCAGCAAGGGCAGGCAATGTGACCGAGTCGTAGAATAGTCCCCCCTTCTGGCCGTCAGTTGTCTTCCCTCCCTGACCTCCGTGCCCTGCCCCCCCACCAAACTCCCCCAGGCCTGCGTAGCCGCGCGTCGACTGCAACACACACACACATCAACACATATATGAGAATGTACACATGCATGTACACACACACACAACCACATGCAACGGCGCATGCACATACACACATACCCACACACATCCTTTGGACGAGACTATGAACTGAGGTCCCGTGTGCAAACGCATGCATAACATATTGCGCACAGGTTAAAACCTGTTCCACTTTTCAGATGAGTAGACCATTGTGTGCTGGTCACAGCGCGCAAATGCAGCATAACTCAGTCAAGGGTTCAGGGCCCAGTGCTGAAATTATCCCCTTCCTTTACCAAGTCCAAGTGTGGGCAGTTTCTGCTGTAATTAGCTCCAGCTGGGCTGGAATGGATAGCAGCTGATAGCAGCTACAAATGGGGAAAACTGACAACTGTGCAGTGCGAGCAGATGATAAAATTTACAAACCACATACACATGGGGACTGGATGTAAAAAAGCACACGAGTGCTTAGTCTATTATCCTTGATAAAAAGAATAAGTCACATTAATACACAAAACACACACTCCAAAGACTGTGGAGTTCTGCTCTACTCTACACTGAAGGACAAACTGACCTCAGTACTTTTGGAGAAGCTGCAAATACAACAATAATTGTAATTTTTCATATGTAAAGTGCAATCTTACAAAGGAACAAGTTTATCTTGAATACTTCCTTCCCCTGTGTGTGGAGGAAGCAAAAAACGGTTTACATAAAAGATGGCAATGCATACTAAAGATAGACAAGAATTAACATAACGATACACACAAGATAATTATGCAATAAAGAGATTTTTCTTCTAAAATTACCTTTAATCTTAACATTGTTACCGTGGCTCACTAATGCTACAAGCGACAGCGGTCTGCCATTCCTGCTTCATAAAACATTAAGTCCGAAAGGACCATAACTCTGAGTACTAGTGTCTTGTGCATGTGTAGACCAGTCTTCCGTTTGGAGGAGAGAGGTCTAAGGCAGGTCTCCAACCCCCAGAAGATTTGGGGACCACACACACGCGGCCCTAGAAACCTGGAGATGAATGGGAAAAAAGATAAACTGAGGTCTGAGACTGGCTTTACTACTTTCTGTTCACAACTTGTTTCACGTTCACTGTCTAAACACAGGGCTTGATGTTTCATTACAAGGTAGATAAATGGCTATAGTTTTATAATCAATCAAGTTTACATAAACATAGCTGTTCATTATAAATGATAGTGACGTCACCAAGTCACTATCGAGGATGGGTGGGTGGGGGGGTGATGTCATAAATGATGATGACAATGTCCACAATCATCTTCCAGAGGAGTGAGGATGTCAGATGAGTCATGGATGTGGTGATGTAAGTCATAAATGATGTCATGATGTGTGATGAAGCCTAATGATTCACGATGTGGTGATGATGTCCTAAATGATGTCATGGATGTGGTGATGATGTCCTAAATGATGTCATGGATGTGGTGATGATGTCCTAAATGATGTCGTGGATGTGGCGATGATGTCCTAAATGATGTCATGGATGTGGTGATGATGTCCTAATGATGTCATGGATGTGGTGATGATGTCATAAACACCAATGATGATGATGATGGGGACATGCGCACTGACCTTCCCTGAGGCGGTGATGACGATGTCCTAAATGATGTCATGGATGCGGTGATGATGTCATAAACAACAATGATGGGGACATGCACACTGACCTTCCCTGAGGCAGTGATGATGTCCTAAATGATGTCATGGATGCGGTGATGATGTCATAAACAACAATGATGATGGGGACATGCACACTGACCTTCCCTGAGGCGTGATGATGTCATGGATGCGGTGATGATGTCATAAACAACGATGATGATGCTGGGGACATGCACACTGACCTTCCCTGAGGTGTGATGATGTCATAATGATGTCATGGATGTGGTGATGATGTCATAAACAACGATGATGATGCTGGGGACATGCACACTGACCTTCCCTGAGGCGGTGATGACGCCAAAGTCGTGGAGGACCAGCTCCCCCACCTGCAGGTCCAGCCTGTCCACCTCCACCACCCCCCCACTGTCCACCCTCAGGCGCTGCCCCACCATCCTCATCCCCCTCTCCTCACTCTCCACCCTCAGCCTGCCTCCCCCCTGAACATGGACTGTTCCAAACTGAACCGCTCTCTGCAGCTGGCTGGACGAGTTGCCATGGGGCCTGGGAGAAAAGTTTAGGGGTTGCAGGTTACAATGATTACCCTGTTGTGTGTGTGTGTGTGTGTGTTTATGGGTATGTGTATGTGTGTGTGTGTGTGTTGTGTGTGTGTGTGTTATGTGTGTGTTATGTGTGTGTGTGTGTGTGTGTTGTGTGTGTGAGTGTGTTGTGTGTGTGTGTGTGTTGTGTGTGTGTGTGGTGTGTGTTGTGTGTGTGTGTATGTGTGTTTGTGTGTGCATATGTGCCTGCATGGGTGTCTGTGAGTGTTGGGGGGTGGGGGTGTGTGTACGTGTGTGTGTGTGATTGTGTGTGTTTGTGTTTGTGTGAGTATGTGAGTGAATGAGTGTGTGTGTGTTGGTTCATGTGTGTGTGTGTGTGTTCCTGTGTGTGTTCATGTGTAAGTGTGTGTGAATGAGTATGTGTGTGTGTGAGTATGAGTGTGTGTCTGGGGAGGGGGAGGGGGTGTTCATGTGTGTGTATGTGTGTGTGAGTAAGTATGTTGTGTGTGTGTTCATTTAAGTTCATGTGTGTGTGTATGTGCACATGGTTTTCTTGTTTTTGTGTTGATTTTCTTTTTTTTGGGGGGAAGGGGGGTTGTCTTTTCTATTAAAAAAAATCATTAATGTGGAATCAAGATGTTGAGGTGTGTGCGTGTGTTGGCAGAATGGGGGAGAGAGGGGATGAAATGTGAATCTTGTAAGTGTGTGTGTGTGCATGCATGTGTGAGTACATGCACGCCTTGCATTCCCACATACACGCAAACATACACACAGACACGTACTCCCACACCACAACACACCACACACACCGCCGACAGCCCTGCCCAGAGCTGACCTGAGAATGACCAGGCCGTGAGGCGCGATGACCAGGTGGTCCACCCCAGCCAGCACACCCTGCAAATCCAGGGTGACGGCCTGCACCCTCAGGGTACTGCCCGCGCGCACCACTCCCCCCGGGTACGACCTCACGCTGAACTGCAGCTGCGGGGAGTCGCGGGGTAGCTCGGCCGTGAGCTGCTGCTGGGGACCCAGGTGAAGCCACCCGCTCTTGTCTCCCTCTGCCAGGTACAAGGACAGGTACAGTAGTGAAGTGTGGTGTGGGTCAGGGATAGGTACAGGTACAGGGACAGGTACAGTAGTGTAGTGTAGTGTGGGTCAGGGATAGGTACAGGTACAGGGACAGTAGTGTAGTGTAGTGTGGGTCAGGGATAGGTACAGGTACAGGTACAGTAGTGAAGTGAAGTGTGGGTCAGGGATAGGTACAGGTACAGGTACAGTAGTGAAGTGAAGTGTGGGTCAGGGATAGGTACAGGTACAGGTACAGTAGTGAAGTGTGGTGTGGGTCAGGGATAGGTACAGGTACAGGTACAGTAGTGAAGTGTGGTGTGGGTCAGGGATAGGTACAGGTACAGGGACAGGTACAGTAGTGTAGTGTAGTGTGGGTCAGGGATAGGTACAGGTACAGGGACAGTAGTGAAGTGTAGTGTGGGTCAGGGATAGGTACAGGTACAGGTACAGTAGTGAAGTGTGGGTCAGGGATAGGTACAGGGACAGGTACAGTAGTGAAGTGTGGGTCAGGGATAGATACAGGTACAGGGACAGGTACAGTAGTGTAGTGTGGGTCAGGTAGGTAAGGTGTTGGGGAGGACAGACCAGGGCCAGGCTAGTTTGTGTGTGTTTGGAGTTGAAAATGTTAGGGTGTGTAGGTGTGTGTGTGTGTGTGTGTGTGTGTGTGTGTGTGAGTGTGAGTGTGTGTGTGTGTGTGTGTGTGAGTGTGTGTGTGTGTGTGTGTGTGTGTGAGTGTGTGTGTGTGTGTGTGAGTGTGTGTGTGAGTGTGAGTGTGTGTGTGTGTGTGTGTGTGTGTGTGTTGTTGTTGTTGCTTCAATTTTACGTCTGTTCACTCAAAGTGATATTAGACGATGGGAAGGGGAGGAGAGGGGGCAATTGTGTTGATGGATGTATGCAGTAAAATGGGTATCTGTTGCTAAATAACGTAGACAGTACAACAGAAAAGGGATAAACAATAACAACAAATGAATACATAAAAAATGCTAATGTGACTTAAAACTATAACAAATGTTCTATAGGACTCCATGTGTGTGTGTGTGTTTGTGTGCATGCGTGCGTGCTGTGTATGTGTTTCTTAATCTCTACCACTGAGTGTCTCTTTCACTCACACACAAATCCATGTATATACGCACACTCATATGCCTACAAACTTTCTCTCTTACCCTCTTTCATACACAATATTCAAAGTTTCATATTCTTGCACTTAAAACACACACACACACATTCACTCTCTCTCACACACACACAAACACACACGCACGTTCACATGCATGGACACACACACACACACACAAAGAACTACCTGTCTTATGAATCAGCATGGTCTGGGTGAAGTCGTCAATGTTGCGTCGATGCAGCGCCATCTGCGCGCCGCCCATGATGGTGACGGCCTTGAACTCGTGGTGGTGACCCCCCACAGGGTCGTACAGCCAGGTGTGGAAGCTGTGCTCCCCGCGGTGAGTGTCGGACAGGATGCCGAAGTCGATGCTGGGCTGCAGGGGCCGACACTGGCCTTTGTTGTCCACCACCAGCGCGAACCCCGCCTCCTCCACGTCTCGCCAGATCACTGTCCCCGACCCGCCACACTCGTACCCCTGTCCACCCCCTTCAGACAACACGCTGCCTTCAAAATAGTTCTGGGAGTAGTACACCGCCACCCGGCCCCCTCCCCCACCCCCGCCACGACACGTCGACACCACCCCGGAAACACCGCCGCCCTGCACCGACAGAACGCCGTCGCCGCGGAAATTGTTGGTGCGGATCATGATGCTGCCGCCGCCGCCGCCCCCTGCCCTTGACCCTGCCCCTGGACGACCTTGACTGAGGAGCTGACCGTCGACCCGGATGTCGGAGGCTTGCAGCTGAATGACGCCTCCCCCTCTGCCCCCCCTGTGCTTGGCCTGAAAGACGGCAGGCAAGGTGACAGGTGGAGTACAACTCAGGCCTGATCCTCTGGGATCGCTGTCACTACAGGCTACTGGCTACTTTTCACTTCTGTCTGTCAGCTACACTGAATCTATACCATCACATCACGTCAATAAGGGGGACGGGATAGCCTAGAGGTTAGAACATTTGTGCTCGCAATCTGACAACCCAGTTCGATTCCCATTCAAGGGGATATTTTGCCCTGGAGTTAACATCAGTGCAGACTCCACTCTCCCCAAAAGTCCTTCGGATGAGACTATAAACCGAGGTCCCGTGTGCGAACGCATGCAGAACATCTTGTGCATGTCAAAATCCTGTTCTGCTTTTCGTAAGAGTAAGCCATTGTGTGCCATTGGGAGCAGATGACAATTTACAAAACTGCATACACACGGGGACTGGATGTAAAAGAGCACATAAGTGCTTATTCCATTATCCTCGATATAAAAGAGTAAAATAAATATAAAAAAAGATAAATAAATAACACCTTCAATAATAACTCAAGACATTACAGAACACAATGACTGGCTACATGCTACATACATTTAAGTTTTTTGCAGCGATGTGAATCCATTACTTACAACGGTAAGGACATTACACAATACAGTGACTGGCTACAATCTACATTTCTGCTTTTTGTCGGCTACACTGAATCCATCACATCACATCACACCAATAACATCTTCAATAATCAGTAAGGACATTGCACATTACACTGACTGGTCTACAGCCTAAGTTTCAGTTTTTCTGCCGCTATCTGAATCCAATACTTCACAATGATAATCATCAAGGACATTACACAATACACTGGCACGGCTCATTTGTCATACATTCATCTCATTAATGAGGGGGTGAAAGTTTTGTTATTTTAAAGTAACTTCAATTATTTTGTACTTGGATACATGCATAAATACAAAAGTTCACAGTGCTCTATCGCTATGCAGTGATGGCAGACAGCTTTACTTTGCAGGCTTGTGAACCCAAAGTGTTTGCAAGTCTGTAGATAGAACTGTAGCCAAATGACAGAACTGATGTGGCTGAGGTCTGACTGATCTTTCAAAATCTTTACATTCACAATAGTAGGCACACTTTCAGAAATCACACACATGAACACACACACGTGCGCATACTCAAGACTACTTTAATGTCTCGACTCGAGAAATTATGAGTGGCATTTTAGAATTACACAACATGCATTATTAAACAATACAGATTAAAAAGTAGCACATTATCTTAAAAGCCAAGAGAACTCTTACATCACACACACACAAGCCGCATACAATGGGGACTGGATGTAAAAAAAAAAAGCACATAAGTGCTTATTCCATTATCCTTGATATAAAAAACACACACATACAACACATGCACACACACATGTGTATGTATGTATGTATGTTTGTCTGTCGTGTTCGACGATGACCTCCAAAACAGCAGAGGAGGCAGCTGCTGTTTCGGAAATTGGGCAGAAATTTGATTATAGTGGAGATGCCTTGCCCACAGCACATCCCCACTCTCTCGGCCAAGTGGGCATAAGGACAGTCAGTGTTGGAGATGTTCTCCAAAGGCCAACCAGCTCCCAGGGCTGCAGCACATAAGGACTGTGCAAGTCAAGCCTCCTAGTCAGAGAGTCAAAGTCAATCACTAAAGACTAAGCTGTAAAGTGGAATTCCATGAGTGGGAAAGAAAGCCACTGGTCATACAGCCTCTCACTTTGCTGTTGCCCCCAGCGTCAACGGTTTAATCAAGAACTGTGATAAAGCCCAGGCGCCAGAGGTGAACACACATGTACACACACAATCACACATGTACACACACAATCTACACATGTACACACACAATCTACACATGTACACACACAATCTACACATGTACACACACAATCTACACATGTACACACACAATCTACACATGTACACACACAATCTACACATGTACACACACAATCTACACATGTACACACACAATCACACATGTACACACACAATCTACACATGTACACACACAATCACACATGTACACACACAATCACACACACACACAATCTACACATGTACACACACAATCTACACATGTACACACACAATCTACACATGTACACACACAATCACACATGTACACACACAATCACACACACACACACAATCTACACATGTACACACACACACACACAATCTACACATGTACACACACAATCACACACACACACACAATCTACACATGTACACACACAATCACACACACACACACACACAATCTACACATGTACACACACACACACACACACACACACACACACACACACGACCACCATCTGACGTACCCGTGGAGAACAGAGGGAGTCCACACTGGCCCCTCCCCCGTCCCCCCCGTTGCCCCCGTACTGGTGGGGCAGATACATGGACCCGTTCCGCGTGGTCGGTCCCGACAGTCGTGTGTGATGACCTTGACCTCCCGCTGCAGCACTGCCGCCCCCAGAGCCACCTGGGAAACAGGCGACAATGGACATCACGCCGCATGACACCAAAAAGAAAAAAATTTGTTTTTATCCCCAACATCAAT
This sequence comes from Rapana venosa, assembly GCA_028751875.1. NCBI lineage: Eukaryota > Metazoa > Mollusca > Gastropoda > Neogastropoda > Muricidae > Rapana > Rapana venosa. The sequence goes on from CM054166.1 coordinate 4,724,258, forward strand.
CCACACCCATTCAAGGGGATTTTCCCCTGGAGTTAATATTACTGCTGACTCCACTCCCCAGAAAGTCCTTTGGATCAGACTATAAACCAAAATCCTTTGTGCAAACGCAAGCAGAACATCTTGCACCCACGTTAAAACCTGTTCCGCCTTTTGGAAAAGCAAACCTTTCGTGCAGGTGGGAATGGATGACAAAATGTACAAAACCACATGCACATGAGGATTGGATGTCAAAAAAGGAAAAAAAGAGGCACATGAGTGCTTATTCCATTATACTCAAAATAAAAGAAGGGACAGAAAAAGGTATATAATGCAAAACATATGGTTAACTCATTACACATCACAAAACTCTACTAATGATGGATGTTACAGCCAAGTGGTCAAGATGATTTGACTTTAACCCTGTGGGTCTGTGAAGTCCTGGGTTCAAATCCCGGCATTAGTGTCCGGTGAAATGAGGGTGGGGGCTCGTAAGATCTCCAAAGTCAACTTCAAGCGCAGACCTGCCAGTGCCTTCATTCCCTTCATGTATATACACATGCAGAAGATCCAACATGCATAACCGTAATCCATGTCTGCATTTGATGGGTTATAGAAACACAAACATACCAAGTACACATCCCGTACACACACAAAAATAACGAGCTACTCTGAAGTCAGAAAGTGTGGGCTGAGGCCAGCAGTGGGCAGACCTCCTGCAGAGTGACAACAAGCACAGGAGAAGGAAGACCAGGCACTAGGCACCCTGCCCTGTAAGGGAACGCAGAGAAGATGACGATAATGATGACACCTCCAGAAAGATTATTCACCACATTCTCTTGCAGGGGGGTGGGGGAGTGCTGTACCACTGCTGTCACAGCTGAAGATGATAATGATGATACTGATACTGATGACAGTGGTGATGATGATGACAACAACCACCCCCACCTACCTCCAGAAGGGTTGTCCACCCCGTTCTGTTGCAGGGTGGGGGGTGCTGTACCACTGCTGTCACAGCTGAAGATGATAATGATGATACTGATACTGATGACAGTGGTGATGATGACGACAACAACCACCACCACCTACCTCCAGAAGGGTTGTCCACCCCGTTCTGTTGCAGGGTGGGGGGTGCTGTACCACTGCTGTCACAGCTGAAGATGATGATGATAATGATGATACTGATGACAGTGGTGATGATGACGACAACAACCACCACCACCTACCTCCAGAAGGGTTGTCCACCCCGTTCTGTTGCAGGGTGGGGGGTGCTGTACCACTGCTGTCAATCACTGCTGCAGCATCCACCTGGATCTGTGAGGCCTTCAGCGACAGCCAGGGAGCCTGCCACACCATAACTGTGTGGTTATCTTCTGCTGTTACCAACACCGTAACTGTGTGGTTATCTTCTGCTGTTACCAACACCGTAACTGTGTGGTTATCTTCTGCTGTTACCAACACCGTAACTGTGTCGTTATCTTCTGCTGTTACCAACACCGTAACTATGTCGTTATCTTCTGCTGTTACCAACACTGTAACTGTGTGGTTATCTTCTGCTGTTACCAACACCATAACTGTGTCGTTATCTTCTGCTGTTACCAACACCATAATAATGTCGTTATCTTCTGCTGTTACCAACACCGTAACTGTGTGGTTATCTTCTGCTGTTACCAACACCATAACTGTGTCGTTATCTTCTGCTGTTACCAACACCGTAACTGTGTCGTTATCTTCTGCTGTTACCAACACCATAACTGTGTCGTTATCTTCTGCTGTTACCAACACCATAATAATGTCGTTATCTTCTGCTGTTACCAACACCGTAACTGTGTCGTTATCTTCTGCTGTTACCAACACTGTAACTGTGTGGTTATCTTCTGCTGTTACCAACACCATAACTGTGTCGTTATCTTCTGCTGTTACCAACACCGTAACTGTGTGGTTATCTTCTGCTGTTACCAACACCATAATAATGTCATTATCTTCTGCTGCTACCAACACCATCATAATGTGGTTATCTTCTGCTGTTACCAACACCGTAACTGTGTCATTATCTTCTGCTTTTACCTTGGTTTCTCCGGTCACACCATAACTATGTTGTTATCTTCTGCATTTACTTTGGTTTCTCCTGTCACACCATAACTGTGTCATTATCTTCTGCTTTTACCTTGGTTTCTCCGGTCACACCATAACTATGTTGTTATCTTCTGCATTTACTTTGGTTTCTCCAGTCACACCATAACTATGTTGTTATCTTCTGCATTTACTTTGGTTTCTCCAGTCACACCATAACTATGTTGTTATCTTCTGCATTTACTTTGGTTTCTCCTGTCACACTGTCACAGGGACTTCACACACAGCCCAGTTCACCACGGAGGCCACACTTTACAAATGTCACTTTCTTCAGTTTACACCATGCAACACCCAAACATGCCAAGCTTATCATCTTAAATCTCAGACTACGTCAGTTCTGAAGAAACGTTCTTTAGGTGTTTACTTTCATATTTCTGTTGTCACATTTGTTACTGTTTCTCCTGTCACATGATAGTCCAGTAGCTTACAGCCCAGCCAACAGCGGAGGCCATATTACCACTGCCAGATGTTGATTCCACGACATGCAATGTTTAACATGGTAAGCATATCAACACTTGTGGAATATCAGGTCTGAAGAAACGACCAACAAAACACGGGTTTATAACATTAATCTGTAAGCTTGTGACGGCAACTGGGATAAGGCTGTGAGGAGGAAAGCAGTCCTCGTGCATGCCTTGTCATCTCCAGACAGCGTTTGTTGAGACAGAAGTGCCAGGTCTGTTCAGCTATCTGTCACACTCTTCTAGCTGCAAGGGTTGGCTTTGTTATTTTCACTGTACTCTTCCAGCAACAATACAGAATTACAGATTTTATCTTAACATCAACAAATCACTAACGATAAGCGCTGCTTCTGCACATATCCTCTATTGCAAGTGTATGTGTCTGTTTGTACCTATGTATACTTGTTTGTGTATTTGTGTACACACACACACATATATATATATATATATATATATATATATACACACACACACATACGTATGTATGCATATTTATGGAGGACAAAAGAATGGATCTATTGAACAACTAGATTTTTTCCCTATTAAAGAGTATTGTAATCATCATCCACATCATCCACAACATAAACAACAACATCAACACAAAACACTCTGCATTTCACCACACATCACTACAAATGACCACATCATGATGGACACCACAGCTGAGTGGTTTAGACTAACTTCAATCACAATGCTGAGGATCAAATATGCATGTTAAAGACCCTGTAATTCATGGTGGATTATGAAAACACTGACAAACCCAGCATGTGACCTGTACAATAAACGACCTGCTCTGAAGTCTGAATGTGTCAGCTGAGGCCAGCAGGTTGACCTCCTGCAAAATGACAAACACAGGAGAGGACCAGGCACTGTGCACCCCTCCCAGTAAGGAAACACAGAGAAAGATAGTGAGAGAGACAAAGAGGAGAGACAGAGAGAGCAAGAGAGAGAGACATGCAGAGAGAAATGGCCACACATCACAATCAACAACACACATCACAATCAACAACACACATCACAATCAACAACACACTTCACTATAAATGGCCAACACACATCACTATAAATGGCCAACAGACATCACTATAACTGAACACACATCACTATAAATGGCCAACACACACCACTATAAATGGCCAACACACACCACTATAAATGGCACTATAAATGGCCAACACACATCATTATAAATGGCCAACACACACCACTATAAATGGCCAACACACACCACTATAAATGGCACTATAAATGGCCAACACACATCACTATAAATGGCCAACACACACCACTATAAATGGCCAACACACACCACTATAAATGGCCAACACACACCACTATAAATGGCCAACACACACCACTATAAATGGCCAACACACATCACTATAAATGGCCACACACATCACCATAAATGGCCACACTTCACTATAAATGGCCAACACACACCACTATAAATGGCCAACACACATCACTATAAATGGCCCACACACACGACTATAAATGGCCACGCATTATTTTGACGACTGACCGTGATCTTGCTTCCTGCGTGCAGCCGCACTGTGGAGGTGACATTCAGGGTCAGTGAGGGCTCCATCTCACTCACAAAGTTGGCAGCCAACACACCGTCTGCCGAGATCTGAAGGCTGTCGATGTTGTAACGACGCTGTCCCACCCCTCCATTCCTCCCTGTGTGGTCATCATTATCATTTGTTATTATTATCATCAGTGTTGTTATTATGGTTATTGTTATGATCTTCCATTCCTCCCTGTGTGGTCATCATTATCAGTGTTGTTATCATGGTTACTGTCAATATGATCCCTGTGTTGTCATCATTATCATTAACAACTGTTATTATCATCATTGTTGTTATGGTTATTGTTGACATCATCTTCCATTCCTCCCTGTCTAGTCATTATCATTATTGTTATCAGCTGTAATTATCATCCTTGTTGTTATCAAGGTTCTTGTTGGTATGATTTTCCATTCCTCCCTGTGAAGTCATCATTATCATTTGTAATTTGCTGGTATCATGGTTATTGTAGATATCTTCCCTTCCTATATCTGAAGTCATCATTATTGTTATCAATTATATTATCATCATTGTTATTATCATGGTTATTTTCATGGTTATTTTCATTTATCATCTTCCATTCCTCCTGTTCCGTCATCACCATTGCTGTTATAAAAAAATGAAAGATTATTGACATAGTAACAGGCACAATGTGAGAACAAAAATCCTAAAACACAAGCTGGCAATGTTGTATGGCCACCAACCCATCCAGGCCATACCATTCTGACCTCCCCCCAAACAGCAGTGAATTCAACACACACGTTGATGGCCGATACCAACCATCACACAACAGGAGGGGGGGAAGGAAGCAGGAGGGAAAGAAACAACCAGACACTGCAGAATCCACCAGGTTATAAAACGAACGCATGACAAAGTTAACTACAGTAACTGACATTCAACACTGTTATTTTTATTTTATTTTTTAAATTTTGTTTTCTTTTACATCAAGGATAATGGAATAAGCACTCATGTGCTTTTTTTACAACCAGTCCCCGTGTGTATGCGGTTTTGTAAATTCTGTCATCTGTTCCCTGACACCACAAGAGCACAGCACCCTGACACTGGCGTTCAATTCAGTCCTGTCTGCTCACAACTTCTGTTCTGCTGGTAAATGCAGGTTTTACACCATTCTCTTGCTTGTGCGTATGTCAGCAGCTATATGGAAGAGAAAGAAAGACTGAGCTAAAAGAAGATGTGTGTGTGTGTGTGTAAGTGTGTGAGTGTGAGTGTGTGTAAGTGTGTGTGTGTGTGTGTGTGTAAGTGTGTGTGTGTGATGTGTGTGTGTAAGTGTGTGTGTAGTGTGTGTGTGTGTGTGTGTGTGTGTGTGAGTGTGTGTGTGTGTGTGTGTAAGTGGTGTGAAGTGTGTGCAGAACTAGGCCTCCACTAAGACAAAGGTACTGCCACATGTAGCACTACACCTACAGGGAAAGATATTCCAGCCCCTGGATCAATGTCTCCACAACACACACAAGCCTCACAGTGACATGAAACGCCAACATCCCCTGAAATAACGTCTCCACAGAACAAACAAGCCTCAAATTAACAGGAAACAGTAAACAGACCCTGAAATAATGTCTCCATGTAACACACAAGCCTCACAGTGACACGAAACGCCAACATCCCCTGAAATAACGTCTCCATGAGACACACCAGCATTACATCACAGACACACCAGCGTCACAGACACACCAGCGGCACATCACAGTCACTACACCAGCATCACAGACACACCAGCGTCACATCACAGTCACCACACCAGCTCTGCACGGCAGGACGGACTCACCAGCTGACCCAGAAGCACGGTGACTCCCTGTCCTATCCTCAGCTGCTGCATCCCGGTGACAAAGCCGTTGATGTGCACCGTGGTGTAGACCAGGCGTAGCAGCGTCATTTCTGAACACGCCGGCAGAAAACACGCAATGTAGACACGTCATGACACCAGGTACACGCACACACCAACATGAACATATTTTTTAATATTATTTTACTCTTTTATTTCGAGGATAGGGGGGGAATAAGCACTCCTGTGCTTTATTATATCCAGTCCCCATGTATGGGCAGTTTTGTAAATTTTATCTGTTCCCACTGGCACACAATGGCCTACACTTCTATAAAGCGGAACTGGTTTTAACGCGTGCGCAAGATGTTCTGCGGGTGTTTACACACGGGACCTCGGTTTATAGTCTCATCCGAATAAATTTTGGAGGAAGTGGAGTCAGCCCTGATGTTAACTCCTGACGAAAAATCCTCTTGAATGAGATTTGAACCCGGGTCAGCAGATCACGAGCGCAATGCACATCACTCTAACCCCCAGGCTATCCTGTTCCTTATATCATGACACAAGGTTTTGGGTTGGGTTTTTTATGACACAAACTTTATGCACAAACTGAAACATTTACACAGAATCTGGTTGTTTTTTGTTTTTAATAGAGATATTAAAATATCTGCATGACCATACTTACAACTATTACAGACAAGATCACAGGTCATGAACACTTCCATGCAAATCCTAAGTAAGGAGCTGGTTCATAGTTATGCAGGCACATGCATGGGCTACCCCCTCCCCACCACCTACATTTCTCATCATTTTGATTCCAGTTGCTGCGTGTGTACACTACACAAACGTGAAACTTTATAACTAGAAACAACATTATTTCTTCCTCACAGGTGTGAATTTCCATGGTACCATTCTCTGAAACAATATAAATATGAAATGTTAGTCTGCTTATACTGCGCTAAGTCTTGTGTCATGTAGCCAACACTATCTGCTCACCAGATATCATTTACAAGTGCATATTCTCCTGTCACCAGATATCATTTACTAGTGCATATTCTGTCACCAGATATCATTTACTAGTGCATATTCTCCTGTCACCAGATATTTACTAGTGCATAGTCTCCTGTCACCAGATATCATTTACTGGTGCATATTGGCACCATATATCATTTACTAGTGCATATTCTGTCACCAGATATCATTTACTGGTGCATATTATGTCACCAGATATTTACTAGTGCATATGCTGTCACCGGATATCATTTACTGGTGCATATTCTGTCACCAGATATAATTTACTAGTGCATAATCTGTCACCAGAAATCATTTACTAGTGCATATTCTCCTGTCACCAGAAATCATTTACTGGTGCATATTCTGTCACCAGACATAATTTACTAGTGCATATTCTGTCACCAGACATGAAGACATCATTTACTGGTGCATATTCTGTCACCAGATATCATTTACTGGTGCATATTCTGTCACCAGATATCATTTACAAGTGCATATTATGTCACCAGATATCATTTACTGGTGCATGTTTTGTCGCCAGATATCATTTACTAATGTATATTCTGTCACCAGATATCCTTTACTGGTGCATATTCTCCTGTCACCAGATATCCTTTACTGGTGCATATTCTCCTGTCACCAGATATCCTTTACTGGTGCATATTCTGTCACCAGATATCCTTTACTGGTGCATATTCTCCTGTCACCAGATATCCTTTACTGGTGCATATTCTCCTGTCACCAGATATCCTTTACTGGTGCATATTCTCCTGTCACCAGATATCCTTTACTGGTGCATATTCTCCTGTCACCAGATATCCTTTACTGGTGCATTTTCTCCTGTACACTGGGGTCTGAAGGCCTGCTAACAGTGCACAGACCACCATCATCATCACAACAACAACAACAACAACAACAACAACAACAACAACAGACATCCTCTGTCACTCACTCGGGGCAGGTCCATCAAGGAATTATCGTAGACTCGCAGAGAGGTGGGGAACGGCTCCTCTCCGTCAGCAACCGTCACTCTCATTTCCTGCGAGGAATGCACCATGCCAGAGTTGTCCCCCTCCAGCCTGTCGATGGTGACGGAAGCGTTGACGACGGAAGCGTTCGTCTTCCTGAACACCAGGTGAGCGCCCCCCAACACCCGCGCCCGGCTGAAGCGCTCCGCCTCAGAGACAACCACGTACGTCCTGGCGCTGTCAGCCGCCATGCTGCCCACGATGGCCGTCAGAGGTTGCTTCCCTTGTTGTCCAGCAGGAGAGTGGTCTCCACTTGCGCAGTGCGGGGGTGGGGGTGGGAGAGGAAGGTGGTTCCTGACCCCCCCACTTCAAACTGGGAGCGTCCCCCAGAGGTCTGGTACTGCCCGCGGAAAGTGTAGGTGGCGGTGGCCGTTAGGGAAATCCTCCCCCCTCCCCCTCCTCCTCCTCTCTGCAACAACAACAACAGCTCTCCCTTCAACGGTGGACCAGTGGTCAGTTGCACAGGTAACAGAACAACATGTATGACAGCACATTACACACACTGGGAACAACAGCAAAACTTCTTACCTCAATAAATGAAAAGAAACTAAGCCATGTAGGCCATGAACGGCAAAACCAAACTACGAACCTCCTGAAGACTGTCTTTCAAGGCAAGGCCGAGGGAAAAAGAAAAACAGGCAGACCACCAGCTTCTCTCATGGGCAACATGAGTTTAACATCACCTAGAGTGAGCAAACTTTAAAAGAAAAACATGCACACACATAAAATAAGTTTGTCCGTCGTGTCCAACGATGACCTCCAAAACAGCAGAGGAGGCAGCTGGTCTTTTGGAAACTGGGCAGAAATGTGATTATAGTGGAGATGCCTTGCCCACAGTACATCCCCACTCTCTCGGCCAAGTGGGCATAAGGACAGTCAGCATTGGAGATGTTCTCCAAAGGCCAACCAGCCCCCAGGGCTGCAGCACATAAGGACCGTGCGAGTCAAGCCTCCTAGTCAGAGAGTCATAGTCGATCACTAAAGACTAAGCTGTAAAGTGGAATTCCATGAGTGGGACAGAAAGCCACTGGTCATACAGCCTCTCACTTTGCTGCTGTTGCCCCCAGCGTCAATGGTTTAATCAAGGACTGTGATAAAGCCCAGGCGCTGACGGCAAATGCACGCACACACACACGCAGAGAATATCAACCACACGTGTATCCCGCTATACAAGTCCCCCCATCAACATCCCTTTTCACTCACGCTCTGTCCACAGTAGGCGTCACCCTGGCAACAGGAGGGGTAATTCTCGTAGCAGGCCTTGGGGATGCAGGCCTGTTGGACGAGGTAGTATGGAGGAGCAGGCCACACAGCGACGCTGCGAGTCACACAGCGCACAGTTCGCCACACACGCCCCTCCCCCTCCCTCTGCCTGCAGGGTTCCTTTACCTGCGCAATCACACAGACAGGTGGGGTGAGAGGGTGTCTGAGTATATATATATATATAGAGAGAGAGAGAGAGAGACAGAGAAAGACAGAGAGAGACAGAGAGAGAGACAAAGAGTATTATGTCAATTTGATTTTGAAAAGAGGCAGACAGAGAAAGTGGTGTGTGCGTGTGTATGAGTGTGTGTCTGTGTGTGTGTGCCATTTAAAAAAAATTCTTTTTATATCAAGGATAATGGAATAAGCACTTATGTGACTTTTTACATCCAGTCCCCGTGTGTATGCAGGTTTGTAAATTCTGTCATCTGTTCCCACCGGCACACAATGGCCTACTCTTACGAAAAGAGGAACAGGACTTAACATGTGCGGAAGATGTTCTGCATGTGTTCGCACACGGGGCCTCGGTTTATAGTCTCATCCGTGCACGTGTGCGTGTGCACACGTACATGCATGCGTGCGTGCATGCGTGCGTGCATGTGTGTGTGTATGCATGTGTGTGTGTGCATGGATGTTTGTGCATACATACAGAGATGTGTGGTTGTCGCTTTAACCCAACAGGCACCATGCAGATTCTGACCTGCTGCCATTTCAGGATCGCTAGGATTAGACGTCTGTCACACACACACACACACACACATACACACACACACACACATACACACACATATAAAACCACACACAGACACATACACCCCACACACACACACACACACACACATACACACACACACACACACATACACACACATATACACACACACATACCCAAATACACAAACACACACCCACACATACACACACAAAACCCACAACACACATACACACACCCCAACACACACCCCACACCCCACATACACACAAAAACACACACACTCATACACACACACACCCCACACCCCACCCACCACCACACACCCCACACACACCCACAACACGCTCCACCGCACTGGGCAGCCTCCCCACCCACCACTGCCCCCACACCCCCCCACACCCCCGGCTGTTGGCCCGTGCCAGGCGTCCACCACTACCCTCCCCACCTCCACAGTGAAGCCCTCAGACAACCACCCCCCCTCCACCCCCCCTCCCCCCCTCACTGCTCCACAGACCTCTGGCAGCCAGAATCACCCCACAAGATGACAGTTCCACACACAAAGAGACAGCTCCGGACAATCACCCCCCCCCCCCCCCCACCCCCCTCAACAACACAAAATCATGTTTCAGGACAACCACCCCCCCCCCTCCCTCCTACACACACACAACGATCAGCTGTCAGGCACAACCACCACCCCCCCCATCCCTCTACAACCACAAAGATGACATGCTTCAGGACAACCACCCCCCCCCCCCCCCTCTACAACACCAAAGATGACAGCAGCAGACAACCACCCCCCTACCCCCCCCCCCCTCCTACAACACACACAATACAATCACCCCACCCACCCCTTCCCAACAACACACAACAATACCACCACAACACCCCCCTCCCTCCCTACAACACAAAGATGACAGCGTCAGGACAATCCCCCCCCCCTCCCCCCTCTACAACCACAAAGAATGACATGTTGTCAGACACAACCCCCCCCCCCCCCCCCCTACAACACAAGATGACAAGCCTTCAGCAATCACCACTCACCCCCCCTCTACAACACAAAAACATCAACACCACCCCACCACCCCCCACAACCCAATCACACCCCACACACCCCCCCACCCCCTCACCCACACCAAACACTTGCACCCAACCCCCCCACCCACCCCCCTCCCCCCCCCCTCACAACACAAACACAACCACCCACCCCAATCCCCCCCTCCCACACCAATCACAAAATCACCCATTCACCACCCCCCCCCCATCCCTCACAACACAAAAACCAACAGACAACACACCCACCACCACCCCCCACACAAATCAAACCCCCACACCCAAACACCACCCAACCCACAGCCATCACCACCCCCCCCCCACCACCACCCATCCCCACAACACACAAAATCACACAACAACCCACCACTCCACCCCCCCACTCCAACCCAATCACCCCCAATCACACCACACCCCACCCCCCATCCTCAAAACACACCACCCCCCACCCACTACCCCCCCCCCCCCCCACCCCCCCCTCACACCACTCACAACACCACCCCACACCCCCACCACAACATCACACACTCAAATCAACCAACCCCCACTCACCCAACACAAACACATCAACAACCCCCCCACCACACCTCACCCACCACACATCCCAACCAACCCCACACACCCACCCACCCCCCCCTCCCCCCCCCCCCCCCCCCCCCCCCCACCCCCCCCCACCCCCCCCCCTCCCAAACCCCACCCCCCCCAAAACCCCCCCCAAACCCCCCCCCCAACCCCCAAACCCCCCCACCCCCCCCCCCCCCCCCCCCCTCACCACACCCCCCCCCCCCCCAAACCACAAACCCCCCCTCCCCCCCCCACCCCACCCCCCACCCCACCCCCCCCCCCCCCCCCCACCACCCCCCCCCCCCCCCCCCCCAAAAACCCCCCCCCCCCCCCCAATCCCCCACCCCCAACCCAAAAACCCCCATCCCCCCGCCCCCCCCCCACCCCCCCCCCCCCCCCCACCAAACACCCCCAACACCCCCCCCCCCCAACCCCCCCCCCCCACACACCCCCCCCCCCCAACCCCCCCCCCCCTCCCTCTACAAACACAAAGATGACATGTTGTCAGGACAATCACCCCCCCACCCCCCTCCCACTACAACACAAAGATGACAGTTCGTCAGACACCCCCCCCCCCCCCATCTACAACACAAAGATGACAGCTGTCACAGGACAACCACCCCCCCCCTCCCTCCTACAACACAAAGATGACATGTTGTCAGACAAATCACCACAACCCCCCCCTAAACCTCCAACACACATCCATGCCACCCCAACACAAAAATGACATTGCCACTACAATCCCACCAACCACCACCCCCTCACATCCCTACAACACAAGATCACATTCAGGACACACCCCAAAACCACCACCCCTCCTACCCTCTAACACACATTGAAGTTCAAGATCACAGACATCAGACACCTACCCCTCCCCTACAACACAAAATACAATGATCAACACACCCCACCTCCCCCCTCTACAACACAAATACACTTCAGACAACCCCCCACCCCCCTCCCTCACACACAAAGAACACGTCAGGACAATCACCCCCCCCCCCCCCTACAACACAAAAACATGACAGTTACAGTCACAATCACCCCCCCCCCCCCCCCCTCTACAACACAAAGATGACAGGCTGTCAGGACAACACCCCCCCCCCCCCCCCCTCTACAACACAAGATGACATTCTGTCAGGAATCACCCCCCCCCCCCCCTCTACAACACAAAGAAAAACCGGTGTCAGACAACCCCCACCACCCCCACACCCCCCCCCCCCCCCCCCCCCACCCCCCCCCCCCCCCCCCCACCCCCCCCCCCCCCCCCCCCCCCCCCCACCCCCCCCCCCCCCCCCCCCCCCCCCCCCCCCCCCCCCCCCCCCCCCCCCCCCCCCCCCCCCCCCCCCCCCCCCCCCCCCCCCCCCCCCCCCCCCCCCCCCCCCCCCCCCACCCCCACCTCCCGCCCCCCCCCCCCCCCCCCCCCCCCCCCCCCACCCCCCCCCACCACCACCCACACCCCACCCCCCCCACCCCCACCCCCCCCCCCCCCCCCCACCCTCCCCCCCCACCCCCCTCCACACCCCCCCCCCCCCCCCCCTCCACCCCCACCCCCCCCCCCCTCCCCACCCACCACCCCCCCCCCCCCCCCCCTCACCCCACCCTCCCCCCACCCCCACCCCCCCCACACCCCACAGATCCCTCACCACCCCCACCCCCCCCCCCACCTCCCCCAACCCCTCACCCCACCCACCCCAACCCCCCCCCCCATCACCACCATACACCACCCCCACCCCCCCAAACACCACCCCCCCACACTCCCCCCCCCCCCCCCACCCCACAACCCCCTCCCCAACCCCCCCCCCCCCCCACCACCCACCCCGCAACCATCACCACCCCACCCCCCCCCCACCAAACGATCCCACCCCCCCCCCCCCCCATCACCACCACCACACCCACCACAACCCCCCCCCCCCCCCACAACACAACAACTACCTCAGTCAATCCCCCCCCCCCCCCCCCCCCCTCACACACAAAATACAGCTCCAGCACCCCCACCCCGCCCCCTCCCCTACCCCCTCCCACCACCCCCCGCTCACAACACAAAAACGCTCAACACACCCCCCCCCCCCCCCCCCCCCCCTCACCACACAAAAACCCGCCAGACACCCACCCCCCCCCCACCCCCCCCACCAACACCACACGCCCCTCCCCGCAACCCCCCCCCCCCCCCCCCTCCTCCAACACCAAATACACACACCCCCCCCCCCCCCCCCCTCACCAACACACAACATCACTCCAACAACACCCCCCCCCCCCCCCCCCCCCTCTACCACACACAAATACAGCTGCCTCAGGACAACCCCCCCCCCCCCCCTCCCTCTACAACACAAAGATGACATTCGTCAGACCACCCCCCCCCCTCCCTCTACAACACACCACCGTCAGGCACCACCCCCCCACCCCCCCCACCCTCACAACACAGTACTTTTCAGGACCACCCCCCCCCCCCCCCCCCCCCCCCCACCCAAAAAAATTTCCCCCCCCCCCCCCCCCCCCCCCCCCCCCTCTAAAACCAAAGATGACGGGTTTCGGGACAACCACCCCCCCCCCCCCTACAACACAAAGATGACATTTGCAGGACAACCACCCACCCCCCCTACAACACAAAGATGACAGGTTTCAGGACAACCACCCCCCCCCCCCTCCCCTACAACACAAAGATGACGGGTTTGTCGGGCAACCACCCCCCCCCCCCCCCCCCCCCTACAACACAAAGAGACTTTGTCGGACACCCCCCCCCCTCCCTCACAACACAAAGATGACATTTTTGAACAATCACCCCCCCCCCCCCAAAGTCCTTGGGATGAACAAAAAACCCAAGTCCCGTGTGGAACCACTACACCACCTTGTGCACACATTTAAAACCGTTCGGTTTTTTGGGAAGAGTAGGCCCTTTGTGCCAGAGAATGGGTGACAAAATGTACAAAACGCAAAACCCCAGGGGCTGGGTAAAAAAACACTGTGCTTATTTCCCTACCCTTGAAATGAAAAAAAAATAAATAAATAAAAATAGATGAAATCCCTCTCTCCCTTCACTGGATCCTGTGCAGGCAGGGAAAACAGACAATCAAAGACACGGGGAAAAGTGTAATCTTATTGGTTTTAAAAGGGCCCCCCCCTCCACCCACACACAAACATCTAAACTTGCATGTTCCACACATTTCCACACCCTAACTGAAGCCTTACACAGTGCATTAGATAAAATATATTTTTTGACGATACAATCTTTTTCTCTCTCCTCAAAGCACACCCACACACACATTCAGACACTCCAAGGGACAAAACACAAACTTTCCATCACATCCATTTTTCCCCTTTCTTTCTTTTCCACCATTTCTGCCCCCTACCTGTCCCCCTTTGTCTAATATCACTTACTGTGGAAAGACATTAAACTGAAAAACGAACCAACAAACACACACATAAATGCATGTGTGTGTACACACACACACGTACAAACACATTCTCTCTCAAGCTCACAAATTCTCTCATTCATTCGTTGTCTCTTAGTTTCTTTGTTCAATTGTAATATTGTATACATGTTTGTTGTTGTTTTGCGTTCCCAAGAACGTGCACTCTGACTCACTCATCCCACCAAGAAATCATTGTGAGATTGAAACTACACACTGAATGAGAAGTTTGCGTGTATGACTGTTTTTAAGTACCTCGCCATATAGGCAGCCCTACTCCAGACTTCAGAGGATTTTTTTCTCCTTCAAAGAAGAGTGCAGGTTATTATGTTAAGAGCTTGTCATGGCTGAAGGCAATCTCAAAATAACATTTTACAACTCAACATTTTAGTGTAGGCCTTGGCAATTAGCTGACATCAATAACCGACACAGCTTTTGGTCTGGGCTAGTCTATAGTCTATATGTTTGATAATAATTTTTTTCTTCACATATAATTATGTGATTGTTTGGAAATGACAAATACTTGCCGCCTCTCTCTCTCTTCTCTGACTTGTTTCTCTTTCACTAAGCGCCCTCACTATTTCGAAAGCTCTCCCTGAATTTTCCTCTCATCATTTCTAATTTCTGTGCGCTCATTTCCTTTCCCTCAATTAAAAAAACTCGTTCGTTACAACAACAAAACTCCATTCATTCTTTCCCCTTCAACACACAGCACAAACACATTCAACAACACAACCCCCACACCTACTCACCACGCTGCCGCCACTTCCAGCCTGCAGGGGTTGCCGCGTGCTGTCGTAGGCTGCCCCCGCCTGTGTGGTGGCTGTGCCTCTCCCCCCCAGCCCCCCGTGAGAGCCCCCAGACCCTCCCGCGTCGCTGG
Organism: Rapana venosa; assembly: GCA_028751875.1. Classification (NCBI taxonomy): domain Eukaryota; kingdom Metazoa; phylum Mollusca; class Gastropoda; order Neogastropoda; family Muricidae; genus Rapana; species Rapana venosa. Next base: position 4,740,097 of record CM054166.1, read on the forward strand.
CTGTTCCGGGAGATGGACCGCCTCCCGCCTTCCACCCTCTGCCTTTGGCGTCGATCAGGCCGTCTGCCTCCACCGTGATGTTGACCGCTGCAGCAGATCACAGCAGGGAGAGAGTAACATGGGGGTCAGTTATGTGTGCTGTTGATGATGCTGCACTTATGTCACTGACAACAGCATGTTAAAGAAAACAACAACAAACAATGACCGCTGCAGCAGATCACAGCAGGGAGAGAGTAATGCGGGGGATGGTTATGTGTGCTGATGATGCTGCTGCACTTAGGTCACTGACAACAGCATGTTAAAGAACAACAACAACAACAAACAATGACCGCTGCAGCAGATCACAGCAGGGAGAGAGTAATGCGGGGGATGGTTATGTGTGCTGCTGATGCTGCACTTATGTCACTGAGGACAGAATGTTAAAAATAACAACAAACAAACAAAAAATGACCGCTGCAGCAGATCACAACAGGGAGAGAGTAACGCAGGGGACAGTTATGTATACTGCAGCTGCTGTTGCTGCACTTAGGTCACTGAGGACAGCATGTTAAAGAAGAACAACAACAACAAACAATGACTGCTGCAGCAGATCACAGCAGGGAGAGATAAGTGGGGGACGGTTATGTGTGCTGCTGATGCTGATGCACTTACGTCACTGACGACAGCATGTTAAAGAAAACAACAACAAACAAAAATGACTTCTGCAGAAGATCAAGACAGGGAGAGAGTAATGCGGGGGACGGTTATGTATACTGCTGCTGCTACACTTAGGTCACTGAGGACAGATTTTTAAAAAAAATGACTGCTGCAGTAGATTATGACAGGACTGTGAGGAATGAGGCCACTGATTATGCTGCTGCTAGAGTTAGGTCACTGCGGACAGAATGTTAATGACTGCTGCAGCAGATCAGGACAGGGCAGTGAGCAATGAGGGGACGGTTATGTACGCTGCTGATGCTGCACTTATGTCACTGAGGACAGAATGTTGGGGGATGACCAAGTATCTGGCAACAAGCCCCCCCCCCCCCCCCAAAAAAAAAATGTGGGGGGGGGGGGGGGGGTGCATGTGTGTGTGTGTGTGTGGTGGGGGGTGTGCATGTGTGTGTGTGCATGCATCTGAGCCTGTTTGCAATGTTTTGTGTTCCCGTGTGCCATGAAACATTTCTCCCCTTCAAAGTGCGGTATTGTTGTCTGTCATATGAGCGAAAATGCGTTGCGCTGCTGTTAAGCGCCTGACAAGTCAGGCCCAGCGCATCCAACTTCGGGATGGGAGAGAAAATCTGTTACGTCTTTCTGGGAAAAAAGGCAGGAGGAGAATGGACCAAGAAGGCAGAAAATAGACAAGGAGGCGGCGACAGGAAGAAAAGGAACAAGGCAGAAACAAAGAGAGGATAGAAAAGAGGAAATTCCTAGCACAGAATTTCCTGAAGGTGGGGATGCTATTTATACTGACAGACCCCTGGCATTCCCACGGGCAAGTGCGGAGAGTGATTTTCAAAGGAAAAAAATTAAAGCAAATTAAAAACTACCTCCCTGGAGACAACAACCCAAATTTCAAATAGGAAATTTGTGATGATTAGCTTACTGTCCAATAATGTTTGCCTACTATACAATTTGTCAAGTACATGATGTCCACAATGTGTGCTCTTCAAAGCTGACCTGTTCTAGCCCATGGCTTGTTCTACCTCACACAGGAAACACTTTCCAGTGAGCTATCCTCCAACAGACCATACCTCACATGGCACGGGAAAACAGCCCTCACCTAGAACACGCAGATCACTGGCATTCATGGAGACATTGTCTTCACCTGACATGGCTAAAACCTCTCACCCTAGATCATTTCTTACATGTAAGGAAAAATAAACAAAATCAAAAACCAATTCTCCCCAAACACCGCTCTCGTCTCAGACCAGTTTTCCACCGGAGAGAAAAAGGAAAAAAAAAATAACCCCTCTATCACAAACACTGCTGTCCCCCGAAACACCGAGATGACAAGAGCTCATGTAAACACAACTGTCACTGGGAATGAAACACAGCTCTCACCTGAAACAGAGAAAACACACTCCCACAAACATGACTGTCACCTGACTCACGGAGCTAACTGGAGCTCCTGCAAACACACAGTCACCTGGATATATATGTAAAAAAACCCACCAAAAAAACAACCAAACAAAAAATCTGTTTCTCTCTCACCTGACTCACAGAGGTAACTGGAGCTTCCTGCAAACACACAGTCACCTGGATTATTCTGTAAAACAAACAAATACCAACCAACCAACCAAAACATGTTTCTCTCGCTCTCTCTCACCAGACACACTGAAGTAGCTGAAGCACCTGCAAACACACACACACGATGTCCAGATCTGTTTCTCTCTCTCTCTCTCACCTGACACAGTCAGGTGGTTGGCGGCCAGGACGCCCCCCCCCTGAACGACCAGCCCCCCGTCCAGCACCACCGACAGCGTGTCCCCCCTCTCCGCCACCCCCGTGAACTCAAAGCGGCCGCCGTCCAGAATGACGATGCTGTTGAGGTGGAGCTCCTTGGAGTCGAGGGAGGTGTGGGAGGAGTTGAGGCGGGCAGGGGGGTGCATGGTGAAGACCCGCCCAGCGAGACGTTGAGCGTGTGCACGCCCTGCAGCACGCCCCCCAGCAGCGTCACCCGCGAGTCCTGCAGGTAGGTGTTGTGGGGCAGGTTGACCGTGGCGTTCTGAGGGGGAGACAGTCAGCACACAGACATACAGTCACATACAGACACACACACACACAGAGTCATACACACACACAGCCCACACACACCAGCCACACACACACACAGCCAGACAATACACACACACCACACACACCACACCAGCCCAGAACCAGCCACACACACACCACAGCCACACAACACACAACACAACACAGCCACACACACACACACACACACAACACACACAACACACACACCACACACAACAACCACACACACACACACACACAGCCACACACAGTCACACACACACACACACACACACACAGCCACACACACACGTGTACATGAAAGGGGAGGGTTGGTGTGGTTTGGTTTGGTTTGAAAATAGCGTGTGCGTGTGTATGTGTGTGTCTGCCAGCCACAGCTCATAGAGCGAAGGAAGGAAACAATCTCGGCATGCTTCAGGGGGGGGGAGGGGGTATGGGGATGAGGGAACGGGACAGCCTGGTGGTTACAGTGATGTGCACTGCCATTGTGATCAGCTGACCCAGGTTCTAATAAAATCAGCGCCGACTCCACTCCCCCACCCAAAATCCTTTGAATGACTATAAACTGACTGCGAGCGCAAGCAGAACACCTCGTGCACATGTTAAAACCTTTACCACTTCTTGGAAGAGTAGGCCACAAGTGTGCTAGTAGGAACAAATGATAAAATCACATGGGGACTGAGTGTAAAGAAAAAACAAAAACCAAAAATACGTGCAAGTGCTTATTCCACTATCCTCAAAATTAAAGGATAAAAGTAAAGGTCAAGGTGTCCCATAACCTATAAGGTCGTAGGGGAGCGAGGCGTCAGAGACCTCACTTCTCTAGGGCCAGCATATTGAGGGCGGCACCCATCTCCTCTCCCTCGCTGCTTTACCTTCCCTGACCCTAAAGAGGGCAGGTACCCATTTACAGCTGGGTGAACTGGGGGAACTGTACTGAAGCCAAGGCGTGGCACAAACGGTCACCCATCCAACTGGTAACCACGCTCAACGCTGCTTAACTTGGCTGGGGGAAAGCGAGTGCTCCGACCACTGAGCTATCCCGTCAATAAATAAATAGATGAACAAACAGACAATCAACAGAAGGAGAGGAGGCACCTGGTAGAGCGTGAGGTCGAAGGAGAGCAGGGTGGTAGTAAACAAATGAACAAAGTAATAAACAGAAGGAGAGGAGGCACCTGGTAGAGCGTGAGGTCGAAGGAGAGCAGGGCGGTAGTAAACAAATGAACAAAGTAATAAACAGAAGGAGAGGAGGCACCTGGTAGAGCGTGAGGTCGAAGGAGAGCAGGGCGGTAGTAAACAAATGAACAAAGTAATAAACAGAAGGAGAGGAGGCACCTGGTAGAGCGTGAGGTCGAAGGAGAGCAGGGCGGTAGTAAACAAATGAACAAAGTAATAAACAGAAGGAGAGGAGGCACCTGGTAGAGCGTGAGGTCGAAGGAGAGCAGGGCGGTAGTAAACAAATGAACAAAGTAATAAACAGAAGGAGAGGGGGCACCTGGTAGAGCGTGAGGTCGAAGGAGAGCACGGCGGTTTCGTTGAAGTCGATGTTGAGCCACATGCCCGGCTCCACGTGCACCACTGCCGTGTGGTCTCCAGCTACTGTTGTGAGGCGCAGGTAGCGCGCCCCTTCCACGGGGCGACCTTCACCGTCCGTTGCCAGCAGCCCCACCGCCGCAAACTGGCCAAGGTCAAGGACATCCAAGTGGTAGTCCTCGCCGGAGGATTCTGGGATGGGTATTTGTGTTTTCCTTTCCTGCAAAGAAATGAGAGATTTTCGTATTCATATATATATATAGGCACCTATAAATATATAGGCACCTATATATATATATATACATAGATAGATAGAGAGAGAGAGAGAGGGAGAGAGAGAGAGAGAGAGAGAGAGAGAGAGAGAGAGAGAGAGAGAGAGAGAGAGAGAGAGAGAGAGACAGACAGACAGGACAGACGGACAGAGAGAAATGACAGAGTCATAGAAAGAGAGAGAGAGATAGAGAGAGGGGGGAGAGTGTAATTTAAGTAAAAGTCTTTGGATTTGTGAAATGGTCATATGCATTTCCCCATTTTCGTCCATTTTCCCACTGTCATGAAGATTTACAAACACACACACACACACACACACACACACACACCACATACACAGAGCAATTTGTACATAGGGACTGTCTTTCAGACAAGGAATAGTGATATATCCACTGCTACAATTATTGCTCCTCTATACACACACTTCCCCCCTGGGGATACCGGGGGCCTATCAGTATAAATAGCATCCCCACATTCTGAAAATTCTGTGCTAGAACTTTCCTCTTTTCTATCACTCTCTTTGTTTCTGCCTTGTTCCTTTTCTTCCTGTCACCTCTTTCTTGTCTGTTTTCTGCCTTCTTGGTCCATTCTCCTGCCTTTTTTCCAAAAAGACTTAGAAGGTAACAATTCTCTCTTGTGCCGAAGTCGGATGTGCTGGGCCTGACTTGTCAGGCGCTTAACGGCAGTGCAATGCATTTTCGCTCATATAACAGACAACAATAGTTCCTGTCTGAGCATTCAACGACGAAGAAGAAGAAATACAAACACACACTGTGGGAAACAGTCTTCACATTCTGCCTCAGACAAATGAACCTGCACCTGACACATATACATACACACAAACACACACACACACTGTCCCCTGAGATTCTACAGGATGAATGGTTTTGTTTCACTGTCCTGCCTGTCACACAGTGGGATTGTCTTGATCACACACTTTCTCTCTGCCAAATGGTTTCTTCTTTCAATTTTAACAGATTTGATGACAAACTTACCAGTAGTGAGCATTAGAGTGATGGAAACAACACACTTGCTTCTAAAATTCAAATATAAACTAACGATGAACACATGATACATTTTTGTTGTGGTTGTTCCTTGGCTAGAGCTCTGAGGTTCACCAATGGTGAGATTTTGCGTATGCCGCTGCTTTTGCCAACCATGATGGTAGTTGCATTCCAACTTCAGGAATGTATGCTGGGTGTGTTCATGTTTCCGTAACCCACCAAAAACACTGACATAAAGTAAAAGACCTTTAATGTATAAAAAAAAAAAAAAGGGGTGACCTTTAATGAGCATATATTTGATCTTCTACATGTGGATTTACATGAAGGAACTTAATGCACTGGCATGTCTGCACTTGAGGTTGACCTGAGAGATGGTAAAAAATCCCCACCCTTAATTCACCAGATGCCACTAAGATTCAAACCCAGAACTTCATAGAATCATGAGACTGAAGTCGAACATTCTTAACCACTTGGATATAGCGTCCGCCATGATAAAATTTTATTCTGTTGTCATCAGACAGAGTAAGGAATAACCATGCACACAATGAATGTCATGCAGTCATCATCCACACCAATGCAGCCCACTGACTGACTGTCTGTCTGACTTGACAAACAGACAGACAGAGACAGACAGACAGACAGGCAGACAGACAGGCAGGCAGGCAGACAGACAGGCAGGCAGACAGACAGAGAAACAGACAGACAGACAGAGAGACAGAAAGACAGGCAGAGAGAGAGAGAGAGAGAGAGAGAGAGAGAGAGAGAGAGAGAGAGAGAGAGAGAGAGAGAGAGAGAGAGAGACAGACAGGCAGGCAGACAGACAGAGAGAGAGACAGACAGACACAGACAGACAGACACAGACAGAGAAACAGACAGACTGACTGACCCCTTTGCCTTTGCGGTTGTAGATGCGCAGTGTGCGCTGTCCTCCATGCTGGTCGTCCGTCAACAGCATGGTCCCTGCTGCCCCCACCTCTCCCCCATTCCCAGCACCCCCCTGTGTTTCAAACTGACCAATGAACTGGATCAGCGAGGCCTGGCCCGCGATGCGACCTCCGCCCCCTCCGTTCTTCCCATCACCGCCTTTGGCCTGGCAGAGACAGACAGACAGACAGACAGAGAGAGGAACGTGGGTTAGTTTGGGTATCACTGATCCTCTGCACGATGTCTACTGTCAGAATTGCATTCCCTTTTCTTTCTCTCTGGACAATCCTGTGTGCGTGTGTGTGTGTGTGTGTGTGTGTGTGTGTGTGTGTGTGTGTGTGTGTGTGTGTGTATGTGTGTGTGTGCGCGCACGCACACACACTTGGACTTGTTAGGACTATTAATTGTTACTGGTTGCATAACTGTGTAAGAATGAGTTGAGTGCAAGCGCTTTGATTTGTCTTTGCAAGATAAAGCACTATATAAATTCCATTTATTATTACAACTATTATTATTACTTTGTACACACAACCTGTCAAACATAGAAAATGCCCCCCACCTTAAAAATACATACGTAACATAGGTATAGGTGGAAATGTTTGACCAAATTGACAATACCGCATACCCATGGGGACTGGATGTGAAAAAGCACGTGCATGCTTATTCCATACTCCTCAAAATAAAAGAATAAAGCAGATCAACAAACAAACAAACGCACCTGGATCAACAAACAAACAAACGCACCTGGATCAACAAACAAACAAACGCACCTGGAGTTTTCCAAAGCCGTCAAAGTGTCCGGCCATGAAGAAGAGACTGCCCCCACTGCCTCCTCCCCCCTGCCCCATCCCCTGCCCCCGTTCACGCTCAGCGTGCCGTCAATCTTCATCAGCTCCGACACGTTCAGGCGCAGGATGCCCCCTCCACAGCCCCCTGCGTCAACATCAAACAGCCGCACTTTGCTCCTGAGTTTCTGTGTTCTGGGGATTACTGACTATACTTTTTTCACCCCCGCTTTTATTCATTTCATATGAACTTTTTTGAATTTTGTCTTTCAGTTGTTTGGGATTTTTTTCTTCTTTTTAAAAAAACTTTTTTCATTCCTTGGCTAGTGGTCCAAGGTTGACCAATGCTAAGATTTTGCATAAGCAACTGTATCCGCACACCATGAAGGTAGCTGCATTCCGACTTCAGGGATTTGTCCATTTTTGTTTCTTTTCTATATGTATGTGTGTGTGTGCAATATATATATATATATATATATATATATATATATATATATAAGAGAGAGAGAGAGAGAGAGAGAGAGAGAGAGAGAGAGAGATAGAGAAAGAGATAGAGAGAGAGAGAGAAAGAGAGGGGTTGGGGTTTTTTAATGTCTCTTCTCACGTGTTGGCAGAACATGCAAGACAGTGATGGTGATACAGGAAGGACATAAATAAAATGGAACAGCAGAAAGAAAACCAACAGTTATGAACAGGAACCCTGCAATAGCTCTTCTCTCTGTGGGTTTGTTATTCTGCTCACTCACACAGACACACACACATATACACACACATATACACACACACAATGTACACACACATGCATACACACGCACACACACAATGTGCACACACACACAATGTGCACACACACACACACTGTACCCACACACACACACACACCTCCACAGACACACACTCACATACTAACACACATGGGGATGGGATAGCCTAGTGATTAGAACATTGCGCTCGCAATCTGACGACCCAAGTTTGAATCCCATTCAAGGGGATATTTTCCCCTGGTGTTAACATCAGTGCAGACTCCACTCTCCCCAAAAATCCTTCGGATGATACTATAAACCAAGGCCCTGTGTGCAAATGCACGCAGAACATCTTGCGCGATTTGTTTGTAGTTTGGTTGATGGTGTGATATTTGCAACAAAAGTCAGGAAAGAGAAGGGAGTTGAGTGTTATGGTAGCAGTGTTCATGGTAAGGCTAATGTGCACACATTAACATTTAAATCCTGTTCCGCTTTTCATAAGAGTAGGCCATTGTGTGCCAGTGGGAACAGATGACAAAATTTATAAAACCACATACACACGGGAACCGGATGTTAAAAAGCACATAAGTGCTTATTCCATTATCCTGGAAATAAAAGAATAAAATAAAAAATAAATAAAATAAAAAATAAAACACACATACACTCACTCACTCACACTCAATGTATACACACACACACTCCACACACTCACACACACACAAACACTCTCACACACTCACTTACACACAAAGACACAACAAACTCACACATACACACACACTTTCACACACACACACACACTTTCACACACACACACTCTTTCACACACACTCTTTCACACACACACACACTTTCACACACACACTTTCACAACCACACACACTTTCACACACACACACACACTTTCACACCACTTTCACACACACACTCACTTCACACTCACACTTTCACACACACTTTTCACACACACACACACACTCTCACACACCACACAGACCTGGCTGCCCTGCAGAGCTGTTTCCTCCCCCACTGCCGAAGTCCCCCGGCGCTATCAGGGATCCATAGGCGTGGGAAGGACTGTCCTTGAAGTTGTCTGCCCCTCCTTCCCCTCCATGACTGCCACCTGTGCCGCTGCCGTCTGACCCCGTCACGCCCCGACCTTCACCTTCTGAAAGGTCAACAATGCCCATCTCTGTCTATCCAGTGTCGGGTGCATGAGTTGAATGAAGTGGTCAGAGCTATCAGTGGACTGTTAATACCCATAGCATTGTGACACCTCAGCACTGTCAATGTCACATGCAGCAAAGTGTACAGAAGATGCCTTCAATGCTACCACCACCACCACTACACTAGAAAGAAGAAACAGTCAGACCTTTTGGAAACAAGTCAAAAACAATCACCAACTCCTCAAATCAGCAAGACAGTTAGAATATAATAATAATAATAATAAAATGGAATTGATATAGTGCTATTATCTTGCAAAAACAAATCAAAGCACTTGCATTCATCCTACTCTTACACATGCGTCACGTTACGATTAATAGTTTTTACAAATTCAAATGTATATACACTCACACACGCACGCACGCACACACACAAGCAACTAGCATTCTGACAACATGGAGACAAAAACAAACAGCAGAAGCTCTTCTTCTTCATCAACCAACCTTACAGCAACTATTGTTGTCTGTCATATGAGCAAAAATGCATTGCACTGCCGTTAAGCGCCTGACAAGTCAGGCCCAGCACATCTGACTTCAGTGTGGGAGAGAATTGTTATCTTCTCAGGGGTTTTTAAAGGTTTTTTAAAAGGCAGGAGAAAGGACCAAGAAGGCAGAAAACAGACAAAAGGAGGTGTCAGGAAGGAAAGGAACAAGGCAGAAACAAAGAGAGAGATAAAAATGGGAATTCCTAGCACAGAATTTCCATGAGGTGGGGATGCTATTTATACTGCAGGTCCCCGGCATTCCCAGGAGAATCAGTAGAACAACATGTCAACATCAACACCACGTGTGCTTCATAACCAACAGCAACAACAACAACAACCATTCCCACAGCCTGTGCTTCATAACCAACAGCAACAACAACAACAACCATTCCCACAGCCTGTGCTTCATAACCAACAACAACAACAACACCATTCCCACAGCCTGTGCTTCATAACCAACAGCAACAACAACAACAACCATTCCCACAGCCTGTGCTTCATAACCAACAGCAACAACAACAACAACCATTCCCACAGCCTGTGCTTCATAACCAACAGCAACAACAACAACAACCATTCCCACAGCCTGTGCTTCATAACCAACAACAACAACCGCCATTCCCACAGCCTGTGCTTCATAACCAACAACAACAACCGCCATTCCCACAGCCTGTGCTTCATAACCAACAGCAACAACAACAACCACCATTCCCACAGCCTGTACAGACTAATGACAGGAAATCACATCCTCCCTCATTCTGTCATCTGCATCAACCAATACTCCCCTCCCCTAAACAAATCCATCACAGACCTCACTCCCCTCCCCCTCCCCCCCCATAGAACCCCATCAATAAAACACTCACCACCTCCACAGAGCCCCATCATCAATTCACACTGAACTCATCACATAAAATTCCCCAATAGGGCCCCATCCACAAAACCACCGGCACTCCCACCCCCCCACCCCTCCCACAGAACCCCATCAGTATAAACCAGGTTTCTAAATAAGGCCCTGGCAACAAATACTGACCTCACCACAGAGTAAGTAAAGTATGTTCTTTCGATCCAGAAGGCCCATAGAGCCGGAGCTTATCCCGGTTTCTGTAGCGTTAAGCGAACTGATGGTTTTTTACCACCCCTGTGACAGGACGCTAGTCTGTCGCCAGATACTTCCCCAGCAGAGCTGGTACCCACTTGTACACCTGGGTGGAGTGAGGAAAATAGGAGTAAAGTGTCTTTCCCAAGGACACAACACCGAGCCGAGCGGGATCGAACCCGCGACCTCTGGATCACGAGTCGACCGCCTAAACCACTCGACCACGGTGCCTCCTAACAAATACTAACCTCACCACAGAACCCCATCAATAAATAAACACAGCACTGACTTCCCCCACAGGGCCCCCTCACAAAACACAGCACTGACCTCCCCTACAGGGCCCCCTCATTGACCTCAGCACTGACCTCCCCCGCAGAAGCCCATGGCGTCGGCCTCCATCAGGCCCATGACGTCCACCAGCAGGCGGTGCAGGTGCAGGTAGGTGTTGCGCGTGGTCAGCCTGCCCCCGGGAAACACCTGCACACTGCGGCCACGCAACACGCGCTGGTGGCGGCCGTTGTCCAGGGTCAGCTGACCCCCGTTACGCACGCTGACGGCGGAGAAGGGGATGTCGTCGATGCGGCGCCCGTCCACATCCAGCATGGCGTAGATGGCAAGGTCACCTGACAGCGCACAGCCAATCACGACGCCTGTACTATCTATCATTCCATTATCCTCGATATAAAAGAATAAAATATAAAATAAAATAAAATTATCATGTTTGGGGACGGGATAGCCTAGTGGTTAGAACATTGCACTCGCAATCTGACAACCCGGGTTCGATTCCCGTTCAAGGGGATATTTTCCCCTGGAGTTAACATCAGTGCCGACTCCACTCTCCCCAAAAGTCCTTCGGATGAGACTATAAACTGAGGCCCTGTGTGCGAACGCACGCAGAACATCTTGCGCACACGTTAAATCCTGTTCCGCTGTTCGTAAGAGTAGGCCATCGTGTGCTGGTGGGAATAGATGACAATTTACAAAACCGCATACACACGGGGACTGGATGTAAAAAAGCACAAAAGTGCTTATTCCATTATCCTCGATATAAAATAAAATAAAAAATAAATAAAATAAAAATAAATAAAATATCCATGGTGGATTGTGAACAAGATTTACAGTGGACAATGTCCCACGTGTGTGAATGCATGCAGAACACCTTGCACGTACACTAAAATCTGTTACGCATTTTGGAAGAGTAGGTCATTTCATGCAAGAATGGATAACATTTTTTTTTTTATTATGCACGCACACTGGTATCATGCTTAGACATCAGCCCTGAAGTCATAATGCAGCTACCTTCATGGTGGGCAAAAATGGTCCCAGGATGAACCTTGAAGCTCTAGCGAAACAATGACCCCCCTTCCCTCGCCCCCCCCAAAAAAAAACACCACAAAACAACCTAGTCCTATCCTCTCAATCCCATACAGGTAGAAAAGAGAATTGTTCAGTAACTCAAACCCATCACAAATGATTCAACTGTACGGTCATTTACTGTATACTTCACTGTTCGATATCTGTTGCGTTATAAACTCTACATAACTAACAGAGATCACATTATCCAGTCCAGTATCAATTTGACAGTAATGAAGAATTCCATACAGTGCTGTATTAAGTCACACAGTATGACTGTACGTCACCGCACAGCCCTGCATTCTAGTCTACAGCATCCCTGCCTTGCACAGCACACACTACACCCCCTCCCCTCACCTCCATCCACGATGGTCAGGTTTTCCACGTTCTTCACCACGCCTCGTATCCTGGCCTTGACCCCGGCGACACGCAGCTCCCCCTGCAGGGTGACCTGTCCTCCGTGGTAAACGTCCAGCCCCAAGGGGAGGCGACCATCGCCGATGTACAGCGTCTGGTTGTGGCCCACGTGCAGGTGTCCGCTTCTGTCCCCCTGGAAAAAAGACAGACATCCTGACATCAGACATCCTGACGTCAGACACCCTGACGTCAGACACCCTGACGTCAGACACCCTGACGTCAGACACCCTGACGTCAGACACCCTGACGTCAGACACCCTGACGTCAGACACCCTGACGTCAGACACCCTGACGTCAGACACCCTGACACCCTGACATCAGACACCCTGACGTCAGACACCCTGACGTCAGACACCCTGACGTCAGACACCCTGACGTCAGACACCCTGACGTCAGACACCCTGACGTCAGACACCCTGACGTCAGACACCCTGACGTCAGACACCCTGACGTCAGACACCCTGACATCAGACATCCTGACATCAGACATCCTGACATCAGACATCCTGACATCAGACATCTGACATCCTGACATCAGACATCCTGACATCAGACATCCTGACATCAGACATCCAGACATCAGACATCCTGACATCAGACATCCAGACATCAGACATCCTGACATCAGACATCCAGACATCAGACATCCTGACATCAGACATCCTGACATCCTGACATCAGACATCCAGACATCAGACATCCTGACATCAGACATCCAGACATCAGACATCCTGACATCAGACAGCCTGACATCAGACATCCTGACATCAGACATCTGACATCCTGACATCTGACATCCTGACATCAGACATCCTGACATCAGACATCCTGACATCAGACATCCTGACATCAGACATCTGACATCCTGACATCAGACATCCTGACATCAGACATCCTGACATCCTGACATCAGACATCCTGACATCAGACATCCTGACATCAGACACCCTGACATCAGACATCCTGACATCAGACATCAGACACCCTGACATCAGACATCCTGACATCAGACATCCTGACATCAGACATCCTGACATCAGACATCAGACACCCTGACATCAGACATCAGACATCCTGACATCCTGACATCCTGACATCCTGACATCAGACATCCTGACATCAGACATCCTGACATCAGACATCCTGACATCAGACATCCTGACATCAGACATCAGACACCCTGACATCAGACACCCTGACATCAGACATCCTGACATCAGACATCCTGACATCAGACATCAGACATCAGACATCAGACATCCTGACATCAGACATCCTGACATCAGACATCAGACATCAGCCATCCTGACATCAGACATCCTGACATCCTGACATCAGACATCCTGACATCAGACATCCTGACATCAGACATCCTGACATCAGACATCAGACATCAGACATCCTGACATCAGACATCCTGACATCAGACATCAGACATCAGACATCCTGACATCAGACATCCTGACATCAGACATCCTGACATCAGACATCCTGACATCAGACATCCTGACACCAGACACCCTGACATCAGACACCCTGACATCAGACATCCTGACATCAGACATCCTGACATCAGACATCAGACATCAGACATCAGCCATCCTGACATCAGACATCCTGACATCCTGACATCAGACATCCTGACATCAGACATCCTGACATCAGACATCAGACACCCTGACATCAGACATCCTGACATCAGACATCCTGACATCAGACATCCTGACATCAGACATCCTGACATCAGACACCCTGACATCAGACATCAGACATCAGACACCAGACATCCTGACATCAGACATCCTGACATCAGACATCCTGACATCAGACATCCTGACATCAGACATCCTGACATCAGACATCCTGACATCAGACATCCTGACATCAGACATCCTGACATCAGACATCCTGACATCAGACATCAGACACCCTGACATCAGACATCCTGACATCAGACATCCTGACATCAGACATCCTGACATCAGACATCAGACACCCTGACATCAGACACCCTGACATCAGACATCAGACATCCTGACATCAGACATCCTGACATCAGACATCCTGACATCAGACACCCTGACATCAGACATCAGACATCCTGACATCCTGACATCAGACATCCTGACATCAGACATCCTGACATCAGACATCCTGACATCAGACATCCTGACATCAGACATCCTGACATCAGACATCAGACACCCTGACATCAGACATCCTGACATCAGACATCCTGACATCAGACATCAGACATCCTGACATCAGACATCCTGACATCAGACATCAGACATCAGACATCAGACATCAGACACCCTGACATCAGACACCCTGACATCAGACATCAGACATCAGACATCAGACATCAGACATCCTGACATCAGCCATCCTGACATCAGACATCCTGACATCAGACATCAGACATCCTGACATCAGACATCCTGACATCAGCCATCCTGACATCAGCCATCCTGACATCAGACATCCTGACATCAGACATCCTGACATCAGACATCCTGACATCAGACATCCTGACATCAGACATCCTGACATCAGACATCAGACATCAGACATCCTGACATCAGACATCCTGACATCAGACATCCTGACATCAGACATCCTGACATCAGACATCCTGACATCAGACATCCTGACATCAGACATCAGACATCCTGACATCCTGACATCAGACATCAGACATCCTGACATCCTGACATCAGACATCCTGACATCAGACATCCTGACATCAGACATCAGACACCCTGACATCAGACATCCTGACATCAGACATCCTGACATCAGACATCCTGACATCAGACATCCTGACATCAGACACCCTGACATCAGACACCCTGACATCAGACATCAGACACCAGACATCCTGACATCAGACATCCTGACATCAGACATCCTGACATCAGACATCCTGACATCAGACATCCTGACATCAGACATCCTGACATCAGACATCCTGACATCAGACATCCTGACATCAGACATCAGACACCCTGACATCAGACATCCTGACATCAGACATCCTGACATCAGACATCCTGACATCAGACACCCTGACATCAGACATCCTGACATCCTGACATCAGACACCCTGACATCAGACACCCTGACATCAGACATCAGACACCCTGACATCAGACATCAGACACCCTGACATCAGACATCAGACATCCTGACATCAGACATCAGACATCCTGACATCCTGACATCAGACATCCTGACATCAGACATCCTGACATCAGACATCCTGACATCAGACATCCTGACTGTGTTGTCCTTGCTTCATCACATCCTGACATCAGACATCCTGACATCAGACATCAGACATCCTGACATCCTGACATCAGACATCAGACATCCTGACTGTGTTGTCCTTGCTTCATCACATCCTGACATCAGACATCAGACATCCTGACATCAGACATCCTGACTGTGTTGTCCTTGCTTCATCACATCCTGACATCAGACATCCTGACATCAGACATCCTGACATCAGACATCCTGACTGTGTTGTCCTTGCTTCATCACATCCTGACATCAGACATCCTGACATCAGACATCCTGACATCCTGACATCAGACATCCTGACTGTGTTGTCCTTGCTTCATCAGACATCCTGACATCAGACACCCTGACATCAGACACCCTGACATCAGACATCCTGACTGTGTTGTCCTTGCTCTGCTTCATTTGATAACTGTCTGTTTGCTGCAAGGTGACTTAGACTCACATGCATTCAGTTTGTGTCTCCTCTTATACACACACACGCACACACACACATACATAGATCTCTCTCTCTCTCTTTCTTTTTCCACACAATTTCAAGGTACAAGAGGAGTATGTAGAACAGAATTTTGTGTGTGTGTTTAACTCCAAAGAGTTACAGTCAGTCTGGTCTACAATGTTTTCCACTCCACTGACATTAGTTTGGCCTGTATTCAACAAAACACAGAGCAAAATCCATCATCCCACAACAGACTCCATAATTTTAGCCTGCGTTCAACAAAATATGGAACACTATCCATCGCCCCCCACAACAGACTTCATCATCTTTGCCTGTAACAAACTATAAAACAAAACCTGTCACCAAAACTCCAGTCAATGAAGTCTGAGTTGTTTTTTCCCCTAAGTGTACACATGTGGGGCGCTGCCTGTGTTAGGATCAGAAATGAAGTCAACCACAACCACTGCACAGCTAAAATAGAAGACACGCACACACACAGAAACAACAGATTGGGATCTGATAATGCTGTGACACAGTTTCTGCTCTTTTCTTTGGCGAAGCTAACTCTTCCTTTGGTTTTCTTACCTTAGTTTTGACAACATTTTGCAGATTGCTCATCTGAATGTTGGGGTTTTATCTTCACAAATGCACACACACGCACATTCTCCCCAAAAGTCCTTCAGATGAGACCATAAACTGAGGTCCCATGTGCAAATGTATGTGGAACATCTTGCGCACATATTAAAACCAGTTCCGCTATTCAAAAGAGTAGGCCATTGCATGCTGGTGGGAATGGATGACAAAATAGACAAAATTGCATACACATGGGGAGTGGATGTAAAAAAAACATACGAGTGCTTATTCCATTATCCTGGAAGTAAAAGAATAAAAAATAAACTAAATACTTACATACACACACACACTTACATACACACACACACTTACACACACACACAACCATACACACACACTTACACACACAACCATACACACACAACAACCACACACACTCACACTTAAACACACTCTTACACACACACTTACACACACACACACTTACATACACAACCATACACACACAACCATACACACACACTCTTACACACACACACACATAACGCACACACTCTTACACACATTACCTTGATGCTATGCACACTGAGGTTCATGGCGGTGGAGGCAGCACCAGGGGCGGTCATGGCCACGTTGGCCTGCCCATAGATCTGCAACTCCTCCACCTGGATGTTGTTGGGGGTGGAGCCAGCCACCCCGTCCACAAAGGCTGGGTAGGTGGAGGGCAGCAGCCAGGCTGTGCTGCTCCCTGGGTAGAGAGTGACCACAGTACCAGCATCAGCAGGTGGGGTGGTCAGTCAAGTCACGGGCACAAGATACTCAAACATGCCTCAACTGTTGATTGTGTGTGTGTGTGTGTGTGTGTGTGTTCCTTGGCTAGAGCTCCCATGTTCACCAGTGGTGAGATTTTTCTGTAGGTGATCGTTTTTGTCCACCATTGAGGTAGCCACATTCTGACTTCAGGGATGTATGCTGGGTATGTTCTGTGTTTTCGTAACCCACCAAACGCTGACATGAATTACAGGATTTTTATTGTGCATATTTGATCCTTTACATGTGCATATACATGAAGGGAATGAAGGCACTGGCAGGTCTGCACTTGAAGTTGATCTAGGGGATCATAAAAATCCCCACCCTTAATCCACTAGACGCCGCCAAGATTCGAACCCAGGACTTCATGGACCCAGGGGATTGAAGTCGAACGGTCTTAACCACTTGGCTATAGCGTCCATCAAAAACTGTTGACTAACCATGCATGCATGTGTGTGTGTGTACCTATACTTGAACAGCACCCCAAACAACGATACTAAACAACCCTGACCTGAACACTGAGGAATCATTCTGCCTTCTTCTTTCTGCCTGTTCATACCTTGGTCCTCTGTGTTCGTGAACACACCGATGTCAATACATTCTATTAGTCCATATAATATGAACAGAAACAGATATATACTCATTCACAACAAATAACATATATAAATTATATATATATATATATATATATATATGATCATGATTCCATACAGGCAGGTATACATACATACTTTCATCCTACCACACAGACGCAGTCAGATATACATATATATTGATAAATTATTCACAAAAACGCACATGCAAAATATATAGGGGATATTTTCCCCTGGAGTTAACATCAGTGCAGACTCCACTCTCCCCAAAAGTCCTTTGGATGAGACTATAAACAGAGGCCCCGTGTGCGAACACACGCAGAACATCTTGCGCACATGTTAAATCCTGTTCCGCTTTTCAGAAGAGTAGGCCATTGTGTGCCGGTGGGAATTGATGACAAAATTTAGAAATCGCATACACACGGGGACTGGATGTAAAAAAGCACATAATTGCTTATTCCATCATCCTCAATATAAAAGAATAAATAAATATATATATATATATTTATCTCTCAAACACTCACTCTCTCTCTCACCCTCTCTCACTCACTCACTCACTCTCTCCTCATCTCTCTCTTTTTCTCACTCACATCACACACAACTCACTACTGAACACCACACTAACACTCTACTCACTGACACACACACACACACTCACTCACTGACACACACACTCACTCACTGACACACACACACACTCACGAACACACACACACTCACTCACTGACACACACCACACTCACTCACTGACACACACACACACACTCACTACACACACACATCACTCACTGACACACACACACACACTCACTCACTGACACACACACACCACACACTCACCACTCACTCACTGACACACACACACACTCACTCACTGACACACACACACACACTCACTGAACACCACACACACACTCACTCACTGACACAACACACACACACTCACTCACTGACACACACACTCACTCACTGAACCCACAACACCACACACACTCCACTGACACACACACACACACACTCACTGACACACACACACACTCACTCACTGACACACACACACACTCACTGACACACACACTCACTGACACACACACTCACTCACTGACACACACTCACTAACTCACTGACACTCACACACACACACAGAGTCACCATTACCGAGAGAGGTGTCAGCGTAAGCAGCAGTGATGTCAGCGGAGGTGGACCGTGGCTTCAGACCCAGAGCGTCGACAAAGATGGTGCGGTTGACGGCGTACTGGCCGTAGGGGTGGTCGGGGCTGGGGGGGGGGATCTTGTGAAGGTACACCGGGCCTGCTCCCCCGTTCTCCGCGCTCTGCCCTGCCTTCCCTCCCTTACCAACGTACGTGCCTAGCAGAAAAGTCGATACAGTCAGCAGGTGTGCCGTTTGTCATTCATTCTTTACATATTGTTTACATCCCTACTGACCACAAAAGCCATATCAGGGCTGTGACTTTATTCAGTTTCAGTGGCTTAAGTTCAAAACCAACACCCCCAATTACCTTCAAATATCTAACACGATCCATCTCAACAAAAAGCCCCAAAATTAAATGACACGATACCTCAATCAGTTCATTCCTGAAGGCTGATAAACCAGGCTGTGCTGAGGACGCCAGCCATTCTGCTTAAATTGTCATCCCCAGATTACAAAAAAAGTGTAAAAAATTCTAATTAACATTTTAAAGTAAAAAAATATACATTAAAAATGCCACGTGGGCAAACAACACTGCAGAATGGACATCCTGTGTCCATCCCAGTGTTTAAATATCACTACCTGGCTGCCAGAACAAACGAACACGGGCAAAATGTCATATATTGAAAACAGTATACTTTGTCTAAAAGATTTGCTTGAAAAAAGGCAGGAGAATGGACCAGGAAGGCAAAAAAAAGCCAAGAGAGATGACAGAAAGGTATGGAGAAAGACAGAAACAAAGAGAGAAAGATAGAAAATCAGAAATGTCTAGCACACAATTTCCAGAAGGTGGGGATGCTGTTTATACTGAAAAAGCCCCAGCATCCCCACAGGGAAAGTGTCACACCTTCTTCTGCCAGGAAATGTTGTCTACCCTAACCAGCCCTGCAGTAGACACAAACTACGATGAAAGAGCAGACAGGAAATGTTGTCTACCCTAACCAGCCCTGCAGTAGACACAAACTACGATGAAAGAGCAGACAGGAAATGCTGTCTACCCTAACCAGCCCTGCAGTAGACACAAACTACGATGAAAGAGCAGACAGGAAATGCTGTCTACCCTAACCAGCCCTGCAGTAGACACAAACTACGATGAAAGAGCAGACAGGAAATGCTGTCTACCCTAACCAGCCCTGCAGTAGACACAAACTACGATGAAAGAGCAGACAGGAAATGCTGTCTACCCTAACCAGCCCTGCAGTAGACACAAACTACAATCATCAAGAAACAAAAAAAGAGGAATAAAAATCATCCACAACAACACACAAAAATGTTCCCCCCCTCCCAAAAAAACTTACACTGGAAAAAAACCCACCCAGATAAAAGGTGGTCAGGTGAAGAGGGACTGGAACAAAGCGTAATTCTTTTGAAAGGGAAAAGGGGGCCATGATAGCCTAGTGATTAGAGTGCTGTGCTTATGATCTGACAGCCCCAGATCAAGCCACCACGGGGCAATGCCCGTTTTAGGGAAATTTTACCCTGGAGTTAACATCAGTGCTGACTCCACTCCCCCCAAAATCCTATGGATGAGACTATAAACTGAGATCGCACATAGAAGATCTTGCATACACGTTAAAAACTCATTCCGCATTCTGGAACAGTGGGCCGTTTCGTGCCGTTAGGAACGCATGACAACATTTCTTTTAAAATATGCATACACACTGGTGTCGTGTTTAGACATCACACCCGAAGTCACAATGTGGCTACCTTCATGGCGGGTAAAACCAGTCACATAACCGAAGTCTCATCACTGGAGAACCTTGCAGCTCCAGCCAAGGAATGGAAAGAGGGAAAAACACACCGGGTCAGCGGAGGACAGGGGAAGAAGAAGAGTGTGGAGGTACAGGGTCTCACAGCTCTAGATTAAACTTCATACATACACACACACACACTTTATACACACCACACACACATACACAAAACAGCTCTAGATTTATCTTTATACACATACACAAAACAGCTCTAGATTTATCTTCACACACACAGACACACAAAAACTCACCCACAAAGTAATTCTGGACATAGTAAACAGCCAGCCGACCACCTGCTCCCCCTCCTCCATGGTACGTCCCGCCCTGATAGCCATCACCCCCATGGACACGAATGGACCCATCCCCATCCATGACGTGCGTGTGGATCATGACGCTGCCTCCTGACCCCCCTCCAGCGCGAGGGGATTGGGACGGTCCACCGCTGGCGGTGATGGTTCCGTCCACAGTCAGAAAATGGCCCACCTCCAGATACAGCCTGCCCCCGCCCCGCCCCCCCTCGTGGGGGAAAATGGAATGGCCTCCGCTGCTGCCGTACACTGACGGGGACAGGAAGGAATCGTAGGCTCCACCCGCTCGTGCCTGACCCTGACCTTGACCTCCAGAGCCTCCGTGACCTCCCCCCGAGCTGCCGGTGAGGCTGGAGAACCCCTGACCTTCTCCTGCACAGCACACAGTGAAGCAATGACCTGCTGACTGGGGGGGACAGCAAGAGAGAGAGAGAAGTGAGGCAGAACAGAACAGACAGGTCACTGTCTGAACAGAACAGAACAGAACAGAACAGACAGAGAGACAGACAGACAGGCAAGCAGGCAGGCAAGCAGACAGGCAGGCACTGACAGAAGACTTCACTGAAATGTTCAGCAGAGATGTTTTGATTTGCTTTCATTCTTCAGCTACACCTACGAGGTTCACCAATGGTGAGATGTTTGCGTATGTGACCGTTTTCTTTTCTTTTTATTGCTATCTAGGTGGCTGCATTCTGACTTCGGGAATGGTGTCTAAACATGACACCTGTGTGCATGTAGTTTTTTGTTTTTTTTACAATAGATTCTGTCATCTGTTCCTACTGACATGAAATGGCCTACTCTTCCGAAAGGCAGAAAGGGTTTTTAACGTGTGCAAAATGTTCTGCGAGCATTCACACTTGGGGCTTGGTTTATAGTCTCATCCGAAGGGCTTTGACATTCAGTTCAATTTTATTTCATCAAACTGGGAAGAAAGGGCAAGGCTGGGAATCGAACCCAGAACCTCACAACTTACGTGTTGGCAAGTGAACTGAACGTCTTAACCGTCCTGCCACCTTCCTTCTAACTGGGCAGCAGAGATGAGTCACCTTGATTATGACAAGCTGGTCACTGCTATGACAAGCTGGTCACTGCAATGCAAGCTGGTCACTGCTATGACAAGCTGGTCACTGCTATGACAAGCTGGTCACTGCAATGCAAGCTGGTCACTGCTATGACAAGCTGGTCACTGCTACCTCGACTATGACAAGCTGGTCACTGCTACCTTGACTATGACAAGCTGGTCACTGCTAACCTTGACTATGACAAGCTGGTCACTGCTACCACCATCAAGTGTGTCTCCATTCCTTCCTCACTCTATGCTCCAGGCCAAAAGCCTTCAGTTATTGCAGCACGCAAAGCAACAAGGCCTACATAGACTGTTGTTACGCTTTATTAAACTAGCATGCTATGCTGAGGTGGTCGACAGCCAAGGGGTTCATAAACTGTTGTTATGCTTTAATTAACATAGCATGCCGTCATGGCCTTCAGCCACAAGCACTTCGCATCACAATTTGCTCTCTCCCTATAAATGAGAAAAATGCTGTGAAGTCAAGAGTATGGCTGCCTAAACAGCGAGGTGCTTGACAACGGTCTTACACACGAAACTTCTCCTCCAGTGCACACCTACAGCCACATGGTGATTCCCAGGTGGGATGAGGGAGACAGACAGAGTGCATTGCATGTTCCGGGTCACCCCGGGGTTTGGAGCTGGGGAATGGGCGGCAACTACAACAGCAACATTAGCAACAAATAACAACCACAACATAACTCCTCTCTTCTACACACATCAAACCTATCATCACGTCTCTTTTTTTCAACGTGCTCATGACATGCAAAATTCACGGCCAGAAATAAGACAGCCACTGCTAAACCTGTGAGCACCACTGCAGAGAGCGACCTGTCTTCACAGAGCGACCTGTCTTCACAGCACAGAGCGACCTGTCTTCACAGAGCGACCTGTCTTCACAGAGCGACCTGTCTTCACAGAGCGACCTGTCTTCACAGCACAGAGGAACCTGTCTTCACAGCACAGAAGAACCTGTCTTCACAGAGGAACCTGTCTTCACAGCACAGAGGAACCTGTCTTCACAGCACAGAGGAACCTGTCTTCACAGCACAGAGGAACCTGTCTTCACAGAGGAACCTGTCTTCACAGCACAGAGGAACCTGTCTTCACAGAGGAACCTGTCTTCACAGCACAGAGGAACCTGTCTTCACAGCACAGAGGAACCTGTCTTCACAGCACAGAGGAACCTGTCTTCACAGCACAGAGGAACCTGTCTTCACAGAGGAACCTGTCTTCACAGCACAGAGGAACCTGTCTTCACAGAGGAACCTGTCTTCACAGCACAGAGGAACCTGTCTTCACAGCACAGAGGAACCTGTCTTCACAGCACAGAGGAACCTGTCTTCACAGCACAGAGGAACCTGTCTTCACAGAGGAACCTGTCTTCACACAGCGACCTGTCCAGTAAAGCATTGCACAATGCCCTAGTGCTAGAGTGCAGGGCAGCAGACTCACCTGAGGTGAGGGAGGCATCAGGTGCCCCTCTGTCTGAGGACAGGTAGGCCTGAGGTTCCACTGTGATGTTGGTGTACTTCAGGTACAGGTCGTTGCCAAACACCTGCACACACACACACACACATATACAAAAACACACACACATACGCGCATGTACACACGCACACACACAGAGTCCCATTTTCTAAAAACAACAACAACAGTGCAATAAAAATGCGATGAATATATAGATATGCATATAATTTTACATCTATGTATCATATACCTTTTTTTCCAGCTGGAAGATATAATCATACACGTATATATATATATATATATATATATATATATATATATATATATATATATATATATATATATATATCCCCTCCCTATGGAGTTAGCATTAGTACCAATCCCCCCCCTACCCCCAAAAGTCCTGCAGATAACACTATAAACCAAGACCCATGCAGAACATCTTGTGCACATATTAAAACCCGTTCCACTTTTTCGAAGAGTAAGCCATTGCATGCCGGTAGGAGCAGATAACATACTTTTTTTTTTATTAAGTGCATGCACACCGGTGTTGTGTTTAGACATCATTCCTGAAGTCAAAATGCAGCTACCTTCATGGTGGTCAAAAATGGTCGCATACGCAAAATCTCACCACTGGTGAATCTCGGAGCTTTAGCCAAAGAACAACAAAAATAGTGAATAAATAGATAAAAAAAACACAAAATACATAATTAAAAAACACACAAAATAAATAGACACAAAAATACATAAATAAAAACAAATATACATAAACAAACACTACACAAATAAACACAACATACATAAACACAATCACGATATGTAAACATGGTAGATAAACCTGGTCCAAAATGTCTTAAAACCAGAAACTAACAAACAGTGATGGATATATATATATATATATATATATATATCTCAATACACACACACACACACACAGACCAAAGGGAAGACACTCACGGTTGCTCCACTGCGCACAGTCAGGGTGGTTCCATTCAGCGTTGTCATGGCAACGCGAGGGGTGACCACACTGACAGAGCCGAACGTCTTGACGTCCAGGTGCTCGATGTGATGTGTGGACGAGGTCAGGTGATATGTGGTCAGGTGACACTTGGAGCCAATCGTCACGCTGTGCATGGTGTCAAACCAACCTGGAACACATCATACTTTATTGAACACGTCACACATTATTGAACACGTCACACATTATTTCAGTCATATTTATTTATTTATTCTTTTATATCGAGGATAATGGAATAAGCACTCGTGTGCTTTTTTACATCCAGTTCCCGTGTGTATGCAGTTTTGTAAATTCTGTCATCTGTTTCCACCGGCACACAATGGCCTACTCTTCTGAAAAGCAGAACAGGATTTAACGTGTGCGCAAGATGTTCTGCATGCGTTCGAACACGGAGCCTCGGTTTACAGTCTCATCCGAAGGGGGTGCCATACATACATAGCATTTGAACAGAGTTAGTAAAACCTATTCACACATTCCTCATGAATAAATACCGACATTACGCTGAAATGAAACAAAAAATCCTCTGAAGTCAAGGTATGGCTGCCTATCTAGCAAGGCACATGAAAAGTCCTACACACTAACTTCTCATCAAGTGTGTACTTACAATATCTCATAATGATTCGAAGAGGGATGTATGCTGGGTATGTTCATATTTCCATACACCACCAAACACTGACATGGATCTTTAACGTGCATACTTGATCTTCTGCATGTGTCTATATACACGAAGGGAATGAAGGCACTGGCAGGTCTGCACTTGACCTGGGAGATCGTAAAACCCCCACCCTTAATTCACCAGATGTTGCAGAGATTCAACCCCATGACTTTACTTCATGACCCATGGGAATGAAAGCACTTCGATTTGTTTGCTTTACAAGATTCAGAGCCATATAAATACCATACATCATCATTATTAACCCTAGTAGCGCTGAATAGACAGCAACAAGCCTCACTCTCTATTGGCTGAATTAACGTTGGCTAGCATTGTTTTGGAGCAGGGTGGGCTCAAACAACCCTTGATATAGATATATAAAACTGAATTAAATGTGTTAAGCTATAAATCACTGGAAAGAACAGATAATATGCTTTTAAATGAGAGTAATTTTATAATAGTGTGTAGTGTTTATGATTATGTAAAAAAAATCCCCCCCAAAAAAATCGTGTGCGCACTACCGATCACTGTTCCACCATCAGGGCCCTGGATCGACTTTAACACGATAAGCAAAGTTCTTGCAGTGCATAAATGTCATGATTAGGTAAACACTATTTCTTGACATTAGTTTTGAAAAAATAAGGAGTTTGTATAGCTTTATTGGTCACCAAATACTCGGGAAAGTTCAGCAAAAGGATCGACACCATCGCGACCGCCATGGTGGAATGTGCGAAGTGGTGGCTTTCTATGACGAAAATACAAAGATCGCTTGATTTCATGTGATGCAAAGTACTCAGCAGCATAGCGATTTGACTCAACAACAGTTATTTTGAAGCCTCGTTGCGTCAAAATCGCTGAGTAGCGAAGAAGTCCATCCAGCAAAACTAGCACCGCTCGATTCAGTCCGCTCGATTCAGTCCGATCGCGATCGATTTTTACCAAGTTTTTCAAAAATATTCCACAATCCTTACCTCATCGTCTCTCTCATTGTTTATTTCAACCAAATCCAGCTTCTAAAACTCCTCCTTGCTGTCAATATTCTAAAAAAGCTCGAAAAACGCTTGAAGAAATTCTGGTGCAAACTCTGGCCGCCATTTTTGTTGAAGACGATCTCGGCTGGTCTGGGGAAAAAAAAACCCACCACTCTTAATCATTCAGATTCTTTGTTGCTTGTGTGTGTCAAACGACCTTCACCCCTTTCTGCGGGCCTACAACGGCCTTAACATTCATTGGCTGACCTTTGAAAGCGAAAGTAAGCTTTCAATTACGATCACCTACGTCATCCCGGAATATTCCGGGATCCGCCACACAGCTTAGACCCGCCTTTACCAGAATATTCCGGGAACCACGCCACTAGGGTTAAATCGAATGGTCTAAACCACTAGGCTATGGCGTTCATCAAAAGTCCTTACCAAAAGCACCTCCCCCACCCCCTCAGACATCCCCCCCCACATCACCCCCCCCCGACATCACCTATCACCTACCTACAGACATCCCCCCCCCTAACATCAATCCCCCCTCCCTCACCCACCCCTCAGAAAGAAGTCGATGTCCCGACAGTCCCAGTGCACAGGCAGGATCACGGCAGACGTCGCCCACGAGTTCACGCCGGCCGCCAGCGTCAGCTTCTCCGACGTCACGCGCAGCGTCTGGTTGCCATGGACACGGACATGGCCGCTGTTGTCCCCCGTCACCTTGTCTGTCACCACGGTGACGTTGTGGCCCTCCAGGTCCAACACAGCGCCCCCTTGGAGGATGATCTGGGGGAGACACAGAAGTCACGACATGACACGCCACGCCGCTGATCATCATTCAGACATCTTCGCTGAGGCACACAGGGGAAAAAAGTAGAACACAATCCGCTACACTGCGCAGCTCTACCTTGTCTTACTGAGAATTCCGTGTGATTTTTGCTTCCTTTGCTTCAGGGTTCTTTTTGTTTTTTGTTTTGTTCCTCCGCTACACCTCTGAGGTTTTTACCAATGCTGCGATGTTTGCGTATCTTTTGTGTGAGTGTGTGTGTATGTATGACCAGTGGCTTTCCCACTCATGGAATTCCACTTTACAGCTTAGTCTTTAGTGATCGACTATGACTCTCTGACTAGGAGGCTTGACTCGCACAGTCCTGATGTGCTGCAGCCCTGGGGGCTGGTTGGCCTTTGGAGAACATCTCCAACGCTGACTGTCCTTATGCCCACTTGGCCGAGAGAGTGGGGATGTGCTGTGGGCAAGGCATCTCCACTATCTCAAATTTCTGCCCAGTTTCCAAAACAGCATCTACCTCCTCTGCTGTTTTGGAGGTCATCGTCGAACACGATGGACAAAACATACATGTGTGTGAGTGAGTGTGTTTGTGTGTGTGAGTGTGTTTGTGTGTGTGTGTATTTGTGAGTGTGTGTGTATTTGTGTGTATGTTTGTGTGTGTGTGTGTATTTGTGTGTGTGTGTGTATGTGTGTGTGAGTGTGTGTGTGTGTGTGGTGTGTGTGTGTGTGTGTGTGTGTGTGTGTGTGTGTGTGTGTGTGTGTGTGTGTGTGTCTGTGTCTGCATGCGCGCAGTGAGAGTAGTGACAAAAGCAGCATTTTGAAAATCCCATTACCCTTCTTCTTGTGACAGCGATGATGATGATGATAATAATAATGATGACTGATGACAATGATAATGATGATGATGATGAAAACAATGTCCACCCCACGAAACCCCCCCCCCCTCATCAAAACCTCACTGCACTCATCACCTCATTCAGGGTGTGCTGCCCCGAGTCGCCCTCTGGCATCAGAACAGCGGAGCCAGCGGCTGAGGTGAAGGTCGTTTGCTGCCAAGTGTCAGGGTCATCCATCAGGTGGACCTCCAGTTCCGACAGTCCAGTGCGTGACCTCTTGGCTTTCAGAACCACTGTGATCTGGAATCCAGTATACCATTTCAGGTCAATCTACATTCTAGTGCGTGACCTCTTGGCTTTCAGAACCACTGTGATCTGGAACCAGTATACCATTTCAGGTCAATCTACATTCTCATGCGTGACCTCTTGGCTTTCAGAACCAGTGTGATCTGGAACCAGTATACCATTTCATGGTCAAATCCTTCTCAGGTTCCATGTATGCCGATACATGTCCTCTTGGCTTTCAGAACCAGTATACCAGTTCATGCACATTTCATTTCTGTAAGCCCTCCTGACACAGTACCAGATGTAACCAGTATACCAGTTCCTGTGCCCACCTCCAGTTCCCAGTGCTGTGCATGCATTACATCACTAGAGCAGTTTTTAGCTTGTGGAAGTGGACAGCCATCTTCTTCAGAAGAAAGTCAACAGCGCTAGAGATCCCATGTACTGCATCAACACCGCGACATCCAACACACATCACAGGAACTTTCAAGTATTTTTCAAACGTCATTTTCTCTGCAGAATGACTACATTTTACATTCAAAATGGCAGCCTACATATTTAGAAATACTTTCTCCTCAAACCTAAAAAAATAAAATAAACAAGAAAAAACCCCAATACGCCTACAATATCAAAACCTTTTTCCCTGAACCTTGATAAGACAAGCCTACATTATTCCAAAATAGTTAGCGACGCTAAAAACTGATGAAAAAGAAAAGATACCAACACAATCACAAAAAACCTTTCTCCTGGAACATCCAGTCCTACTGTTTATAGCCCCGCCAACCACAGAACCCATAACAGGCATGTCACCATTTTACAAAAACAAAAATTAAATCGCAGATTAAAACGAAGCAACTGTATACACATTAAAGCAAGATAAAGACCCCACTCTTCTGCTGTTCCTCGTTGCATAAGCAGCTCTTCCTTTCCTAGCCTTCATCAGCAGAGTGCGTCAGACACAGTTCAGACCTCACAGGGCTGACTGACTGACTGACTGACTGACTGGCTGGCTGGCTGGCTGGCTGACCGACCAGCTGGCTGACTGACTGACTGACTGACTGACCAGCTGACTGGCTGGCTGACTGACTGACTGACTGACTGACCTGATCCACGTAGCGAAGCAGGTCCACCCTGGAGAACTGCCCTTCCTCCTCTGTCTGGGTGGTGCAGCCATCCGTGTCCACCCAGTCAGGGGTGTGTGAGGACTCTGCTGCCCCCTGAACCTGGCTGTACACCTGGTACAGCGACACCTCGCTGGAGCTGGGGACACGCCACGCCACACAACACATGTTACAGCCACGTAATGATCGTGTCTTTATACACAGTCACAACATGTTACAGCCACGTAATGATCGTGTCTTTATCCACAGTCACAACATGTTACATCCTCATAGTTATCATGTCTTTATCTAAAGTCACAACATGTTACATCCACATAATCATCGTACCTTTTTCCACAGTCACATCTACATAATTATTGTATCTTTTTCCAAAGTCACAAACATGGTACATTCACATAATTATCGTACCTTTTTCCAAAGTCACAACATGTTACGTCCTCATAATTATTGTACCTTTTTCCAGTCACAACATGTTACATCCACATAATTGTCGTACCTTTATCCACAGTCAGAACATGTTACATCCACATAATTATTGTACCTTTTTCCACAGTCACAACATGCTACATCCACATAATTATTGTATCTTTTTCCACAGTCACAACATGTTACATCCACATAATTATAGTACCTTTTTCCAAAGTCACAACATGTTACATCCACATAATTATTGTACCTTTTTCCAAAGTCACAACATGCTACATCCACATAATTATTGTACCTTTTTCCAAAGTCACAACATGTTACATCCACATAATTATTGTACCTTTTTCCAAAGTCACAACATGTTACATCCTCATAATTATCGTGCCTTTTTCCACAGTCACAATATGTTACATCCACATAATTATCGTATCTTTTTCCAAAGTCACAAACATAGTACTTTCACATAATTATCGTACCTTTTTCCACAGTCACAACATGTTTACTATCCACTGATTAACCTTTTATCAAAGTCAAGAATCGTGTTACATTAATGTTGGTGTTTCGCCAGTATAAAACAATAATGTGCTGATAACAACCCTGCTTAATCGTCACTAGTGCTACATTGATACAGGGACACCTCACTGAACAGTTTAACACACACATACTTATACCTACTCAAAAAAGAAAAATGAGGAAGAAAGGTGGCAGGATGGTTTAGACGTTCACCTGCTTAACAAGAAAACTGTGAGGTTCTGGGTTTGATTCCTGGCCTTGCCCTTTTTTCCCAGTTTGACGGGGAAAATAATTGAACTGACTGTCAAGTCTTTCGGAGGAGACTGTAAACCAGTAGGACCTGTGTGCTTACAGTTTTGTAAACGTAACAAAAAAGTGACAGACCATGTCTCTGCGAGTGGTCTGTGTGCAGTGTGAGTGTGTGCATGCGTGTGTGTGTCTATTTATTTTTTATGTAATTTTTAATTATTTCATTCTTTTATATCGAGGATGATGGAATAAGCATGTATGTGCTTTTTACATCCAGTCCCCGTGTGTATGCGGATTTGTGAATTCTGACATCTGTTCCCACTGGCACACAATGGCCTACTCTTACGAAAAGCGGAACAGGATTTAATGTGTGCGCAAGATATTCTGCAAGCATATGTGTGTATACATGTGTATATAGATGTGTGCGCACACAAGTTCATATAAACCAAACTGGAATGAGTGGCATGGACACAAACAAATAAACAGAAATGGTTTACATTTTTTCTTTCATTAAAAAGACACCAGCACCACCTACCCCAGGTAAAAAAAAAAATCCAAGTGATGAAAGTAGACAGTACCTGCACACAGGGTAAAGGTGAAGGTGACTGACCAAGGTCGGGTAGGGAAAGGTCAAGGTCACGTTGGTCAGCTGACTGGTGCCGATGTAACTGTTCCCTCGGCTGCGGCTGCCGTCGAAGACGCGGTGCAGGTAAAAGGGGTGGTGGTCCTCCACCCACACCCCCCCACTGGTGGCGACGGACACGTTGGCGTAACTGCGCAGGGAGGTCAAGGTCAGTGACCCTGAGGGGAAGCGGAAGAGCAGGGGCTGCGTGGGGAGGATCCTGGCGGCGGCGGTGCGGCCCTGGTTGTCGGCCAACAGCGTGCGGCGAATGCTGCTGAGGTTGGCGCGGTCTTCCCTGAAGATGGTGCCCGCGCCCCCGCACTGCAGGGGGGACAACCCGCCCCCCCGCACCACCATCTCCCCCGTGAAGTGGTTGTCTCCCCTGTGGTACAGCGCGATGCGACCTCCGCCCCCGCCGCCTCCATTGGAAGACGCTCCTGGGGAAAGAAATGTGTAGTTGATGAAAAATATGGAGTGGAATATTAGTGAATAACAAACAAGTAATTATGACTTATTTATTTTTATATTATTTTTGTCTTTTATATCAAGAATAATGGCACAAGCACTTATGTGCTTTTTTACATCCAGTCCCCATGTGTATGCGGTTTTGTAAATTTTGTCATCTGTTCCCACCGGCACACAATGGCCTACTCTTACGAAAAGCGGAACATTGATTTAACATGTGCGCAAGATGTTCTATGTGCGTTTGCACACGGGGCCTCGATTTATAGTCTCATCCGAAGGACTTTTGGGGAGAGCGGAGTCTGCACTGATGTTAACTCCAGGGGAAAATATCTCCTTGAACGGGAATCGAACCCGGGTCATCAGATTGTGAGCTCAATGTTCTGACCACTAGGTTATCCCGTCCCCTATCATCACTACCATGATGATAGTACTACTAATAATGATATAATGACAGTGATAAGAATGCCACAAACATGTGTGGAACTGAAAGGATAGGTTACCCAACCTGCTAATATAAATACTTAATAACGATACAGAACACAAAAAACAAAAACAAAAAACTTAAGCCACCCCCCCCCCCCCCCCTCCCAAAAAAAGTTTTTAATAAACCTAACTACAACACTCTACTGAAAAGCTTTTCTTCTCTAAAGTCTGTTTTCTAGTTTGTGTGAGTGTGTGTGAGTGTATGTGTGTGTGTGTGTGTGTAAGTGTGTGTGTGTGTGTGTAGGTGTGTGTGTGCGTGTGTGTGTGTGTGTGCGTGCATGTGTTTGTGTGTGTGTACACTGCTTTAAACATGACAAAACTTTGCAGGTAACATGTTTTGATGATGATGACCTAGACACTGCTGTTACCTCTGTCTGACCTTACCTGAGAATGATGATGATGATGATGATGATGATGATAATGATAATGATAATGATCTCCTCAGCCCCATCACATTATCTTTTCCACAACCACACCCTAACACCATCACCTTCATTCTCCTCATGTCACTTCCCCACAACCACCTCTATAATCAGCAATGCAAATTTCAAAGGTTAGACTGACCTCTGCCCCCTGTGACCTCAATGCTGCCCTCTCCATCCAAGTGCTGCACGTTCATCCAGATGCTGCCCCCTGCCCCGCCCCCTCCGCTCTGACCTTGACCTGCCTCCCCGTTGGCGTGGAGACGACCTTCCACGCGAAGGATGTCGGAAACGTTCATGTGAATGATACCTGTACATCAGACATGTGAATGATACCTGTACATCAGACATGTGAATGATACCTGTACATCAGACATGTGAATGATACCTGTACATCAGACATGTGAATGATACCTGTACATCAGACATGTGAATGATACCTGTACATCAGACATGTGAACGATACCTGTACATCAGACATGTGAACGATACCTGTACATCAGACGCATGTCGGAAACGTTCATGTGAATGATACCTGTACATCAGACAAATGTTGGAAACGTTCATGTGAATGATACCTGTACATCAGACACATGTCAGAAACGTTCATGTGAACGATACCTATACATCAGACAAATGTTGGAAACGTTCATGTGAATGATACCTGTACATCAGACGTATACAATGTCAGGTAGGGGTCATTCATACTGCTGTTCACGGCTACTGTGTGGACAGGCAAAAATCATGTGGACACACACAACCCCTCTGTATTTTCACTTACTCTGCTGAAGGTCTTCATACTGCCACAGACGCACACTGCATGTTCCCCTGAAAGAAAAGCTGTCTTATGTTCCTGCTCCACTTCGGCTGTGTGTGCAGTCAGAAGAAAACAAGTCGAGTGGAAGGGGTCGCCTTCTTCATCACTACAAAAATCCTCCAGGCAGTTTTACTGACACGCTGCTGAGCATTGCACTGAATGTCCAGGCAGCTTTTGTAAATCAAAAACCAGCAGCCTCCCTTCTTTCTCAGGGACACAGAGCATGTGGATTATTAGTATCAACACCTTCTGTTATGCGTGTACGCTTTTCCACGTTCTCTCTCCACAGTTGTGTGAGTGGCAGTATGGAGGCAGCAGAAGGGACACTACAGTTGTGTGAGTGGCAGTATGAAGGCAGCAGAAGGGACACTACAGTTGTGTGAGTGGCAGTATGAAGGCAGCAGAAGGGACACTACAGTTGTGTGAGTGGCAGTATGAAGGCAGCAGAAGGGACACTACAGTTGTGTGGGTGGCAGTATGAAGGCAGCAGAAGGGACACTACAGTTGTGTGGGTGGCAGTATGAAGGCAGCAGAAGGGACACTACAGCTGCAGGCAGCTCTTCTAAGAGGATGGAACACTGACGCCCTCATCTACATACAAAATACAATCTTCATTGTCCATTTACATATGTAAAATATCTACCACGCTTATCTTGACATGCAGCAACAGTGTTGAAACAAGTGATCTCAAATCAAGTATACACTACCTTTTCTTTTTTCAAGAAAAAATAAATGCATCACCTACTGACTGGGGAGAGGGTTTAGACATTTATCATAAAACTGTACAGAGACATCTGCATTCATCAAAATCCAGTTATATATATATGTATATATATATATATATATATATATATATATATACACACACACACATTGATCAGTGTATCAATGGTTTGCTCATAAACTGCCCTACACTACAAGAAAACCACAGACAGAAGAAAGCAATGGTTACTTACAATCTGATCTCTCATCCTTATCTCCACTCTCAGGGTTGTGACCATTTGTTTCCACACTCAACGAGGTCACAGAATCCACACTGTCCAACCCTCTCAAACAGCACGATAAACTAAAGGAACAGCCACTCCACCTGTCCCTGACTGCTTACCTCCCCCTCTTCCGCCTCGACTGCTCGCCCCGCTGCCCCCACCGCTGCCCATGCTGGAGGGCTGGTAGACAGAGTCGTAGCCCTTGGCGGAGTAGTAGCCGTACAGGGAGCGACCTCCACGACCCCCGTGTCCGCCCCCTGACCCCCCAAGATGGCCGTCCTGTGGCAGCCCAGCCCCTGGCCCGGTCCCGTGAGCGAAGCCGGTAGCGTCTGCTTCAAAGTCCCCTGTGACACGGTGAAGGCAGGCAGCGTTAGTAAAGTGTGTGAGTGTGTGTGTGTTTTATTTATTTATTTATTTATACCATTTTAAGTCACGTCAGATTTCTCTGCGTGAAATTCGGGCTGCTCTCCCTGGGGAGAGCGCGTCGCCACAGAGCAGCGCCACCCTTTTTTTTCCCCCCGTTTTTTCTGTCTTCAACTGCAATTGTTTCCCTATCAGAGTGGCTTTTTTCTACAGAATTTTGCCAGGGACAACTCTCTTGTTGCCGTGGGTTCTTTTATGTGCGCTAGATAATTTTTGTGTAACACACGGGACCTCGGTTTATCGTCTCATCCGAAAGACTAGCGCCCAGACCACCACTCAAGGTCTAATGGATGGGGAAAAATTGTCAGGTCCAAACGGGATTTGAACCACCGCCCACTTCCGACCCGGACTTTTCGCTTTCTAGACAGGCGCGTTACCTCTAGACCACCGATTCACTGTGTGTTGTGTGTGGGTATGTATGTGCGTTGTGTTGTGTGTGTGTCGGGGGGGAAGGGGGGGGGAGGGAGTATGTGGGTGGGTGTGTTGTGTGTGTGTTGTGTGTGCTTGTGTGTGTGTGTGTTGGGGGGGGGGGGTTGTGTGTATATGTGTGTTTGTGTGTGTGTGTTAGTGTGTGTGTGTGTCTGTATGTGTGTGTGTTGTGTGTGTGTGTGTGTTTATTGTTTATTTACTTTTATTTTATTCTTTTATATCAAGGATAATGGAATAAGCACTCATGTGTTTTTTTTAAACATCCAGTCCCTATGTGTATGCAGTTTTGTAAATTTTGTCATCTGTTCCCACAGGCAAACAATGGCCTACTCTTCTGAAAGCAGAACAGGACTTAACATGTGCGCAAAATGTTCTGCGTGCATTCGCGCACGGGACCTCAGCTTATAGTCTCATATGAAGGACTTGTGTGTGTGTGTGTGTGCATGTGTGTTGTGTGTGTATTTTTGTGTTTGTGTGTGTATAGTAGTGTGGTGTATGTATACGTGAATGTGTCTGAGTATATGAGTGCATGCGTGTACATAAGTCTGGGTGTGTGTGTCCATGTGTCGCCTACCTGACAGGTCGACAGTGACGTTGACAGCGGTCAGCCTCAGATGGTTGGTCCTCACCACGCCCTTTCCGTTGATCATCAGCCGCGTCACCTTCAACTCCACCACCGGCCCAACGTCCGCGGTCAGGAACTCCGCGCGACCTCCGGCCTTGACACTGACGTTGACCAGAGCGTAGTGACCTTCGGGCTGACCTTGGGTGTGGCCGTGGGACCACATGTACAGCTGGGCTTCGTTCTCCACCGTGATTTCATTGGCTCCGGACACGGTCCCGTTGTTTTCCCAGAAGACCTCGCGCATGACGACGTGACTGTGGGGCACGATGACCGAGCTGTTTCTGTGGAGGGAAACGACAGAGCTGTGTGTAGTGTTCTGTTTTGTGTAGTGTTCTGTTTTGTGTAGTGTTCCGCTTTGTGTGACTAAAGCAATCCTGATACAAGCTGTTTCTGTGGAGGGATACAACAGAGCTGTGTGTAGTGTTCTGCTTTGTGTAGTGTTCCGCTTTGTGTGACTAAAGCAATCCTGATACAAGCTGTTTCTGTGGAGGGAAATGACAGAGCTGTGTGTAGTGTTCTGCTTTGTGTAGTGTTCTGCTTTATGTGACTAAAGCAATCCTGATACAAGCCGTTTCTGTGGAGGGATACAACAGATCTTTAGTCTTCCACTTTGTGAAACAAAAGCAATCCTGATACAGGTACATTCAAGCCATGAAGTCCTTTGGACAAGACTATAATCTGAGGTCCCATGTGTGAACATATGTAGAACATCTTGTGCACACATCAAAACCTCTCCCCGGGAAGAGCAGCCCGAATTTCACGTAGAGAAATTTGCCGTGACAAAGTGGTATAAATTAAAAAAAAAATTTTTTACATAAATCTGTTCCATTTTTGGGAAGAGTAGGCCATTGTGTGCTGGTGTGAACGGATGACAAAATTGACAAAACTGCAAACACAATGGGAATGGATGTAAAAAAGCACGCGAGTGCTTATTCCATTTTCCTTGAAATAAAATAAATAAATAAAAGAAAGAAATAAAAATAAAATGTAATAAACCACGTTCTCCTCCCTTCATCCTAAAAAGCATCAGCTCTGGTCTCTTTGTAATGCCTCTTGCCCAAACCCCACAGGCTGCACACGTCTCACACCTTCCTTACCCCACCACCACCACCACCTTTCTCCATACCATTCTCGGCCAGAAACCAGGGTTCTCCACCCACAAGATTTGAGCTTAGACCACCAATTTTTGTTTATATATATATATCTCCCTGTCAAGGTTGCCACAGTCCACCTTCAGGGCCCCTGTCTAAGCACACCACCAGAGTGTACGACTGTGTTCCTCACTTCCAGTCTGCGATGGTCTGCTGTTGAACCAGGCGGGGGGGGGGGGGGGGGTTTCACAATGGTTCATTCATGCTGGTGCTGAGCATAGAACCTCACTTCCACCCGAATACAGGTCAGTACCTGAACAGCTGAAGTCAGCTCACCTGTAGGCCACCATGCTGACAGACAGGTAAGCACTAGAACACCAGCCACCATGGTGCAGTGGTTAGCGCCTTGGAGGGTCGCGAGTTCAAATCCCATAAGAGCCATAGGGATTTTTCCTAACTCTGGCCGGTCCCTACCCAGAGTGAGTGTGCTGTGGGCTCAGCGGGAAGACTGGGACCACACAGTCCAGCTTCATCCACTAAACGAATGCCATTTTGAGAGTGTTGCTCAAATTACCTGACCAGCACTGCAGGTGTCTGCATCTCTCGGGCCCGGTTGACGCCAGGATATATTATAACGTTAAGCGTAGAGTACAACCCTGTCAAGAAGTCTCGAAGCAGATTCACTTCCACAGCAGCATCATTACGTCATCCTCATCATCACCGATTATCAGCGCAACTGTAGGCCATCATGTTGACAGACAGACATGTAAGTATATAAACAGGTGAAGTCAGCTCACCTGTAGGCCATCAGGTTGACGGGCAGACAGGTAAGTACATAAATAAACAGGTGAAGCCAGCTCACCTGTAGGCCATCAGGTTGAAGGACAGACAGGTCAGTACATAAATAAACAGGTGAAGCCAGCTCACCTGTAGGCCATCAGGTTGAAGGACAGACAGGTCAGTACATAAATAAACAGGTGAAGCCAGCTCACCTGTAGGCCATCAGGTTGACAGACAGACAGGTCAGTACATAAATAAACAGGTGAAGCCAGCTCACCTGTAGGCCATCAGGTTGACAGACAGACAGGTCAGTACATAAATAAACAGGTGAAGCCAGCTCACCTGTAGGCCATCAGGTTGACAGACAGACAGGTCAGTACATAAATAAACAGCTGAAGCCAGCTCACCTGTAGGCCATCAGGTTGACAGACAGACAGGTCAGTACATAAATAAACAGCTGAAGCCAGCTCACCTGTAGGCCATCAGGTTGACAGACAGACAGACAGGTCAGTACATAAATAAACAGCTGAAGTCAGCTCACCTGTAGGCCATCAGGTTGACGGGCAGACAGGTCAGTACATAAATAAACAGGTGAAGCCAGCTCACCTGTAGGCCATCAGGTTGACAGACAGACAGGTAAGTACCTAAACAGCTGAAGCCAGCTCACCTGTAGGCCATCAGGTTGACAGACAGACAGGTAAGTACCTAAACAGGTGAAGCCAGCTCACCTGTAGGCCATCAGGTTGACGGGCAGGTACGTGTTGAGGTCGCTGAAGGCGAAGGTTTGTCGCCGGGCCACGTGCACCAGGCCTGAGCGGTCCCCGGACAGCAGGCCGGCGTGGAAGCCGACAGCCTCCCCGCTGGTGTTGCTCAGCACCGCCACCTGGCTCCCCCCCTCCACCCGCACCTCCTCAAAGTTGTAGCCGCCACCTGGCATGTACAGCCACGTGACCCCCCCTACGCGGTGGAGGTCAGTGTAGTGGCCCTCCAGAAGGTTCCTCAAGGGCTCCCCTCTGTTGCCGACGTCTCTGGGGTAGGCCAGGCCGAAGTTGTGGATGTGCAGGAATCGGCGCAGCGCGCGGCCTGTGCTGTGGTTGCGGGTTTCCACGTACACCGTGCCGGCTCCTCCCACCTCTGACGCGCTGTTGCCTGTGTTGTGAACAGTGACCACGACAATAATATTGATGATAATAATGATGATGATGATGATGATAAGTCACAATGATCAAAATATTAACTTCTTTTTGTTCAAAGAAACTCAAATGTGCCGTGCTCATACCTTTCACTCAAACTTGGATCAATAATGCAGACACTCAAGGTTCAGTGCAAGTCCAACGCATAGCCTCTCCTGAACAAGTCATCCCTTACCTGCTCGTGGTGAGGCCTGCTTTTGTAGACAAGGGCAATGGTGAAGGGCAAGTGTTCAGCGCCCTTTAAAAATAACTGTTCACTCCACTGCCTTGTG
Organism: Rapana venosa; assembly: GCA_028751875.1. Lineage (NCBI taxonomy): Eukaryota > Metazoa > Mollusca > Gastropoda > Neogastropoda > Muricidae > Rapana > Rapana venosa. The sequence goes on from CM054166.1 coordinate 4,779,664, forward strand.
GAATAGAGTTTTTACTCAAAGGCTACGTCTCATTGCCGATACCAATCAGTTGGCGTCAGGAAGGGCATCCGGCCATGAAAGTCCTCGCTCCAGACATTGTATGATGAGTCAAATTTAAAAAATGGGTTTTCACAAAAACCGTCGAACATTTGTTGAAGAGCTGTGAAAACCGAATGCTACGCTACATGACAAAGATCAAAGGGGAAGACAGGATCACGAATGAAGAGCTCTGGAGAATGTGCAAAGTTGATAATCTGAAGTCTGTAGCTAGTAGCAAGAGACTGCGCTGGTTTGGGCACGTTCAATGGAAAGCAGACTACATCATAAAAAGAGCAATAAACTTCATAGTGGATGGAAAGAGACCAAAGGGAAGACCTAGCAAAACCTGGGCTACCTGTATTGCAGATGATCTTAGAGAAAGGGGCATAAATAAGGAGGAAGCTCAAAACAGAGAGAGATGGAGAAGGCTCATCAATGTCAAACCTCCCCTGGGAGAAACACGACAAAGAAGGAAGAAGAAGAAGAATGCAGACACACACACACACACAAACCACACTCATACACACACACACACACACTCTCACACACACAAAGACACAGACACACACACAGAGATGATGTCACACTCACCTCCCCCAGCCTTGGTGGTGACGTTGAACTTGAGCAGACGTTCACACTGGATGGAGACACGGCCCCCTCCTCCTCCTCCCCCACTGCTGTCACCCCCATCTGCCCCAGAGGCTGTGACCCACCCCACCCCCCGCGCTTCGCTGCACACCACCCACACGCTGCCCCCTGACCCTCCTCCTGCACATACACACAGTCATCGTTGTTATTATCATCATCATCATTGTTGTTAGTATCATCATCATCATTGTTGTTGTCATTATCATCATCATAATGATGCCATCCCCTGCGCTTCACTGCACACCATCCACATACTGGCCCCCGACCCTCCTCCTGCACATACAGTCATCATTATCGTTGTTGTTATCATCATTATTAATATTGTCATCATTACTATCGTTGTTGTCATCATCATTATTAATATTGTCATCATTACTATCGTTGTTGTCATCATCATTATTAATATTGTCATCATTACTATCGTTGTTGTCATCATCATTATTAATATTGTCATCATTACTATCGTTGTTGTCATCATCATTATTAATATTGTCATCATTACTATCGTTGTTGTCATCATCATTATTAATATTGTCATCATTACTATCGTTGTTGTCATCATCATTATTAATATTGTCATCATTACTATCGTTGTTGTCATCATCATTATTAATATTGTCATCATTACTATCGTTGTTGTCATCATCATTATTAATATTGTCATCATTACTATCGTTGTTGTCATCATCATTATTAATATTGTCATCATTACTATCGTTGTTGTCATCATCATAATGACCCCACCCCCGCGCTTTGCTGCACACCACCCACACACTGCCCCCCAACCCTCCTCCTGCACATATATACAGTCATTATTTTTTATTGTTTTAATTATTTTTATTTATTCTTTTATATCGAGGATAATGAAATAAGCACGCATGTGCTTTTTTACATCCAGTCCCCGTGTGTATGTGGTTTTGTAAATTTTCTCATCTGTTTCCACCGGCACACAATGGCCTACTCTTCCTAAAAGCGGAAGAGGATTTAACGTGTGTGCAAGATGTTCTGCATGTGTTCAAACACGGGGCCTCAGTTTATAGTCTCATTGTTATCATCATCATCATCATTATCATCATTGTTGTTATCATCATCACTATCATCACCATAATGATGCAATCTTCTGCACTTCACCACACAACACACACATACACCCTGACCCTCTTTTTGTTGTTACATGTTATCACTACTCCCTCCCCATTTCATACACTCTCATAAGCATGTACACACATACACACGCGCGCACACACACACGCGCCCACACACACACACATGTTAACACACACACTCTCTCTCTCACACACACACTCATGCACACGCGCACGCGTGCGCCCACACACACATGCTAACACACACACACACTCTCTCTCTTACACACACACACAAACACTTCTCTTACACACACACAAACACATACATTAACACACACACTCTCTCTCTTACACACACACTCACACATTAATATCACTTGAGAGTGAACAGACATAAAATTGAAGACAACAACAACAACACACATCTCTTCTTTAAAAATTGTTCAAATTGTTCTCTCTCTCTTACACACACACACTAACACACACACACAAACACACACACTCACAAACACACATCTTTCTTGACAAAAACACACACACACTCACACACACACACACACACACACTCACACACACTAACACACACACACACTCGCTAACACACACACACACTCGCTAACACACACACACACTAACACACACACACTAACACACACACTAACACACACAAACACACCCACACCTCTCACCACTACACACACACACACAAACAAAGACACACTCTCTCACACAAAAACACACACACACACACTCTCACGAACACACACACTCACAACACACACACTAACACACACAACACACACACCACACGCTAACACACACACACACTAACTCACACACACACACACTAACACACACACACTAACTCACACACACACACTCTCTCTCACACACACTAACACACACACACACACACACACTAACACACACACACTACCACACACACTACCACACACACACACACTACCACACACACACACACTACCACACACACACACTAACGCTCACACACACACACACACTAACACACACCACTAACACACACACACTAACACACACACACTACCACACACACACACCCACACCAACACACACACACTACACACACACACACTACCACACAACACACACATACCACCACACCAACACACACTACCACACACACACACTAACGCTCACACACACACACACACACAAACACACACACACACACACACACACCAAACACACACACACACAAACAACACACACACACACACCCCACACACACACACCACACACAACACACACACCACCAACACACACACACACACACTACCACACACACACACACACACACACTAACACACACTGGTGCCTGACCTGCCCCTGCCCCATATCTGCTGTGGGGTCTGGCTCCGTCAGCGCTGATCACTCCGTCCATGTCCAAGTTTTGAGCAAAGACCTTGACCTTGCCTCCTCCGCTGCCCCCCAACCCTTTGCGGACGAGCTGGTTGCCATAGGGATGACCTCCAAAGGTCAGTTCACCTAACAAGTCAAACTTGTGTGTTAATACAGAGCATGTTTGCCATAGCAACGATTCTTCAAGATCACTTCGCCTGAGTCTAGATTGATGTGTGTGTGCATGCACGCGTGCATGTGTGTGTGTGCGTGTGTGGTGGTGGTGCATGTGTGGTGTGTGTGTGTTTGTGTAAGTCAAGTCAAGTCAAAAACACTTTAATCATCCCATGCAGGGCAATTACAATACTGACAGGCACATTGATAAGTACAATTATCTCGAAAGACACAAGTAAGCTACATTTCAAAGTGGTATGAACATTCCAAGATAACTTAAGAAAAAAAATCACACACAGAGACACACTCACACACCCCCGTGCGCACGCACACACATACGTGTACGCACACACTCACACACGCATGCGTGTATACACACACTCACACATACCCATACACACCAATGTAGGGATACAATTCCCACTTACCGAACAATTTCCCAAAGCCGCCTGGAGATCCAAGGTCACTGGGTTCAGTGATTGAGTCATAACCTTGACCTACAGAGCTGACCCCTAACCCTCGACCTCCACTTCCACCGTGACCTCCACCACTGCCACCAGCTGTGCTGTCTGCACAGAGAAGTGGACAACTGTGGTGTGACTGCATGTTGAACTGATATAACACAGCAATAATATGATGCCATAATATGATGCAAAGACAAGTGGACAACTGTGGTGTGACTGCATGTTGAACTGATATAACACAGCAATAATATGATGCCATAATATGATGCAATAAGAGAAGTGGACAACTGTGATGTGACTGCATGTTGAACTGATATAACACAGCAACAATATGATGCCATAATATGATGCAATAAGGGAAGTGGACAACTGTGGTATGACTGCATGTTGAACTGATATAACACAGCAACAATATGATGCCATAATATGATGCAATAAGGGAAGTGGACAACTGTGGTATGACTGCATGTTGAACTGATATAACACAGCAACAATATGATGCCATAATATGATGCAATAAGGGAAGTGGACAACTGTGGTATGACTGCATGTTGAACTGATATAACACAGCAATAATATGATGCCATAATATGATGCAATAAGGGAAGTGGACAACTGTGGTGTGACTGCATGTTGAACTGATATAACACAGCAATAATATGATGCCATAATATGATGCAATAAGAGAAGTGGACAACTGTGATGTGACTGCATGTTGAACTGATATAACACAGTAATAATATGATGTCATAATATGATGCAATAAGAGAAGTGGACAACTGTGATGTGACTGCATGTTGAACTGATATAACACAGTAATAATATGATGCCATAATATGATGCAATAAGAGAAGTGGACAACTGTGTTGTGACTGCATGTTGAGCTGATATAACACAGTAATAATATGATGTCATAACATGATGCAAAGACAAGTGGACAACTGTGGTGTGACTGCATGTTGAACTGATATAACACAGTAATAATATGATGTCATAATATGATGCAAAGACAAGTGGACAACTGTGTTGTGACTGCATGTTGAACTGATATAACACAGTAATAATATGATGTCATAATATGATGCAAAGACAAGTGGACAACTGTGTTGTGACTGCATGTTGAACTGATGTAACACAGTAATAATATGATGTCATAATATGATGCAAAGACAAGTGGACAACTGTGTTGTGACTGCATGTTGAACTGATATAACACAGCAATAATATGATGTCATAATATGATGCAATAAGGGAAGTGGACAACTGTGTTGTGACTGCATGTTGAACTGATATAACACAGCAATAATATGATGTCATAATATGATGCAATAAGGGAAGTGGACAACTGTGTTGTGACTGCATGTTGAACTGATATAACACAGCAATAATATGATGTCATAACATGATGCAATAAGAGAAGTGGACAACTGTGTTGTGACTGCATGTTGAACTGATATAACACAGCAATAATATGATGTCATAACATGATGCAATAAGAGAAGTGGACAACTGTGTTGTGACTGCATGTTGAGCTGACATAACACAGTAATAATATGATGTCATAATATGATGCAATAAGAGAAGTGGACAACTGTGATGTGACTGCATGTTGAACTGATATAACACAGTAATAATATGATGTCATAATATGATGCAATAAGAGAAGTGGACAACTGTGATGTGACTGCATGTTGAACTGATATAACACAGTAATAATATGATGTCATAATATGATGCAATAAGAGAAGTGGACAACTGTGATGTGACTGCATGTTGAGCTGATATAACACAGCAATAATATGATGTCATAATATGATGCAATAAGGGAAGTGGACAACTGTGATGTGACTGCATGTTGAGCTGATATAACACAGCAATAATATGATGTCATAATATGATGCAATAAGGGAAGTGGACAACTGTGATGTGACTGCATGTTGAGCTGATATAACACAGCAATAATATGATGTCATAATATGATGCAATAAGGGAAGTGGACAACTGTGATGTGACTGCATGTTGAGCTGATATAACACAGCAATAATATGTCATAATATGATGCAATAAGGGAAGTGGACAACTGTGATGTGACTGCATGTTGAACTGATATAACACAGTAATAATATGATGTCATAATATGATGCAATAAGAGAAGTGGACAACTGTGGTGTGACTGCATGTTGAACTGATATAACACAGCAATAATATGATGTCATAATATGATGCAATAAGAGAAGTGGACAACTGTGTTGTGACTGCATGTTGAACTGATATAACACAGCAATAATATGATGCCATAATATGATGCAATAAGGGAAGTGGACAACTGTGGTGTGACTGCATGTTGAACTGATATAACACAGCAATAATATGATGTCATAATATGATGCAATAAGGGAAGTGGACAACTGTGTTGTGACTGCATGTTGAACTGATATAACACAGCAATAATATGATGTCATAATATGATGCAATAAGGGAAGTGGACAACTGTGTTGTGACTGCATGTTGAACTGATATAACACAGCAATAATATGATGTCATAATATGATGCAATAAGGGAAGTGGACAACTGTGGTGTGACTGCATGTTGAACTGATATAACACAGCAATAATATGATGTCATAACATGATGCAATAAGGGAAGTGGACAACTGTGATGTGACTGCATGTTGAACTGATATAACACAGTAATAATATGATGTCATAATATGATGCAACAAGGGAAGTGGACAACTGTGTTGTGACTGCATGTTGAACTGATATAACACAGTAATAATATGATGTCATAATATGATGCAATGAGGGAAGTGGACAACTGTGATGTGACTGCATGTTGAACTGACATAACACAGCAATAATATGATGTCATAATATGATGCAAAGACAAGTGGACAACTGTGGTGTGACTGCATGTTGAACTGATATAACACAGTAATAACATGATGTCATAATATGATGCACAGAGAAGTGGACAACTGTGATGTGACTGCATGTTGAACTGATATAACACAGCAATAATATGATGTCATAATATGATGCAATAAGGGAAGTGGACAACTGTGATGTGACTGCATGTTGAACTGATATAACACAGCAATAATATGATGTCATAATATGATGCAATAAGGGAAGTGGACAACTGTGATGTGACTGCATGTTGAACTGATATAACACAGCAATAATGTGATGTCATAATATGATGCACAGAGAAGTGGACAACTGTGATGTGACTGCATGTTGAACTGATATAACACAGCAATAATGTGATGTCATAATATGATGCACAGAGAAGTGGACAACTGTGATGTGACTGCATGTTGAACTGATATAACACAGTAATAATATGATGTCATAACATGATGCAACAAGGCAAGTGGACAACTGTGATGTGACTGCATGTTGAACTGATATAACACAGTAATAACATGATGTCATAATATGATGCAATAAGGGAAGTGGACAACTGTGTTGTGACTGCATGTTGAACTGATATAACACAGCAATAATGTGATGTCATAATATGATGCACAGAGAAGTGGACAACTGTGATGTGACTGCATGTTGAACTGATATAACACAGTAATAATATGATGTCATAATATGATGCAATAAGGGAAGTGGACAACTGTGATGTGACTGCATGTTGAACTGATATAACACAGTAATAATATGATGTCATAATATGATGCAATAAGGGAAGTGGACAACTGTGATGTGACTGCATGTTGAACTGATATAACACAGTAATAATATGATGTCATAATATGATGCAATAAGAGAAGTGGACAACTGTGGTGTGACTGCATGTTGAACTGATATAACACAGTAATAATATGTCATAATATGATGCAATAAGAGAAGTGGACAACTGTGGTATGACTGCATGCTGAACTGATGTGACACAGCAATAATGTAATGTCATAATAATGTATCATGACTGCATGCTTAACTAATATAACACAGCAATAATAATGTTATCTTATGATGTAATGAGAAAAACGGACAAATGCATTGTGACTACATGTTGAACTCATATAACACAGCAATGATAATAATGTCATACTGCATTATTACTGCCTGCTGAACTGATATAACACAGCAGTAATATAAAGCCATAATACCATGCAATGAGGGAAGTGGACAACTGTGTTACTACTACGTGCTGAACTGATGTAACAGTAATATAATGTCATAATTTGATTTAATGGGGAAAGTGGACAAATGTTATTATGACCACACGCTGAAATGATTTTACAACAGAGTGACAAAATAAAGACACACTATGATGCAATGAGTGAACCTGGTGGAGCCCACCTCTGCCCAGGTCATACACTGCATGCTGGGCATGCGTATGACTGTTGTCCACACCACCAGCCACAGCTGACACACTCTTCTATGAAAAATGGATGGATTTTTAACATGTGTACAACATACTGATGGATGATGATGATGCTGATGATGATGATGATGCTGCTGCTGCTGATGATGATAATAATGTATGGAATTCATATAGCGCTGAATCTTGTGAAGTAAACAAATCGAAGCACTTGCATTCAAATCATTTACACGCATGCAACTGTCCCCATATTATATTGATCACATATGCTTTCACAGACAGAACTTCTGTTTATCGTTTCCTCAGAAGGGTTTGGAGGGAAATGGAGTGGAGTCAGCCAGCACCGCTGTTCACTCCAGGAGAAATAATCCACGTGAACTGACAGGTCAGCAGCGGAGGTTTGAACCTGTGGCCTCAGTGATGGTCAGACCAGCGTCTGGTGCTTCAACCACTCAGCCATGTAGCCCCCATAGCCACACCCAACACCACAACACAAGACAGCGCAGAAGACTTCTTCTTCTTCTTCTTCGTTGAACACGCAGACAGCAGTTCCTTAGGCCCTGACAAATGCTGCCGTGGTACGCTGAAGGCCCTCCAGGGATCCGAAGAGTGTGTCCCTCATCGGCAGGTCAGTAGGCCAGATATCGGCCCTCAGGTTTTGGTATGTTGGACAGACAGGTCTGGAGGAAGTGTTCTTCCACTGTCATGGGAGAAGTGCCACAGGGGCACGCCTCAGAATCACCAATGTGGAACTTAGTAAACATGTGATGTCTGAGTCTGCCGTGTCCAGACAGAAGACAACACAGAAGACAACACACAACACAACACAGAAGACCACACAAGACAACACAGAAGACAACACACAACACAACACAACAGAGAGGACAACACAGAAGACAACACAGAAGACAACACAACACAGAAGACAGCACAACACAAAAGACAACACAACACAACACAATGACAGTCCAGGTTTCATCGCTTACTTTTGCCAAAGCCGGCCGAGCGGAAGAGACCCAGTGGGGCGTGACCCCGACCGCTGAGGTTGATCTGTCCACCCGAGTACACGGCCAGGTGGTGACTGACGTTCAGCTGAAGGCCGTAGCTGGCCAGCAGAAAGCCGCCCCCGTACACCTGGAGACACCAACACAGGTGTTACATCAGATTGATAAACACATACATGAAGCCTGCACTGTACACCTGGAGACACCACCACACAGGTGTTACATCAGATAGATAGACACATACACAAAGCTGCCCCCATACACCTGGAGACACCACCACACAAGTGTTACATCAGACAGACACATACATGAAGCCTCCCCCGTACACCTGAAGACACCAACACACAGGTGTTACATCAGACAGACACATACATGAAGCCTCCCCCGTACACCTGAAGACACCAACACACAGGTGTTACATCAGACAGACACATACATGAAGCCTCCCCCGTACACCTGGAGACACCACCACACAGGTGTAACATCAGACAGACATAGAGACAGATACATGAAGCCTACCCCCTCCCTACACCTGACATCAACACAGCACAGGTGTTCCATAGACACATATAAGAAGCCTCCATGGTGCACCTGACACCCGCACTTCACGACAGGCAGTACATCAGATAGACAGACACATACATGAAGCCACATCCATACACCTGACACCAACACACAGGTATTAGATAGACACATACATGAAGCCTCATCCATACACCTGACACCAACACACAGGTGTTAGACAGACAGACACATACATGAAGCCTCATCCATACACCTGACACCAACACACAGGTGTTAGACAGACAGACACATACATGAAGCCTCATCCATACACCTGACACCAACACACAGGTGTTAGACAGACAGACACATACATGAAGCCTCATCCATACACCTGACACCAACACACAGGTACAAGTGATAGATCAGATAGACAGACACATACACGAAGCCTCCCCCCAGTACACAGAAACACAAACTCTCTATCTTTCCCTTTTCCCTTCAAACACCAACACACAGGTACAGGTGATACATCAGACAGACAGACACATACATGAAGGCCCCCCCCTCCCCAGTACAAAGAAACACTCTTTCCCTTTTTCCTTCAAACACCAACACCCCATGTTCACCTCACCGTTCTTTTGCTCTGCACATCAGCCCCCTCACCTTCACAGTGTCCGCCATGATGCTGACGTCCTTTTCGTGGTGACCGCTGTCCACCTCAAACGTCCCTCCATCTTGGACGTGCAGTGACCTCAAGGTCACCTCCCTGACCTTGCTGACCTCTCCCAGGCGACCTTGACTGCCCAGGTGAACTCTGCCCCCTTTGAAGACGTACAGGTCTTTGATGCCCGACACCTGGAAACAAGGCAAAGCGGTCATCTTTTTTTTTCGAACTGAAGATGATGCTTTGAATTCATAACAGTTTAAGTCAGTTCAAACAGTCATCACTTTCCTCTCACTGAAGACGTTGCTTAAAATTCATAACAGTTTAAGTCATTTTAACAAAAATTCTACTCCCTTCAAACTACTCATCAAAAAGTGAACTTTTCTTTCACAGTGTTATCAGTCGAAAATGATAAATCACCACAAAAAATACTTATACCCAAAACAGCTTTTGAAAAACTAAATCACTGATAAATGAATCTGACAAAATTGTTAAAAACATTATATAAAACATATCAACAAATGCTACAGAGAAAATAATTACCAAAGACGTTATAGAGAGTCATCAACAAAATAATATCATATTGTGTACAAATCCAGGTAAACAGTTTTTGAAATAGCAATGTCTGTTTCTGCAACACTATTTCCATCCAAACATTCAACACACATACATACACACTCAACTTGCACATACACAACACACACACATTACTCACACTCACACTTGCAATACACAAAAACACTCACACATACACAATCACTTGCACATACACAAAACAAACAACCACAACACACTTGAACACAACTAATCACATACCAATACACACCACAACACAAAACATACATACACACATCACACACTCACTTGCACATACACAAAACACACACACACACTCACACACACTTCACATACACAAAACACACACATACATACACACACCACACACTCACTTGCACATACTAAAAACACACTACACAACACTTTCATCACAAACACCCAACACACACACACACACTCACATACACACACCTACACACACACTACACACACACACCACAGAAACACACTACACACAATACACACTACACACACACATGTACACACACACACCTTGGCCAGAGAGGAGAGGTGTGTGCGGTAGAAGAAGGTACGAGGGGGGAAGACGACGTGGGTGTCCTCATAGGCCATCACACTGAAGGGGACGTCCACAGCCGTGAAGTTGATGTGCACGTTCTGCCGATACCCCACATGAATCACGCCTGCAACCGCCAGCAAAAAATATATATATATACATATCAGCATGTAAAAAATGTATGAATGAGTAACATTCTGTGGCTATTCCACATAAAGCACTCGAGCCATCACAAAAAGAACAAAATCAAGTATGTACAAATGAGTAACATTGTGTGAATATTCCATATAGAGCACTCCTGCCATACACACACAAAACCCAAAGAAAAAACCACTATCAGGATCAGTATGTCCAAAACGTATTAATGAGTAATATTCTGTGGATATTCACATAAAGCACTCCTGCCACACACACACACACACACACAGGCACACACACACATTATCTGGCCGCAGATATGGACCCATCCCACAAACAAGCTCTTTGTAGACTCAGAGTCAGCGCACATAATTTAATCATGGAGCGGGGTTGATACACAGGCACCCCAAGAGCAGAACGATTATGCAGCATGTGTGGAGTTCTTGAAGATGAATTTCACTTTTGGGATGCTTGTTTGTTATTTCAGGGTCTAACGAAGTCATCTACTTAAAGAGATACAGCAATCTAACCATTCATTAATCCAACAAATAAGTTTAAATAACTTGGTTCCAAGTGACTTTGTACAGTTTGTAGAACTTCAAAAACCATTTGCGAAATACGGTTTTGGATTGCATGAATCATCCATAACTTTTTTCTTTCTTTTTAAAAACAGTTTGTTTACTTGGGTCTACAAGCCTTCTAGGCTTTAATGGCAATAAACAACGTTCTGCTCTGTTCTGTTCTGTTCTGTTCACACACACACACACACAGACAAAGCAAAGAAAAAGACCACCATCAGGATTGGTATTCACAAAAGGTATCCATGTGCACCACTCTGTGAATACCCCACATATATCATCCCTAGTGAAAAAGGTTCACAAGGTCAGTGTCTGCATGAGGCTACAAGATGTCTGCATCAGGATGTTCTGCCAATATCCCAACACACATACCCCCAGAACACACACACACCACATCATCCAAATCCAGCATTTCTTTCTTTCTTTCTTTTTTAAAAATTCTTTTATTTCGAGGATAATGGAATAAGCACTCATGTGCTTTTTTTTCCATCCAGTCCGCGTGTGTATGCGGTTTTGTCAATTTTGTCATCTGTTCCCACCAGCACACAATGGCCTACTCTTCCGAAAAGCGGAACAGGTTTTAACGAGTGCGCAAGATGTTCTGCATGCGTTCGCACACAGAGCCTCAGTTTACAGTCTCATCCGTCCAGGGTCCAGTGTTAAAATCAGCACAGCCCTTCCTTCCTTCCTTTCTCTCTTCTCTTCCCCCTCCTGACTTTCTACACTGCTGAGGGCACGAAGCTGCCCAGTCCAAGTGTGGTCAGTCAGTTCCTGCTGTAATAATCAGCACCAGCTGGGATGGAATGGACAGCAGCTGAGAATAGCTGGAAGTGGGGGAACCTGACTGACAGCTGTGATGCAAAACATTTTTTCTTTGCAAGATATAGCACTATATGAATTCCATTTATTACTATTATTATTAAAACATGATGTCAGAGTCAGAATTTTCCACAGCAATCTGAAGGACACTGTAACCGAGAGGTTAAAACCGTTCCACTTCAACCCCCTGGGTCCATGAGTCATGGGTTCAAAACTCGGCATCAGCGCCTGGTGAATAAAGTTACGGAGATTTTTTACAATATCCTGGGTCACTTTCAAGTTCAGACCTGCTAGTGCCTTAAGTCACTTCATGTATAATTATACACATGCAGAAGATCAGATATGCACATAAAAGATGAGCATTTGGTGGGTTACAAAATCACAAACATACCCAGCATAATCCCTGAAGTCAGAATGCAGCAACCTTCATGTGGGCAAAAACAGTCACATACTTAAATCTCACCATTTGTGAACCTCGGAGCTCTAGCCAACACGAATGACAGGTATATGTATATATAGGTGCGTACATTTGAATTTTGTTTAAGCTTTTGATAGTTATTGGCTGCATGACTCTGTAAGAATATGTTGAATGCAAGTGCTCTGATTTGTCTTTGCAAGATATAGCGCTATACAAATTCCATTTTATTATTATTATTATTATTATTATTAAAAACAATAACCACCACCTGCACACAGGAGATCAACATTGGTACCTACTGTAAAAATCACCTGGGTGTTGAAGATTCCAAGTCTACTGCATCTTATACACATGGAAACCACTGGCGTGGAATGAGGTAACAAGTCACGTCTTTTCAGTGAACAGTTTTAAAAATAAAAGATCAATACACTTTTTTTTTTTTTTTAAATGTTTAAAAGAAAAAAAAAATCCCTGTATCAGTTTCTACCAAAGTGACATCAAAACAAAACAAACCAAAAAAAGGACAGTTAAAAATAAAGCCTGTGGTAGAGTCAGTTTCTACTAAAGTGACATCAAAACAAAACAAAACGACAATAGCAATAAAGCCTGTGGTATATAGTCAGCATCTACGGAAGTGACACTGAAAACATAACCTGCACCACAGTCAGTTTCCACCAAACTCACACACACACAAACAAAACAACAAAACGAAGCACAGCACAGCACAGCCGCACCTGTGGTGTCACCGAACACAGTGCCGATGTCCACAGTGAAGGCGGTGTTCTGCTCTCCACCGGCTTCAAACACCAGGTGGCTGCCGCCCTTCACGTGCACAGACTCGAACTCCAGCTCACTGTGCGAGGCGTTGCGCATCACCCAGGTCGCTGCCCCGTGCAGGCTGTCCCTCTTGTACCTGTCAGCACAACACAGGTACGTAACACATGAATTAATGGCCTGACAGGTACGTAACAGCAGAAAACAACGGCCTGACAGGTACGTAACAGCAGAAAACGACATGACAGGTATGTAACACCAGAAAACAACGACCTGACAGGTATGTAACACCAGAAAACAACGGCCTGACAGGTATGTAACACCAGAAACGACCCAACAGGTACGCAACACCAGAAAACAATGACCTGACAGGTATGTAACACCAGAAAACAACGACATGGCAGGTACGCAACACCCGAAAACAACGACATGACAGGTACGCAACACCAGAAAACAACAACATGACAGGTACGTAACACCAGAAAACAACAACATGACAGGTACGTAACACCAGAAAACAACGGCCTGACAGGTACGAAACACCAGAATTAACAGCCTGACAGGTACGTAACACCAGAAAACAACGACCTGACAGGTATGTAACACCAGAAAACAACATGACAGGTACGTAACACCAGAAAACAACAACATGACAGGTATGTAACACCAGAAACGACCCGACAGGTACGCAACACCAGAAAACAACGGCCTGACAGGTACGTAACACCAGAAAACAAGGACACGACAGGCATGTAGCACCAGAAAACAACGGCCTGACAGGTACGTAACACCAGAAAACAACAGCCTGACAAGGAAGCTCTCCATCTTGTTCAGCCTCACTCTCCACACATGTGGGGGGATGCTGTGTTTGTTGCTTCTCAATTTTCATTTTTCGTTCTTCAGCTACTGCTCCCAGGTTCACCAATGGTGAGATTTTTGCGTACGCGAAAGTTTCCCCCCACCCTTTAGACAGCTGCATTCCGTCTTTGGGCATGGTGTCTGACACGACACCTGTGTGCATGCATTTAAAAAAAAATTTTTTTAATTTGTTATCCATTCCTACCAGCACTTCTGCGTGTATATGCACACAGGGCCTCGGTTTACAGTCTCATCTGAATGACTTTGACATTCAGTTCAATTTTTTCATCGAACTGGGAAGAAAGGGCACAGTTGGGAATCGAACCCAGAACCTCGCGGTTTACTTGTCAGGCAGGTGAACGTCTTAACCGTCCTGCCACCTTTCTTCTTGTCGAGAGAAAATAAATCCAAGCAGGGTTTTATCAGTGGCTTGAACTGATCGCGTCTACCTTCTTCATTTCTGGGCCAGCACTGTACACAGTGATCGGGACAACTGCCTTCTTACTTCACCCACTTCCTCACACATGAGTGTTATGCAGGCACACACACACACACAAGCACACATACACACGCAGGGACAGGACAGCCTAGAGGTTACAGTGATGTATTCGTGATCTGCTGACCTGGGTTCGCTTCTTGTTCAAAAGGATTTTTCCTCTGGAGTTAACATCAGTGCTGACTCCACTCTCCCCAAAAGTCTTTCGGATGAGACTTTAAACCGAGATCCTGTGTGCGAATGCACGCAGAACATCTTGTGCACACATTAAAACCCATTCCGCTTTTTGGAAGAGTAGGCCATTGTGTGCCAGAGGGAACAGATGACAAAATTTACAAAAACTGCATACACACAGGGCCTGGATGAAAAAAAGCACATGAGTGCTTATTCGATTACCCTCAAAATAAAATGAAAATAAAATAAATAAATAAACACAAACACACACATAACAACACACGCACAAACACACACACTGACCTATCCTCAGGCTGAGTACTGTCTACATACACCTCCACCTCGGAGAGTGCAGCGTAGCCTGTGGTACATGACCCCAAAGTGACCAGCGTGATGGTGACCACAGCGAGGTCACGACCCACAGCAAGGTCAAGGTAGGAGCCCTGCATGATGGGAAGTTCCGGGACAACGAAGTTGGAGGTGATGTCGAAGCTCTCCCCGGCAAATGTGCTGGCCGAGATCTGAAAAATGTGGACACCATGTATTGTACCGCATTGTTTTGTATTGTATTGTTTTGTACTGTATTGTTTTGTATTGTATTGATACCATTTACACTAACAGCTGTGAAAGATTATCGGTATGTAATTCAGGCTACTCACTCATTTTTTTTTATTTCTTATTTTATTCTTTTATTTCGAGGATAATGGAATAAGCACTTGTGTGCTTTTTTTCATCCTGTCCCCATGTGTATGCAGTTTTGTAAATTTTGTCATCCGTTCTCACCGGCACACAATGGCGACAGCAATAAGCTGTGCACATATATGATGAGTGTTTTGGTGGGGAGTTTTTTTCATAATAATAAAAAGCAGGATATATTGCTGTTAAATTACATTCGTACACAAGCTTCTCATCTAAGCTTTCCTCCATTGATGTATAGCTTTACATACTTCGTTCAGTTGAAAACTAGTACATAATAATATCAAGGATTGCTTGATTCCACCCTGCTTCAACACCACACTGCCCGGTGTCCAGCGCTAAAAGGGTTAACTATGCATATGAGAAAAAAACAACAATAAACAACAACAACAACAACAACAAAACAACTGTCCATATGAGGCAGGAATATGTTGCGGGCTACAGCCGCGTGGTTCAGACTGTTCCACTTCAATCCCCTGGGTCCATGAAGTTCTGGGTTTGAATCTCAGTGGCTTCTGGTGAATGAAGGGTGGGGATTGTTATGATGTCCCAGGTCAACTTGAAGTGCAGACCTGCCAGTGCCTTCACTCCGCAGATACTTTGTGCTTTCGAACACCCAGATTCAAACAAACCACTGTTGGCCGTCGCTCCTTCTCTGTTTCTGGTACATCCACCTGGAATGACCTCCCTCTTTCACTTCGCCAAAAGCCTTCACTTGATACCTTCAAATCCAGCCTCAAAATACACTTATTTCCTACCTGAGACTTTCGCCCCACATATCTGTCCCTAATTTTCAACAGCATCTTTCACCTTCTAAGTGTTGTTCCGTGTGTGTGTGTGTGTGTGTGCGTGTGCGTGCGTAGTGCGCGCGCATGGATTTGAAATCTGTTGCTCATTATGTTTAAGGAGAGTTGCATGCCTGTAAATGATTGAGTGCAAGCGCTTCGATTTGTTTGTTTTTTACAAGATTCAGCGCTATATAAATTCCATATATTATTATTATTATTATTATTCCCTTCGTGTATATACCACACCTGTAATGTCCCACATGGCACAACGCTCAACCCAACTGTGACCAAGCAATAAACATCACACCACCTGTTTTCTTCACTGTACACACCTAGATTCATATTGTGCATACCTAGATTGACACTCAGCGTGTGTGTGTGTGTGTGTGTGTGTGTGTGTGTGTTGTGTGTGTGTGAGAGAGAGAGAGAGTGTGTCTGAGCGTGTGTGTGTGCGAGTGTGTGTGTGTGTGAAAGAGTGTGAGTGTGTGTGTGTGTGAGTGTGTGTGAGTGTGTGTGTGATAATGTGGTTTTTTTCGTCTTTTTATATTGTTTCGTTTAGTTGTTTGGTTGTTGTTTTTGTTTGTTTTTGTTTGTTTGGTTGTTGTGTTTGTTTTGTTGTTGTTTCTTTGCCGTTGTTTTTGGTTTAGGGCTTTTTGTGTTTGTAGTTTGGTTGTTTATTTTTCATTTTTCCGTTGTTGGTTTTTTGGGAGTGTTTTTTTGTTTTTGTTGGATGTATTTTTACCAAAAATTTTCTTTGATTTGTACAGCTATTATTATTTAGGTTTTTTATTCTATGTATGCATGTATACCACCATTATTATTATGAATTAACTGGGCTTTGGTGGGGGAGGTTTTGGGGGGTACTTGTCTTTATTTTTATTTCTTTTAGATAGATAGCTTGATGAAAAAATAGTAATTGCACTGCTTAATCAATGTACCATCTAAAAATTAAAGTTTGACTTCGACATTCAAAAATCATGACAATGATCACGTCCTAACACTGACCTTAAACTTGCTCGGAAACTGCGCTTGTGGGAAGACTCTCAGGCGATTCACGCGGTAGTCTCCCTTGAGGTCAAGGGTCAGCAGGGCGGTGCCGGTGTCGGCCATGAAGAAGTGATGAGGGTCGGTGTGCAGGGTGTGGTCAAACAGGTAGTGCAGCAGGTAGGTGGCGGCGCTGTTGGGGTTGCCGTGACAGTTGTAGATGGGGTTGTAGTTGTAGATGGCGGCGGAGGAGGTGACGGTGAATCCCGACGTGGCGGTGAAGGTTTTGGATTTGCTGTAGGAGGACGGGGGTGAGGAAAAGTCCAACCGACGACCGATGTTCAGCATGGAGGCCTGCTCTGTGATAGGTGCACGCCCCTGTGACAGGTGACAAGGGAAAGAAATGATTACTTCCCCCATGGTCACATGTCTATGTTCAGTTACAGCTATGTACTTCTTCCTCAAATGCTCAGACAGCAACTACTGTTGTCTGTCGTATGAGCAAAATCACGTTCTGCTGCCGTTCAGCGCCTGACAAGTCAGGCCCAGCACATCTGACTTTAGCTCTTTTTCTTCAGCGTTCCCTCACTGGATGGCATGCACAGAGCCAGGTCTTCTCCTGTGACTCTGCAGGAGGTCTGCACACTGCTGGCCTCAGCCCACACATTCTGGCTTCAGAGCAGCTCATGACCAGTCTGGCCTGCGAGCCCTCTTGGTGGATGGAGGATGCAGAGAACTGGTTGTGTGATCACAGGGGTTATCCACGCCTGTGCTGTGATCCCCTCTGCATGAAGCTGTGCCCACCCTGCCCCAGCCATGTCCCCAACACACAACATCCGTGCTGACATGGCATGGAGTTCACTCCTGCCCAGAGTGAGGGGGAAATCTTCACACAGCCATCACAGTGACTTAACAATGTCATGTGCTACCACATGGTGATCAATATTACTGAATAATGTCACCTGTAACCACAAGGTGATTAACATTACTTGATACCATGTGGACAGATTTCATACAAAAAAATCATACATACAAAAATCTATTTTTAAGGTTAGGTACACAGACATTACGGAAATTGATATCTTCTTGTAGGCAACTATTGCTGTCTGTTATACGAGCAAAATGTGTAATGCTGCCGTTAAGTGCCTGACAAGTCAGACCCAGCGACAGGAAGAAGGCAGAAACAAAGAAAGTGATAGAAAAGAGGAAATTTCTAGCACAGCATTTCCAGAAAATGGCGATGTTCTTTATAATTATACTGACAGGCATACCCTGGCATCCCCACAGGGAAGACATGGATTTAATGTGCCGACACTTGCGGCACACAGCAGCTGACTCCTGCGTAAAGAAATCACGCCGTGCAGAAGTGGTTTTCCATGCTGTGTGTTCATGCTTACATTTTACCCACTAGAAAGAAGTTACTAATCTTGCTGTCAAGCATGCGCACGCACACAAACACAATACACACACATACATACCACGCAACACACACACACACATACAACACAACACACACACTCTCTCTCACACACACACACCCCCCTACCTCATTATCGACCATCAAGGTGTCATGACTGGTCTTGCCGTCAAACAGGTACACCGTTCCTGACGCTCCTGCCTCCGCTCCACCAGAGGGCGCCGGCTGTCCCCCGTGCACGCTGTAACGACCCCGGAACGGGGGCATGGCGAGGAGGGTGGAGTGATACACCGCCACCCTGCCCCCCGCCCCACCCCCTCCCTTCCCCGCGTCGCTGACTCCGCCCACTGCTTCAATGGCCCCTGTGTGACTGCCTGGAAAAGTTAACGATACCACTGATAGCAGCTGTCAATCTTCTCCTGGCCCCGCCCCCTCTGCCTGGAAAAGTTAACGATACCACTGATAGCAGCTGTCAATCTTCTCCTGGCCCCTGTGTGACTGCCTGGAAAAGTTAACGATACCACTGATAGCAGCTGTCAATCTTCTCCTGGCCCCTGTGTGACTGCCTGGAAAAGTTAACGGTACCACTGATAGCAGCTGTCAATCTTCTCCTGGCCCCGCCCCCTCTGCCTGGAAAAGTTAACGATACCACTGATAGCAGCTGTCAATCTTCTCCTGGCCCCGCCCCCTCTGCCTGGAAAAGTTAACGATACCACTGATAGCAGCTGTCAATCTTCTCCTGGCCCCGCCCCCTCTGCCTGGAAAAGTTAACGATACCACTGATAGCAGCTGTCAATCTTCTCCTGGCCCCGCCCCCTCTGCCTGGAAAAGTTAACGGTACCGCTGATAGCAGCTGTCAATCTTCTCCTGGCCCCGCCCCCTCTGCCTGGAAAAGTTAACGATACCGCTGATAGCAGCTGTCAATCTTCTCCTGGCCCCGCCCCCTCTGCCTGGAAAAGTTAACGATACCGCTGATAGCAGCTGTCAATCTTCTCCTGGCCCCGCCCCCTCTGCCTGGAAAAGTTAACGATACCGCTGATAGCAGCTGTCAATCTTCTCCTGGCCCCGCCCCCTCTGCCTGGAAAAGTTAACGGTACCACTGATAGCAGCTGTCAATCTTCTCCTGGCCCCGCCCCCTCTGCCTGGAAAAGTTAACGATACCGCTGATAGCAGCTGTCAATCTTCTCCTGGCCCCGCCCCCTCTGCCTGGAAAAGTTAACGATACCGCTGATAGCAGCTGTCAATCTTCTCCTGGCCCCGCCCCCTCTGCCTGGAAAAGGTAATGGTACCATTGTTAGCAGCTGTCAATCTTCTCCTGAGGTTAATGATACCATTGATAGCAGCTGTCAATCTTCTCCTGGCCCCGCCCCCTCTGCCTGGAAAAGTTAACGATACCACTGATAGCAGCTGTCAATCTTCTCCTGGCCCCGCCCCCTCTGCCTGGAAAAGGTAATGGTACCATTGTTAGCAGCTGTCAATCTTCTCCTGAGGTTAATGATACCATTGATAGCAGCTGTCAATCTTCTCCTGGCCCCGCCCCCTCTGCCTGGAAAAGTTAACGATACCGCTGATAGCAGCTGTCAATCTTCTCCTGGCCCCGCCCCCTCTGCCTGGAAAAGTTAACGATACCGCTGATAGCAGCTGTCAATCTTCTCCTGGCCCCGCCCCCTCTGCCTGGAAAAGTTAATGATACCATTGTTAGCAGCTGTCAATCTTCTCCTGGCCCCGCCCCCTCTGCCTGGAAAAGTTAATGATACCATTGTTAGCAGCTGTCAATCTTCTCCTGGCCCCGCCCCCTCTGCCTGGAAAAGTTAACGGTACCACTGATAGCAGCTGTCAATCTTCTCCTGGCCCCTGTGTGACTGCCTGGAAAAGTTAACGATACCACTGATAGCAGCTGTCAATCTTCTCCTGGCCCCTGTGTGACTGCCTGGAAAAGTTAACGATACCACTGATAGCAGCTGTCAATCTTCTCCTGGCCCCTGTGTGACTGCCTGGAAAAGTTAACGATACCGCTGATAGCAGCTGTCAATCTTCTCCTGGCCCCTGTGTGACTGCCTGGAAAAGTTAACGATACCGCTGATAGCAGCTGTCAATCTTCTCCTGGCCCCTGTGTGACTGCCTGGAAAAGTTAACGATACCGCTGATAGCAGCTGTCAATCTTCTCCTGGCCCCTGTGTGACTGCCTGGAAAAGTTAACGGTACCGCTGATAGCAGCTGTCAATCTTCTCCTGGCCCCTGTGTGACTGCCTGGAAAAGTTAACGATACCGCTGATAGCAGCTGTCAATCTTCTCCTGGCCCCGCCCCCTCTGCCTGGAAAAGTTAACGATACCACTGATAGCAGCTGTCAATCTTCTCCTGGCCCCTGTGTGACTGCCTGGAAAAGTTAACGATACCACTGATAGCAGCTGTCAATCTTCTCCTGGCCCCTGTGTGACTGCCTGGAAAAGTTAACGATACCACTGATAGCAGCTGTCAATCTTCTCCTGGCCCCGCCCCCTCTGCCTGGAAAAGTTAACGATACCACTGATAGCAGCTGTCAATCTTCTCCTGGCCCCGCCCCCTCTGCCTGGAAAAGTTAACGATACCGTTGTTAGCAGCTGTCAATCTTCTTCTGGCCCCGCCCCCTCTGCCTCGAAAAGTTACTGATACCATTGATAGCAGCTGTCAATCTTCTTCTGGCCCCACCCCCTCTGCCTGGAAAAGTTAACGATACCATTGATAGCAGCTGTCAATCTTCTTCTGGCCCCGCCCCCTCTGCCTGGAAAAGTTACTGATACCATTGATAGCAGCTGTCAATCTTCTCCTGGCCCCACCCCCTCTGCCTGGAAAGGTTAACGATAGGATTGTTAGCAGCTGTCAATCTTCTCCTGGTCCTGCCTCCTTTGCCTGGAAAGGTTAAAGGATACCATTGTTAGCAGCTGTCAATCTTCTCCTGGCCCCACCCCCTCTGCCTGGAAAGGTTAATGATAGGATTGTTAGCAGCTGTCAATCTTCTCCTGCCACCCCCCCCCCCCCCCACCTGGAAAGGTTAATACCATTGATAGCAGCTGTCAATCTTCTCCTGGCCCCGCCCCTTCCCTTCACTGTATCACTGACTCCGCCCACTGCTTCAATGGCCCCTGTGTGACTGCCTGGTAAAGGTTATTACACCACTGTTAGCAGCCGTCAGTATGCAGAACCTTGCAATAGTCACATTCCAATCTTTTCCAAACCTTTAACTCCACAGCGGTACAAAGCTGCCTCTTTGATGGAAGCAGAATTTCTGGAATTCAAGTTCTCTTGTCAAAAGTCTTGGAAAGAAACAATATCATTTGCTGTAAGTTACCTCTTCTTGATAATTGCTGAAATGATCCTCAGGTGTCTCCACAATGTCGTCATGTTGTACATCAACTCTGACCTCTGAGTGAAGTGGTTTCTGATTGGTGGAAAGAAACGATATCATTTGCATAAAGTTACCTCTTCCTAATAACTGCCGAAGTGATCCTCAGGTGTCTCCACTATGTCATTATGTTGTACATCAACTCTGACCTTTGAGTGAAGTGATTTCTGATTGGTTAAAAGTGGTAATGTCGACCAGTTTCTCAATCTTATTCGCATTCAGAAAATGTCGGTGTGTTTCAAAAGTGATGTCAGACTCAGAATACTGGCCAAGTTCTCAACAGTTGAAGACAATGTGCTTTCTCTGATTGTTTTGAATGCTCATTGTATGAATTTTTGTTCTGACAGTGGAACAGCAGAACTTTTTTCTTCAAAACGGTGGAATGGCGGGAAAATGTTTAAATGGTGGAAACGGAACTACTAGTGGCAGAATTTTGCCAAGAAGCAGAAAAATCCCACACCTGGTGCATATACGTATACACACAAAGACAGAGAGGGGTGGAGAGAGAGGTTTACAGACACACAGAGACAGACATCTATATTCTAGAACACAAGACTGACCTGTAATATTGACAGTGTGGATGATGATGCTTCCTCCACTGCCCCCACTGGACAAAGCGCGGTTATCTGCCTTGACGTGTCGGCTGTTGGCCCGAATGTAGCCATCCACCGTCAGCGTGTGAGACACCGCCAGCTTCAGACGACCGCCCCCTGAATCAATTTTTATTTTATTATTTTTTTCTTTTATATCGAGGATAATGGAAATAAGCACTTATGTGTTTTTTACATCCAGTCCCCGTGTGTATGCGGTTTTGTAAATTGTCATCTGTTCTCACCGGCACACAATGGCCTACTCTTACGAAAAGTGGAACAGGATTTAACGTGTGTGCAAGATGTTCTGCGTGTGTTCGCACACAGGACCTCGGTTTATAGTCTCATCTGAAGACTTTTGGGGAGAGTGGAGTCTGCACTGATGTTAACTCCAGGGGGAAAATACCCCCCTTGAACGGGAATCGAACCTGGGTTGTCAGATTGCGAGCGCAATGTTCTAACCACTAGGCTATCCCGTCCCCCACTCAATCAACACAGACAAGTCACTGTTGGTGTGTGGAGTATAGATCTATAGGCCTTCACTGTCTGTTTACCAGTCAACACTGTGAAGTCAATGCTGGTGTGTAGAGTATGGATCTGTAGGCCTTCACTGTCTTTTACTCATTCAAACAGAATTGCACATACACAAACATATACTGTGCATAAACATACATACGCATACACACATACTCATTCAAAACCTACATAAATGCACTAAAAAAAAACTTCAGTCACTTGCATATATATACTGTACATAAACATACACACACACACAGAGTCACAATCACACACACACAGACAGCCACACACAAAGTCATAGACACATGCAACACACCTACACAACAGTCACAATCACACATAGAATCACACCATAACACAATGAGTCAGTCATACAACAGTCACTATACACACACACACAATACACACACACACACCACACACACACACAGACAATCACACACAGACAATCACACAACACAACACACACACTCACAACACATCACACAATCACACACACACACACAGACACACACACACTCACAACCACAATCACACAGACAATCACACACACACACTCACACAACAGACACACACACACTCACAACACAATCACACAGACAATCACACACACTCACACTCACAACACAATTACACAATCACACACACACTCACACACAGACACACTCACACACAGACACACACACTCACAACACAATCACACACTCACCGATGCCCCCGGTGCCTCCAGCTCCCCCACTTCCATACTGGGCAGGCCAGTACACGTCACTGTAGGGGTGGTTTCTGGGCAGACGGCACGTGACGTACCCCCCACATCCACCCCGCCCTCCCATCCCTCCGTGGGACGCTCCGCTGTGGCCCAGGCGATGAGGTATACCTGGAGCTGTGGAGCAACAAAGAAATTATGATGATGATGAGGTATACCTGGAGCTGTGGAGCAACAAAGAAATGATGATGATGATGAGGTATACCTGGAGCTGTGGAGCAACAAAGAAATGATGATGATGATGAGGTATACCTGGAGCTGTGGAGCAACAAAGAAATGATGATGATGATGATGAGGTATACCTAGAGCTGTGGAGCAACAAAGAAATGACGATGAGGTATACCTGGAGCTGTGGAGCAACAAAGAAATGATGATGATGAGGTATACCTGGAGCTGTGGAGCAGAAATGATGATGATGAGGTATACCTGGAGCTGTGGAGCAGTACAGAAATGATGATGATGAGGTATTCATGTATACATGAGTGAGGAGGTATATACCTGGAACTGAGTAAGACACAAAATGATGATGAGGGAAGAGTACATGTTATACACTTGTACATGTATACATTACATTAGTGATGTGGTGATGAGGTATAACTGAAGCAAAGGATCAAATCAGAAATTACGGTGAGAGAGATGGAAATGACATTGCACAGTTCTTCATTCTGTATCTTTTGTTTTTTTGTTGGTTTTTTTCGTTTCTCAGCTAGAGGTCCAAGGTTCACCAATGCGACTTCCCCCCCCCCCCCTCCCCCAACACACACAGACCATTTAGGTAGCTGTATTCCGACTTCGGGGATGGTATCAAAACACGACACCTGTGTGAATGCTTTTTTGACATTTTGTCATCCATTCCTACTGGCATGAAATGGCCTACTCTTCTCAAAGTCAGAATGGGTTTTTAACGTGTGCGCAAGATGTGCTGCGTGCATTCACACAGGGAGCCTTGATTTATCGTCTCATGAAAAGGGCTTTGACATTCAGTTCGATTTTCTCATTAAACTGGGAAGAAAGGGCAAGGCTGGGAATCGAACCCAGAACCTCACGGTTTACTTGTTAGGCAGGCGAACGTCTTAACCGTCCTGCCACCTTCCTTCTTTGTATCTGAATGTGGGGGGGGGAGGTGGCAATGGGGGAAAGAGAGGGAGAAAGCGAGAGGAAGAGAGATAGAGGGAGAAAGAGAGTCAGTATGTATCAACTTATGAGCATGCATACATGTGTGTGTGCCTTTGTGCTGTGCTGTGTTCTGCACACACATAATATGTGTCAATGTGTCAATATGTGTGTGTGTGTATCTGAATCTGATCCTGTCACAGCTTAAGCCCCCACCCCCCCCACCTCCCTGAACAAACACTGACCTCACAGTCCACTGTCTGGCTCACCTCTCCTGGCTTTACCCCAACACAATGCCTGTCCTCACACACACACACACACACACATTCACTCACTCACACACACTCACTTACACTCACTCTCACACACACACTCACACACACACACACTCACTCTCACTCTAACACACACTCACTCACACACACACTCACTCTCACACACACTCACTCACACACACACACACACACACATACACACACTCACCCACCCACACACACACACACTCACCACACACACACACACTCACACACACACTCACTCACACACACTCACTCACACACTCTCTCACTCACTCACTCACACACACTCACTCACACACACACACTCACACACACACTCACACACACACAAACTCACACACACACACAGACACACACACACACACAGACACTTCTCACACTCCCCCATTCTCCTCACCTGGGCCCTGCTCCGGAAGAAATCCTCCGTCGCTGACGTCAATCACGCCTCCGTCGTCCACGGTAACGTCCACAGCTTTGATGGACAGGTCCTTGCCCTGCAAAGCCCCGCCCCCTTCCACCGTCAGCCAACCAAAGGTCAGGCTGTAGGTGAAGTTGGGGGCAAAGGGCGCGGAGGCGTTGATGACGGAGCGTGCCTTGACGACGGTGGTTCCGTTGATGGCGTATGTGAGGGGGGGCAGGGAGCCAGTGGAGCCTGTGGGGAACAGTAGCAGCTGACCTCCAGCGATCAGGGTCAGGTTGTGGATGTGGTCCAGCCTACCCTCCACCTGTGGGAATGGGGTTTGTTTATTATTATTTATCATTATTTATTTATTCTTTTATATCGAGGATAATGGAATAAGCACTTATGCAGTTTTTTACATCCAGTCCCCGTGTGTATGTGGTTTTGTTAATTTCATCTGTTCCCACCGGCACACAATGGCCTACTCTTACGAAAAGCAGAGCAGGATTTTAACATGTGCGCAAGATGTTCTGCGTGCGTTCGCAGACGGGGCCTCAGTTTATAGTCTCATCCGAAGGACTTTGGGGGAGAGTGGAGTCTGCACTGATGTTAACTCCAGGGGAAAATACCCCCCTTGAACGGGAATGGAGCCCGGGTTGTCAGATTGCGAGCGCAATGTTCTAACCACTAGGCTATCCCGGCCCCCCTGGGGTGTGCAGGTGAGTCAGGCAGTGGTACAGTTGATGTCATTGTAGTACCAGATACAGTCGTGCAGGTGACATATGATAGGTATATACCAGTATGTATATATACCAGTGTTCACACTGCTGACTGAATGGTGGACATGATATATATACAGGTGAGACACACTGACGATGCAGGCAGGCAACATGTCATGTGTGAAGTGCATGTAGCAAGCAGCCTGGTCAATGGCACTGTTGCGAACAATCCACACATTTCCAGTTTTCAAGTGGAAACAACAACAAAATGTAGTGTATTATATTGTAAACTATTTTAAGTCACGGCAGATTTCTCTGCATGAAATTTGGGCTGCTCTCACCGGGGAGAGTGCATCGCCACAAGAGCAGCGCCACCCTTTATTTTTTTCTTTTCCTGTCTGTGTTTCCTTATCAGAGTGGATTTTATCTACAGAACTTTGCCAGGGACAACTCTCTTGTTGCCATGGGTTCTTTTATGTGCGCTAAATGCATGTTGGGCATGGTACCTTGGTTAATCGTCCCATCCAAAAAACTAGACCCATACCACCACTCAAGGTCTAGAGGATGGGGGAAAAGTTTCAGGCAAAAATAAGGATGGATTTGAACCCAGACTTTTTGTTTTCTAGGCAAGTGCATTACCTGCTGACCACCAATTCCGTTCTTGTCACCTGTACACAAATCTGGCTGCTAGCGCTATCAGTAAGACAAAGGTGAAAAAATTACACGGCGACAAGAAAAAGCTCTCCTCACCTGAACAAACACCTGGTCAATGTCAGTGTCTGGGGCCAGGCCCAGGTAGGCGGTGTGGTAGACATAGGTGCTGAAGGGCATGTCCAGGTGCCTCCGCTTCAGATCCATCACCTGGCCGGGCCCCACGTGCAGCACACCTGAGCGATCCCCGATCATGTGGTTGAAGTGAAGGAAGACGCCCGCCTGCCGATCCCTGGGCAGAACCACCAGGTGAGCGTTGCCGTACACCTGCAGCTCGTGGAAGGTGGTGGAGCGGTTGTGGGCGTCCAGGTATTTCTGGTCCGTGTCCTGCTCCAGGATCCAGGCCTTGAAGACGTCGCGGCTCAGGTCGGAGAAGTCGGCCACTTTGCCCACGGCGCCGCTGCGCAGGAAGCTGTTCTCCACCAGCAGGGTCTTGTGGGCCTCTCCCTCGTGGAAGAGGAAGATGGGGCCGGGCCCCCGGCTCTGCCTCGTCTGGCTGACGTTGGCGTACCCCCCGTGGGCCTGGAACGTTCCGCGGTAGGTGTCGTTACGCCAGAACTTGACGGCGATTCTGCCCCCTGACCCCCCTCCCCCCGTGCCAGCAGGGAACTGGTCTCCGCCGTTGGCGGTGATGTTGCCGAAGCCTTTGATGTGGTTGACCATCAGGTGAACCGTGCCCCCTGACCCTCCCCCTCCAAACCGCTTCCTCGCCGGCGCTCCGTCCGCGCGAATCTCTCCGTCCAACCACAGCGTTCCGTTGACGCGGATCAAGAGAAGACCACCCCCGTTACCTCCGGCAGTGGCTCCTCCTCCTCCAGCACTGCCGATGTGCTCGGGCTCAAAGAAATCCCCGTAGGGCACCCCGGTCACCGGAGTTCCCGCCCCAAACCCGCTGCTGCCTCCGTACCCGCCCCCTGAAGAGCCCTCGGCACTGCTTCCTCCCAGCCCGGTGTTGGTGGCGCCGCTGCTGGCGGTGTCAGGAGCGTAGCCCAGGCCGTCAGCGTGCAGACTGCCCCCGTCGTCGATGGAGAGCGTGGCGACGTCCAGCGTCAGGTTGGTGGCCAGCAGACTGCCCCCGCCTTCAATCAGCAGCCAGTCCACCTGCATCACCAGCCCCGTGTCGGCCGTGAAGTCGGAGCGAACAGCCTGCACGGCCGAGTGGTCCTGCACGCGCAGGGAGGTGAAGAGGGCGGAGTTCGGGGGTCGGAGGGAGGTGTGGCCTCCCTGCTTGACAGACAGCAGGCCGCCGTGTCGCAGGGTCAGGTTGTGGACATGGTCCAGTTCTCCAGCCAGCCAGATGGACACGCCGTGCACGATGGTCACAGGGGCCAGGCCCAGGTAGGCTCCTGCGACAGGCAGGAATATACGTGCGTGCGTGCGTGTGTGTGTGTGCGTGCGTGCGTGCGTGCGTGCATGTGTGTATTTATTTTATTTTATTCCGAGGATAATGGAATAAGCACGTGTGTGTGCGTGTGCGTGTGTGTGTATTTATTTTATTTTATTCTTTTATATCGAGGATAATGGAATAAGCATGTGTGTGTGCGTGTGTGTGTGTGTGTGTGTGTGTGCGTGTGAAGATAGGGACACCCACACATCCCCCATATCAGTCATGTAAGCATACACACAAAAGTCTCTCCATTCCTCAAGTAGAACCCCAGGGTTTACCAATGGTGGGGATTTTTTTCCCTTCTAAATTATCATCTGTTCCTACCTGCACGACATGGCCTACTCTTCCTAAAGGCAGAACAGGTGTTTAATGTGTGTGCAAGATGTACAGTGTGCATTCACACAGAGGGCTTCAAATTGTAGTCTCATCTGAAGGACTTTGACATTCAGATCTATTTTCTACACAAGTACCAGCTAAACAGACTTTGTTGCTTTCCTGATTCAAGCTGGTTGAACAGAGTCCTCTCCATGCCATACTGTGAAGAGCCCTAACCACCACAAAAGCCATATCAGGGCTGTCACGTCATTTTGTTTCACTTTCAGTGGCTCCAGTAACTTTCAATTCAAGTTCTTAATGCCTTCAAATATCTTAATACTGTCCATCTGGAAAAAAAATTCAATGACACAAAACATAAATCTTTTATTCCTTAAGTTAAGGCAGATCATAAACCAGGCTGTGCTGAAGACACAAGCCATTCTGCTTAACTTATCATGCCCGGATTACAAAAAAATTTTTGGTAAAAAAGAGCGATAGCGATACTTTTAAAATACAAAAATATACACCAAAAAAGTGCCATATGGGCAAACAACACTGCAGAATGGACATCCTGTGCCCATCCCAGTGTTTAAATATCACTACCTGGCTGCCAGAACAAAAGAACACAGGCAAAATATCCTATAATGAAAACAGATTATTTTTTTAAAGATTTGCTTGAAGAAAAAAGGCAGGAGAATGGACCGGGAAGGCAGAAAATAAGCCAAGAAAGATGATAGAAAGGTAAGGAGAAAGACAGAAAGAAAGATAATGAAGATTTATTCCATAAGGCCAAAGTCCCATTGGAAGGGGGTAATTACAGCCATCACAGAAAGAGAGAGAGATGAAAAGAGGAAATTTTTTGCACATAATTTCCAGAAGGCAGGTATTCTGTTCCGTAAAGGGCAGGGCTTTCCTCCAGTGACTGACTCTACACTGCTTTGGTAACCTGCACCACTGCACTCTGATAGGGAAACAAATACAGCTGCAGAAAAAAAAAAAAAAAAAAAGGGTGAAAGGGTGGCGCAGCGCTAAGTGGCGACGCGTTCTCCCGCTCTCCCCGGGGAGAGCAGCCCGAATTTCACGGAGAGAAATCTGCCATGACTTAAAGTGGTATGAAATAAAATCTGAGCGCTTTGATTTGTTGCTTTACAAGATTCAGCGCTATATAAATTCCATACATTATTATTATTATTACCACTGCCCCTCCCTCCTCTTTCCTCACCTCACCATTCTCAGATACCTGTGACTTCACAATATCACTGACAGCGCATTCCAGCATGTAACAACTGTCACAAAGAAAGATCAGTAACACTTGTAAGAAAAGGTTCAAATCCATTCTGTCATTCATCCATTTCAGATGCTCAGGAAAGACATAAATTTTTGATGACAGACAGTGTATTTGTAATTGTGACAGATGAGAGATGTATCTGTTATTGTGACAAAGTGAGTCTCCTCACCTGAGTACACCTGGACGCTGAAGGGCAGGTCAATCTCTGGTCGTTGCAGATCCATCACCTGCTGATTGCCCAGGTGCACGGTGCCTGTGCGGTCGCCAATCATGTAGCGGAAGTACACCTGTGTCGGCGTAGGAAAGGGCTCCACCAGAATGGCCAGGTGGGCGCTCCCGTAGATCTGCAGTTCGTCAAACCGGTAGCTGAAGTTGCCGCCGGCGAGAAAATGGCGCCCTGACTGCGGCAAGATCCAGGTGCGGCAGCTGTCTGCGGCGAGGTGGTTGTAGCTGTTGATGACGTGCTGCTGTGAGGGGGGCTGCAGGCCGTTGTTGTCGACGATCAGCGTCTGGTGATCCTCCAGCAGGTGGTAGAGGAAGGCCGTGCCCCCGCCCCCGTGCTGCGCAGTCGCCCCCCCTGCCCTGCCGCCGTACGCCGTGTACCGGAAGCTGCTGAACGTTTCGTTCTGGCGGAAATACAGAGCCACGCGACCTCCCGCCCCACCACCACCAGGGTCGGAGGTCAGGTTGGAACCGGCGCCGCCATTGGCTGAAATTCGCCCGTAGCCCTTGAGGAGTTGGCAGTGCACCCAGACGCTGCCTCCGCTGCCCCCCCCTCCCCCAGACTGCGGCGACGCCGACGCCCCGTGAGCGCTGACCTCACCGTCGATGTCAATGACCCCTGTGACGTTCATCCAGATCATGCCCCCCCCTGTGCCCCCCGGCCCCTCCCACCCCCCGCCCCCCTGCACTGCCAAACATGTCCGGTTCAAACAGGTCACCGTAGGCAAACCCGGCTCCCTTCTCAAGGTCAAGGGCACCGTGACCTCCGCTGCCTCCATGACCGGCCCCTGACCCCGACGAGGACTGGACCCGAGGCATGCCGGGATTGACATCTCCGTGCAGTGACAGTGGGCCGTGCGTGGCGTTGTTGTGTTCCGGGCGGTAACCCAGACCGTCGGCCATGACCTTGCCTCCGGCGTCGACAGTGACGTTGACGGCGGTGAAGGTCATCTTGGTCCCGTGCAGCAGGCCGCCCCCCTCCACAGTGAGGGCCTGCAGGGTGAAGGTGATGCCGGGCTGCGTGACGGGGTCTGTGGTGGCGTTCAGCCGCCCCTCGTCCTGGATGCGAACCAGGCCGATGTGGTAGTGACTCTCCGCTGCGCCGAGAGTTCTGCCCCCGTGCTTCAGCCACAGCAAGCCGCCGTGGTGCAGCGTGACGTTGACCATGTTGGCCAGCACACCCGCCAGGTGGATTTCAACCCCGTGGACAACCGTGCTTGGGGCCAGACCCAGGTAGCCTCCCCTGTACACATGGCAGTTGAAGGGCAGGTCGATTTCTTCCCGCAAAAGATCCAGCGACTGTCTGTTGGCCACGTGGACGGTGCCGGTTCTGTCGCCGATCATGAACTTGAAGAAGAGGGTGACGTTCACGCTGCTGTTGAGGTGCTGGTTGAAGCTGAAGGTGGACAGCTCGTCACTGGGTATGTGCAGAACTTGTTCTTCCACAGGGGGCAGGATGGCCAGGTGGCCGTTGCCGTAGATCTGCAGCTCCTCAAATTCAAACCTGACCATCCACAACCACAGGAATGCAGGTCACACTCTGCTAAAAGCTGCTAGAAAGCACACATCTATATACACATCTATATGTGTGTGTGTAAATGCATCCAGACTCAGGCACATGCGGGCACACATACACACACATATGCCTGGATCCTTGCACATGTGTGCAAACACACACACACAGTGCCAACTCCACTCTCCCCAAAAGTCTTTCAAATGAGACTATAAACCGAGATCCCGTGCGCGAATGCATGCAGAACATCTTGTGCACACATTAAAACCCATTCCGCTTTTCGGAAGAGTATGCCATTGTGTGCTGGTAGGAACGGGTGATAAAATTGACCAAACTGCATACACACAACGACTGGATGAAAAAAAGCATACGAGTCTTATCCATTATCCTGGAAATAAAATAAAATAAAATAAAAAATTTACGAATAAAATAAAACACACACACACACACACGAAGTAAGCAGTGTTGTGTTTTGGCATGACGATGGCACTGTCAATGGTTTTTCTCTTCTTCTTGGTCTACCTCTGAACAAACAAAACAGCTTTGTATTTTATCATGGACACAACTGAAACCAGCACAACACTGGTTCACTCTAACATGAGCTAATTTTTTTTTAAAGAAATGAAATAACTACCATGACCATCAATATCATCATCGTCATTATTGTTGTATTATCATCATTATCATATTGGAGCCTTCATTATCAATAGTACTGTTATGATCACTACATGAAGTTATCAGTCAAGGAATGATGAACAGAAACGGGTAAAACTCAGGCCCTGCCCTCATCATCAATACTATCATCATCATCACCACTGCTTTATCATTACTATTATACATTATCATCATCATGATATACTTACGTGAGGTTGCTGGCGAAGGGGTGGCGGGCGGACACGGGCAGGATCCAGGCCCGGCCCTCGTTCTGCAGCATGCTCTCCCAGCTGATGTACGGCTGCCGCGGGGGCGGCGCTCCGTCGTTGTCGATGATCAGCGACCGATGGCGGTGCCCCCTGTGGTAAACAAAGACCGTGCCCGGCCCCCCACTGCCCCCGGGTCCCCCACACCCCCCACAGTCGCCGGACCCCCCCACCCCCCCTGAGGCCAGGAAGCGGAACTCGCTGAAGGTCTGGTTGTCGTGGAAATACAGGGCGATCCTCCCTCCAGCCCCACCCCCTCCACCTTGGACGGCGGCGGCTGTTCCGTTAGCTCCACGCCCCCCTCTGGTCAGCAGGCGGCCGTAGCCGGTGAGGGAGTAGGTGTGAACCCACAGGCTGCCCCCACTGCCCCCTCCCCCCACTTCCCCTTCCATGACCCCCCCGTCCAGTCCACTGGCAGTGACGGTGCCGTCAAGCAGGAAGGTGTCGGTGACGTTCAGCCAGACACGCCCGCCCCCCGCCCCTCCCCCCTTGCCCCCCCCTGCACTGCCGAACAGCTCAGGCCTGTACAGGTCCCCGTAGGGGAATCCAACCTGCACTCCTTCTGCACACACACACACACACACAAAACAAACACCAGTGCATTTTGTTGTTGTCGGTTGTTTAATGAAGCATTATGTGACTTCTAAGAGCAGTAAACACACACAAACTCACATGCAAACACATACACATACACACAAACACACACCCTTCTCTCACTCTTCAGCAGAAACACGCATGGGTATTTCCTTTTCTTCCCCATAGAAAACGGTACAATGACACATCCTATGCGTGAAAAAGCAGAGACATCATCATCATCACATTACAATTTTACTCAGTAAACAAACAATAAAAAAGAAAAATCCTGATATACCTTCAGAAAGTAAAAAGAAAACTATTAATCATTAAAAAAAAGCCTTCAATGTGTACCAAAACAAACACACAAACAAAACAAACACAATTCAAACAAACATACCTTCGCTAGCTCTTCCCCTTATGTAACAAAACACACAACACACACACAAACACACACACAAACACAAACGATACCTTCGCTAGCTCTTCCCTTCACTATGTAACAAAACACACAAACAAAACACACAAACACACACACAAACACACACAAACGATACCTTCGCTCGCTCTTCCCCTTCACTATGTAACAAAACACACACACAAACACAGCACACAAACACACACACAAACAAAACACACAAACAAAACACACAAACAAAACACACAAACACACACAAACAAAACACACAAACACACAAACAAACACACATACCTTCGCTCGCTCTTCCCCCGCTTCCTCCATGTCCAGCCCCACTGCCCACTCGGCCCTTTGTGTGACCTTGACCTGGATTGATGACCCCGTTCTGACCTCGCCGGATGCTGGCGCCCTGCTGACTCCTTCCATCGCTGTATTCGTAACCCAGACCGTCGGCGCTCAGCACGCCACTGGCGTCGACAGACATATTGGTGGTGTGGATGTACAGGTGCGTGCCTCGCGCCAAACCTCCCCCGTCAATCTTGAACCACACGGTGCGGAACCGGATTCCCGATTCCTGGACGGGATCGGTGATCATGTGCAGGAAGCCGCCTGCCTTGACGTGAACCACCTCGAAGACGTAGGAGCTCGCCTCCTCCTGTTCTGTGTGCCCCTCGCGGAAAAGCCAGAGCGTGCCTCCGTGGTGGATGGTGAGGTTCTGGACGTTGGCCAGGGTGCCGTTGAGGAAGATGTCCACGCCGTGGATGACCGTGCTGGGCGCCAGTCCCAGGTAACCCTGGGGGTAGACATGCACGGTGAAGGGGAGGTCAATCTCCAGCCTCTTCAGGTCCAGGGTCTGGTTGGGGCCCACGTGGATGGCGCCGGTGCGGTCGCCGATCATGTTGTCGAAGAGGAGGGAGGCCGGGGATGCTGGGGGGTCTGTCAGCACCGCCAGCTGCGCCCCGCCGTAGATCTGCAGTTCGTGGAAGTGGTAGCTGTTGTTCACTGCACACACCGTTATCACAGTCTTCACTATCATACTGTATCCACAGATTATATCACAGTCTTCATTATCATATTGTATCCACAGATTATATCACAGTCTTCATTATCATATTGTATCCACAGATTATATCATAGTCTTCATTATCATACTGTATCCACAGATTATACCATAGTCTTCATTATCATTTTGTATCCATAGATTATACCACAGTCTTCATTATCATTTTGCATCCATAGATTATATCATAGTCTTCATTATCATACTGTATCCACAGATTATATCACAGTCTTCACTATCATTTTGTATCCACAGATTATATCATAGTCTTCATTATCATACTGTATCCACAGATTATATCATTCTTCATTATCATACTGTATCCACCGATTATACCATAGTCTTCATTATCATTTTGTATCCATAGATTATACCACAGTCTTCATTATCATTTTGTATCCATAGATTATATCATAGTCTTCATTATCATTTTGTATCCACAGATTATACCATAGTCTTCATTATCATTTTGTATCCACAGATTATACCATAGTCTTCACTACCATTTTGTATCCACAGATTATATCATAGTCTTCATTATCATTTTGTATCCATAGATTATATCATAGTCTTCATTATCATTTTGTATCCACAGATTATACCATAGTCTTCATTATCATTTTGTATCCACAGATTATATCACAGTCTTCACTATCATACTGTATCCACAGATTATATCACAGTCTTCATCATCATTTTGTATCCACAGATTATATCACAGTCTTCATTATCATTTTGTATCCACAGATTATATTACAGTCTTCATTATCATTTTGTATCCACAGATTATATCATTCTTCATTATCATTTTGTACCCACAGATTATATCACAGTCTTCATTATCATTTTGTATCCCCAAATCTGTAATTCGCAGAAGTGGTAACTGTCGTTCACTGCACACATAACAGCAGTCATCATCATCATCACTCTATATCCATTTCTACCTGAGCCCCTCCACAGACCTGAGCTCCCTGAAGTCATCGCTCTGGTTCCATGCACACAACACACTGCTTATGATTATTCTGGACATAAATCATTTTCTGACAATATCAAGCCCAAAGACATGTACACGTTATCTTCAGAACCTACGGAGATAACCCTACAAACCGAGCTGTATGGCCCACGAGAGGAGCTGGAAAGGACATGCCATCATTTTTCCTAAACACATCTGACGGTGTAAAAAAGCGAATGAGAAGAAGAAGGAAAGAGAATCCTCAGAACCTAAACCCAAATCAGACAGCCTGCCTGCCAGCCACCATCCTGCGGGAACAGACTGAAAACAATGTAAAGGACTTACTGATGATAGGATGTAAAGGATTTACTGATGCTATGTAAAGGAGCTATGTACCAATGCTATGTAAAGGACCTATGTAGCAATGCTATGTAAAGGAGCTATGTACCAATTCTATGTAAAGGATCTACCTACCAATGCTATGTAAAGGAGCTATGTAGCAACGCTATGTAAAGGACCTACCTACCAATGCTATGTAAAGGAGCTACCTACCAATACTATGTAAAGGAGCTACGTACCAATGTTATGTAAAGGGCCTATGTACCAATGCTATGTAAAGGAGCTATGTAGCAATGCTATGTAAAGGAGCTACCAACCAATGCTATGTAAAGGAGCTACCTACCAATGCTATGTAAAGGACCTACGTACCAATGCTATGTAAAGGAGCTATGTAGCAATGCTATGTAAAGGAGCTACCTACCAATTCTATGTAAAGGAGCTACCTACCAATGCTATGTAAAGGAGCTATGTAGCAATGCTATGTAAAGGAGCTATGTAGCAATGCTATGTAAAGGGCCTATGTAGCAATGCTATGTAAAGGAGCTATGTAGCAATGCTATGTAAAGGAGCTATGTAGCAATGCTATGTAAAGGAGCTATGTAAAGGAGCTATGTAAAGGAGCTATGTAAAGGAGCTATGTAAAGGAGCTACCTACCAATGCTATGTAAAGGAGCTATGTACCAATGCTATGTAAAGGAGCTACCTACTAATGGTAGACAGTGCACTGTGTTCTGAAGCAGGCTGGTGCTGGGGTCAGGTTCTCACAAAACCAAACCTGCCTGATGTCACGCTGGTGACCTCAGCCACAGGCTGCAGACGTCACAGTCCGTCATCACTGACCTACACCCCTGTGTTGCCATGGTGATTCTATGTCAACCATCATCTGTCACTGACCTGTGAACTGGGTGTTGCCATGGTGAGGGAGGAACCACGCGCGGCCGGCATCATTCTCAACATCTGTGTAATCCTCCACCACATTCTTGTCACGATGCGGTCCTCGCCCAATGTTGTTGATCAGCAGGGTTGTGTGCTTGTAACCTGCACAGGGGAAAAATCATCCTAGATACAATGTCTGACAGATCACACAGACAGACAGACAGAACACACAGACAGACAGGCAGACAGACAGACATGAAGACAGAGAAGAACAAACAGGCTGACAGACAGGCAGACAATGAAGACAAGACTGATGCAAGCAGACTTGTAAAATCAGAAAAAGCAGGACAGACATTTTCTGGTTACTTCAGAATAAAAGTCTTGACATCCCCTGTGGGGATGTTGGGGGCCTGTCATCCCCACCTTCTGGAAATTCTGTGCTAGGAATTCCCTCTTCTCTATCCCTCTCTTTGTTTCTGTTTTGTTCCTTTTCTTCCAGTCGCCTCCTTGACTATTTTCTGCCTTCTTGACTCATTCTCCTGCCCTTTCCCAAAAAAGACTTAAAGAGTTCTCTCCCGTGCTGATGCTGATGTGATGGGCCTGACTTGTCAAGCGCTTAACAGCAGTGCAACGCGTTTTCACTCATATGACAGAAAACATGACTCTGGCAAAATTCTCTAGAAAAAATCCACTTACACTAAGGCGACATGCTTTTCAAGGATAGTGTGGACAGAAATCCGCACAGGCAGATCTGATGTGACTGTAGGTAGTGTAATACAGTAACACCCACAAAATCCAACACAGACAACATAACACAACACAGCACAGCACAACACAACACAGCACAGCACAACATAACAC
The DNA here is from genome assembly GCA_028751875.1 of Rapana venosa. NCBI lineage: Eukaryota > Metazoa > Mollusca > Gastropoda > Neogastropoda > Muricidae > Rapana > Rapana venosa. The sequence continues at coordinate 4,818,467 of CM054166.1, forward strand.
CACACAGCACAGTACAACTCAACAGGCTACAACACACCCGGCTGACTGACCGACCTGTGTGGAAGAAGAAAACGGTGCCAGGCCCCCCGTCGCTATGTCCCCCATCAGCCAGTCCCCCGAAGGCGTCAAACTTCCCAGCGAAGGTTTTGTTGTCGGCAAAGTGCAGCGCCATGCGGCCTCCTCCCCCTCCACCCCCCACGCTGTTGCCCGACTTGTGTCCGTTGCCCCCGGCCACCGAGAAGGTGCCGTAACCCTGTCGTCACCGACAAAAAGGGAGGTTAATCAGAACAGACAGGTTAACAGAAACTTGTAATCAAAAGGAGGCTTTACATGATGAGTCCTGTACCTCAGGTGACTTGCCTTGGTCAGAACAATGGGTCACAGTCTGTTACCTTTGTAAAAAAAAAAAACAACAACAGCTGTAACATTCAGTTTCACCATGGAGCTGACAGCATACAGGGAAAAGCTACAGCCACCATCCAGCAAGCAGTGCCTTACACTAGTCACAGGGATGTCCAAAAATAGCACATGGCAAAGCAATGCCTGCAAGGGGACGCAACCATGGTTGCGTTGACACAACACAAAATGGTATAAGTTGTCCTTTCTGCCAGTTTTTTTTGTTTTTTGGCCTATAAGTTTCTTTTATTTTCTCTGTTAATTTTCTTTTCTTTTCCTCAAATGCATCACCATAAACTCCACAGTGTGAAAATGATGCCCCCAGCAAAGCTACTGGTCAAGCCGGTTGTGGTCCATTTTATTCAGCCAACATTCAAGGTGTGCTTGATTCAGAATTGGAGACACCTAAAGGTGGTATGTTTTGCATAATACCTGGGCACTACCGTTTTAAACTAAAATAAATATGATAAACGTAAGTATCCTGCCAGAGTAATACATAAACAAATCCACAAGCCACACAATAATTCCCTTGATGTACAGTCATCATTCTTGTTACTAGAGCAATGAGTCATGGAAATTCTCAAGTCCAAGTTTCATTCACCTGATGATGTGGCATACATATATATATATATATATATATAATATAATATATATATATATATATTTTTATATAATATATATATATACACACACACACACACACACATTAATATATATATGTTAACTATCCTACAGATAAAACAGAAAAAACTTAACAAATGAAAGCAGTCTTGCACAGTTTTTTCTTTTCAGACACCACACATACACACACACACAAACACACACACACGCACAAACACGCTACCTTTATCAACGCCACCTCCATCAGAATACTGCCTCCGCTGCCTCCCCCTGCGGCCGCTGACCCCGCCTCCCCGTCACACCGCACCACGCCGTCGTTGTGCAGCGTGCCTGTCACCTGCACGTACACCACCCCTCCACCACGCCCTCCCGCATGATTGGCAGCGTTAGCCCCGCCCCCACAGCCAGGACTGCTGGGATGGAAAAGGGAGCCGTGGGCGTGGCCTGTCGCTGGCTGGGCGGAGCCTCGACCACCCCGCCCTCCGTGACCTGCCCCTGGGGACAAAGTGGGCCAGGAGGTTTTAGACATGAGATACAGTGAATCAATGAATGTGGGCGGGATAGCCTGGTGATGTGCACTGCGCTTGTGATCTGCTCACTTGGGTTCGAATCTCGTTCAAGAGGATTTTTATCCTCTGGAGTTAACATCAGTGCCGACTCCACTCCCCCTAAAAGTCCTTCGGATGAGACTATAAACGAGGTCCCGTGTGCAAACGCATGCAGAACATCTTGCACACACGTTAAAACCCATCCTGCTTTTCAGAAGAGCAGGCAATGTGTGCCAGTGGGAACAGATGACAAAATTTATGAAACTGAATACACACAGGGACTAAATGTAAACAAGTACACGAGCACTGATTTCATTATCCTGGAATTTTTTTTTTATAGAGGAAAAGGTAGAAATGACAGAAGAAAAACGGGAAGAAAAACTGAATGACTGAAGTTCTTACACAAAGCGTACCGCAAAATTCTCTGCACGAAATGCAGGCTGCTCTTCCAGGGAAGAGTCAAGTCAAGTCAAAACACTTTAATCATCCCATGAAGGGCAATTACAAGTGCAGCCCCAATCCTAACCAGTCTCCTTCTCCCTGTGTGTGGACCGAGTGTTTCTTGTCAATGTATTTTGTAAACCACTTTACGACACAGCACATTTCTCTGCATGAAATTCAGGCTGCTCTCCCCGGGGATAGCATGTCACCACAAGTGCAGCGCCACCCTTTTTTCCCCCCTGTCTGCATGTGTATTTGTTTCCCTATCATGTGGCCTCTTCTATAAAATATTGCCACGCCTAGTTTTCTAGTTGCCATGGATTCTTTTATGTACATTAAATATAAGCTGCGAATGGCCCTCTGCTCCACTGTCTCATTCTTCTTCGTCAAACACTCAGACAGCAACTATTGTTGTCTGTCATATGAGAGAAAATGCATTGCGCTGCTGTTAAACGCCTGACAAATCAGGCCCAACGCGTTCACTTTGGCATGGGAGAGAACTGTTATCTTTTAAGTCTTTCTGGAAAAAAAAGGCAAAAGGGTGGACCAAGAAGGCAGAAAATAGACCAGAAGGAGGTGACAGGAAGAAAAAGAACGAGGCAGAAACAAAGAGAGGGATAGAGAAGAGGAAATTCCTAGCACAGAATTTCCAGAAGGTGGGAATGCTATTTATGCTGACAGGCCCCCGGCATCCCCACAGGGGAAAAGCAGTATCGTGTGCAACATCTCTGAGCAACTACCTGACGCTCCTGCCCCGCTGCGACCTTGACCCACAGCACAGGGGATGGTGTGAAGGTCACCAACGATGGTTCCCAGGTCATCGATGAGCAGGTTGACGACAGTCAGGTTGAGGTGAACGGCGTGGATGGTGCCCCCTCCGTGCACATTCAGCTGGTCCACCTGACAACAGCGGACAGGGAGGAAGGAAGGAAGAGGTGGTGGCAGAGCAGTGTCGGGTCAAAGCCCAACACACACACACTGTACACATACTGTACACACACACACTGTACACATACACACTGTACACACACATACACACTGTACACACACACTGTACACACTGTAAGACACTGTACACACACACTGTACACACACACACACTGTACACACACTGTAAGACACACACTGTACACACACACACACACTGTACACACACATACTGTACACACACACACACTGTACACACACACACACACATACTGTACACACACACACTGTACACACACACACTGTACACACACATACTGTACACACACACACTGTACACACACACTGTACACACACACTGTACACACACACTGTACACACACACTGTACACACACACACACTGTAATAATAATAATAATAATAATGTATGGAATTTATATAGCGCTGAATCTTGTAAAGCAACAAATAAAAGCGCTCAGATTTGAATTCGGGCTGCTCTCCCTGGGGAGAGCGGGAGAACGCGTCACCACTTAGCGCTGCGCCACCCTTTCACCCTTTTTTTTTTTTTTTTTTTTTTCTGCAGCTGTATTTGTTTCCCTATCAGAGTGGCTTTTTTCTAAGAATTTTGCCAGGGACAACTCTCTTGTTGCCGTGGGTTTTTTTACGTGCGCTAAATAATTACGTGTAACACACGGGACCTCGGTTTATCGTCTCATCCGAAAGACTAGCGCCCAGACCACCACTCATGGTCTAATGGATGGGGGAAAAATTTCCGGTCCAAACGGGGTACGAACCGCCGCACACTTCAGACCCGGACTTTTCGCTTTCTAGACAGGCGCGTTACCTCTAGACCACCGATCCACCTGTACACTGTACACACACACACTGTACAAACACTCACACACACACACACACACACACTGTACACACACCACTGTACACACACACACACACACTGTACACACACACACACACACACTGTACACACACACACACACACACACACAGTGTGTGGTGAAGTCTCCTTCTCATCTTCTTCACCTACTGCTTGCTTGCCTTCTATACACGGTATCTTTGCAATCATCTTGAATCAGACAGTGACATGCCATCTGGTTAAACTGAAAAATGACGGACACTACAGGTGAGTGGTTAAGACCGGTCAACTTCAATCCCATGGATCCATGAAGTCGTGGGTTCAAATCTTGGCAGTGTCTGGTGAATAAAGGGTGGGGATTGTTACAATCTCCCAGGTCAACTTCAAGTGCAGACCTGCTGGTGCCTTCATTCCCTTTGTGTATAGACACATGAAAAAGATCAAATATGGCCATTAAAGATCCTGTCATTCGTGTCAGAAACATGAACATGCCTAGCATGCAACCTATACAATGAAATAAGCAGCTCTGAAGGCAGACTGTGGGCTGAGGCCAGCAGACAGACCTCCTGCAGAACTACAAGCACAGGAGAAGACCAGACACTACACACACCACCCAATATAGCTTGGGGGTTGTTTTTTAGACATACCTGCAGTCCTACACCTGTGCAGGGGGACCAGACAGCCGGTTGGTTAGAGCGTTGCGCACTGCGCTCGTGATCTGCTGACCCGGGCTCGAATCTTGTTGAAGGGGATATTTTTCCCTGGAGTTAACATCACTGCCAACTCTACTACCCCCTAAAGTCCTTTGGATGAGACTGTAAACCAAGGTTCAGTGAGTGAACGCACACAGAACATCTTGCGCACACATCAAAACCTATTCCAGCTTTTGGAAGAGTAGGCCATTGTGCGCTGGTGAGAATGAACGACAACATTTACAAAACTGCATACACACAGGGACTGGGTTTCAAAAGAAGCATACTAGAGCTCATACCATTATCCTCCAAATAAAAGCATGAACAACTAGAACAAAGTGACTAACTAACTAGCTAAACTACCTGCAGTGTCAGCCGATTGTCCAGGTCCGGCAGTCCTGGGGGCACAGTGACCTCGCCCCCATCAGCCACAGTCAGGGTGGGCACCCTCAGAACACCCTGAGGGCTGATCCACCCCTTCCCCGCAATGAAGGCACCCGGTCCAAACATCAGGTGGCAGCCGCTGGATACCTCCGCTTCATCAATACCCAGGGTACCCCTGTTAACACGACAAAACCCTGTACAGCTCAGCAGATACCCAGGGTACCCCTGTTAACATGACAAAACTGTACAGCTCAGCAGATACCCAGGGTACCCCTGTTAACATGACAAAACTGTACAGCTCAGCAGATACCCAGGGTACCCCTGTTAACATGACAAAACTGTACAGCTCAGCAGATACCCAGGGTACCCCTGTTAACATGACAAAACTGTACAGCTCGGCAGATACCCAGGGTACCCCTGTTAACTCAATGGAGTCACAGCGAAATGGATCTTGCCATTTTGTGGTGACGCGTGATTTTGGCTATATTTGAAAAATTCAGCAGACCTACCCAACATAATAATGACATACACATTATACATCATTGAAAAGTTCATAATGTCTACTTTTGAGATTGTTTCACAGTTTTTCAATAGATGACTGTATTTATTTTTTACAAATTTTCAAACTATGTCACTGAATGCTGAAAAATAAAGAGTTTTGAAAATTAGGGCTGCATATCTTACATGCCTTCAACTCTTCATCACTAGTTCCCTTCAAGCAATGTGATGATTTTTCACCAAAGTAAAGTTTCCTGAAGCTGGCTGAATCCATCTGATGTCACTTTTTGTGCAACATATTTTTTAAAAAAAGAATCATAACACTGGAGAGCCTGAAATCCCAAAGATATCATTTGTTGACATATCAAACAAAATTAGCCAACAGACACAAACTAGGCAAGCTTATGGTCAAGGAAAGCAACTGTGTTTAGAAAAATGATTGCCCTACAGGCCAGAGTACTTTCCCTTGAGTTGAACTCTTTTAGTGTATTTTAAAAAATTTGTAATTATGAGCTTCGGCACGTCACAGTGTAGGAGAGGAGTGCCAAAGCACAACCTCAATGAGTTAACACAACAAAACTCTGTACAGCTCAGCAGATATCCAGGGTACCCCTGTTAGCATGACAAAACTGTACAGCTCAGCAGATACCCAGGGTACCCCTGTTAACACGACAAAACTGTACAGCTCAGCGGATACCCAGCAGGCATGGGATTTTGCTCACCCACCCCCCACCCCCCACCCCAAAAAGAGGAAAATTTCAATGAAAACAACCCAAAAAAAACCTGAAATATTTTAGAAGAAAGAGGAAAACCTGACCAGCACTTGTGGCAGTCACATAAGTGCAAGTAATCACTTTTGACAGCCTCCATTGCAAATGCATTACACTTTAAATTTTTGTCAAATATCTTTTTATCTTATTTATTTATTTATTTTATTCTTTTTTTTAATTTATTCTTTTATTTTGATGATAATGGAATAAGCACTCGTGTGCTTTTTTCATCCAGTCCCCGTGTGTATGCAGTTTTGTAAATTTTGTCATCAGTTCCCACTGGCACATAATGGCCTACTCTTCTGAAAAGTGGAATGGATTTTAACATGTGCCTGACTGAATGTGACATTTTTTTAAATCCATTTATATATATCATATTCCCCCCAAAAAATCCTAGTCTCTCTGTAACCGTGACAAAGCCCTGTACAGCCCAAAACACATTCACAGAGGAACTGGATATGAAAAAAGCACATGAGTGCTTATTCTGTTAGTGTTATCCTCGAAATAAAAGAATAGAATAAATAAATAAAATGAATACATACACACTCACACACACACACACGCACACACAATCACAACCACTCACTAAATACACTTAACACTGACATTCACTTACATTCATTTCATTACAGAACTTTACTCCATAGCATTCAAATTTAGGCCGCACCATGAAAACCGAAAACCATGCCAGGACAACAGACTGTAAATAAGTGTAATATTTAGTATACTGCGCACAGTAACACCAGGGATGGTGGACACGACGGCTACTCAACTGACCAGACGGTGATGGTGACGTCCCGACAGCGGAAGAAGGACGGCAGGTGCAAGGCGCCTCCCTCATAAATGAAGACGTGGGTAAAAGCCTCGATTTCATCCACCAATCGAAAGGCCATGACCTGTCCGGGGCCGATGTGTAACACGCCGCTGTTGTCCCCTGATATGACATGGCTGTGCAGCTCGTATGGTCTGTAAACACGCCAATATTATATAATAAATAATAATACATGGAATTTAGACAGCGCTACATCTTGCAAAAAACAAATCAAAGCGCTTTCATTCATCCTAGTCTTTCACATGCAGCCAGTTACAATAAATAGTTTTTTACAAATTCAAATGTAAACACACACACGCGCACAATTATTAGTTTTTTACAAATTCAAATGTAAACACACACACACACGCGCGCGCGCACACACACACACACAGGTTGTACACTCGGGCAGGGTGATTGGGAAGGTGGGGGGAGGGGGAGAGAGGGGGGGAGTTGGTTGTTGAGGGCAGGGACAGAAATGAGATGAAACAAGAGGGGAGAATCTTAGGTTTGAAATAAATGCGTCTTTAGGCTGAATTTAAAAGCATCATTAGTAGGCTATTGACAAAGGGAGAGAGAGAGGTCATTCCAGATCACTGCCATAATATTATCAACAATTTATTATGGTCGACATGATCTATTATGATTTTTATTACAAACACATCATGGCCCGGAAAGCCACATGGTCTGTACACACGTCTTTATAAATATATCAATTTTTACAGCCAACATAACATGATGACTGATGACTGTTAAAAAAAAGAAAAAAAGACTGATGACAGTGATGTCACAATACAATTATTGTATGATGGTGGTGATGTGGTCATGGTGGTGGTGATGATGATGACAATCACTGAATCAGATAATGGCATTACTGTACACCTGAATTTTGCAATACATTAAGCAAATAAGTGCTGCTATAGGCATTCATGTACACATATAAACTATAATACACTAAATATTACATTTTACAATTCAAACCCAAAAAAATCTTTTTTTTTCTTTTTTTAGAAGTATAGTATTTTTGTGGTATAATTTTTGTTTAAAAATCTATACATTTCTTTATTTTTAGCCAAAAATTAAGCTAAAACAAAGACAAAAAACAAAAAGTTAACAGGCAAGTGCCAATTTATATCATTTCAACTAAAAATTCAAGACTTGTAACACAATATGCACAAAAAATTGTGTTACAATATAATATTGGACCGGTGGGTAGCTGGTGAAAAGTGGTGTGAGGCTGTGGGGCATGGTCAATGTCATGCTTTGACTTGGTCAGTTAGTGCTTCTCAGACAAGTCAGGCTGCTGAGATCTGAACCACCTACATGTTCTTATCCATGCCATCAAGTTTGGACATAAAAAACCTTGGCTTTAGCACAAGAAAATGGGTGGAAAAAATTATATCAGATTTTGTTCTTAACAGCTGAGTAGAAAGATTCTAATCTAAGCTTCAAGTATTTGGGGAAAAAAATTATATGCATGCTTAACTAGAATTTCTTTTTAAACACCTAAGTAAACAGTGAAAAGCCATACAAATTTAAAAAAAAGAAAAAATAATATAAACAATGTTAAACCATACAAATAAAAAAAAAAGGAAAACATTCTTGTAAAAACCCAACTACCAAAAATAAACAACAACAAAAAACAATCAAAGCAAACAAACAAAACAAGAGAGACACTAAAAAAGGTTCCACACACACACACACACACAAAACCCAACCACCAAACAACTAAACAAACAAAGAGAAAAAAAACAACACACACACACAACACACACACACACACACACACACACACAGAGCCAACAACAGCAACAACAAACAAGAAACATACACACAACAGTAATCTAAGCCAAAACAAATAAAGAACTATAGAATTAACAAAAAACAACAAACAAAAAGAAAGTGCGCAAGCGTCCACACACACAGAGTTCCTTGTTTGATTCTTTTGTTTGTTTGTTGTTGTTGTTGGGGTGTTTTATTGGGTGGAGGGGGGGGTGGTTCATGGCTTTTTGTGTGTTGGTTGTCATTATTTATAAAATATGACAATGAAACGGGTAATAAAAACTAATATTGTAACCTGATATATGTTGTTTGATATTTTACTTTTTTTCCTCTCCATTTCTTGTAATCCAAATCTAAGTACAAATGTGTGCATGTTTGTACATGCGTATGTGTATACTATTACTATGAATGTGTGTGTGTCAGACTGTCACTGTGTATGTTGTGTTGTGTTGTGTTATATTAAGTTGCGTGTGCATGTGTGTGCGCGCCTGTATGTGTGCGAGTTATGCATCATATTTTTCTTATGGAATGGGGAGGGGGGGGGGGGGTTCCATTTTTGTTGAGTTTTATTGTTTGGTGGTGGTGGTGGGTGTTTTCTTTCTTTTTTTCTGTTTCTATTGGAGTTAGTTTTATTATCATTGGTTATTGTAATAATGTAGTTAGATAATATTGATCAAGTTGTTTTTTGTTCTTAGATAGATGGCTTGATGAAAAAAAAAGCAAATGCATTGCTTATCCAAAGTACCATCTGAAAATAAAATTTGACTTGACACACACACATGCATGCAGGCTTGCACTTTTTTTTTTTTTGGGGGGGGGGGGGGGTGCGGGGGGGGTCTAAAATCACTCACAAATGGAGTGATGTTAAAAAACGCACACGCACGCACTCCACACACCCGAGGAAAAAAAACAAAAAAAACTCCCCCCCCCCCCCCCCCCTCTCCATGGGACTTGACATCGAGTTGACACTTTGGTCTTTTTGTACTTCAAGACATAAGCCGACAGCAGTGCTGACCTGGTGTGCTGCTTTTAGGCAGAAGAGGAGAAATCATCGCGAGGCCAGACCCCCTCCAAAATGAACCAGACGACAGTTGGCTAACTGTCCCAATTCGCACCATTATGTTTTTCCTCCCGCCATACTTTTTCTTTCCGACTGACAACGACTCCTTGTAAAAGAACGTTCAAGGGGAATAAATCGTAGTTGTTTTGAATAAGGCTGCTATCCCCAACTGCAAGTTAGAGCTGAAATACAACGCATTTCCGAAATCTTGGTCTTGATGAATGAATGAATGAATGAATAAATGAATGAATGAATGGTTTTTATTCTACGAGGGTTAGAGATAAGTATTCACATACTTTTTCATCCGGCTCTTGATAATTCACATAGCACATGCTGAATTAACTGCCCAAAGATATCTATGTGAAAGACCAGTTTACTATTCACGTTAGCACTCTTGCTCAGTTTGTATTCATTTTTTTCGCACACAAACAAACATATTTCTTTTTTTTGATATTTTTCTAACCGCCTGAAGTTTTGAAGAGCACAGATAATAACATGTCCACTGTCAGGCCTCTATCTGTTTCTGTGTCTACTTCCCATGCTATGCGGTTGTAAATCTTTACTCCTTGTTTATTTGCTTTTGATAGATCCTACATGTGTAACAAGCACAAAGCAAATAAAGGAAGTTGTTTTGCTTATTCTGTGGCCCTCTATCACTAAAATCATTGTTATTCGTTATTTTTCAATGCTAAACTGCACAACTAGAAACATTTAAATCTGTCACAAAGAAATCACTGTCTGAAGACAGTATCAGTCCACTGACTTCACAGCATTGTAGGACATGAAAGGACTTTGAAAGATAACTGTTTTCTGAAGCTGTCTTTCTTTGAAAATATTGGCATTAGTCTTTTGAAAGATGAATGTTTTCCAAAACACTTTTATATGCTGGAAACCCATATTGCAACTACTTTGTTTCTTTTTTTTAAATTTAGCAATTTGCTATACTATAGACAACACATGATTATTGGCACTTTTAGATCCATGTCTGACCTTAGTTTCTCATCTGGCTACCTTTCTTAACCACAGAAATAGGGAATATATATATATGTGTGTGTGTGTGTGTGTGTGTGTGTGTGTGTGTGTGTGTGTGTGTGTGTGTGTGTGTGTGTTAGATATATGATGATCGAATAAGGCTGCACGACATAAGTTTTAGTGTAGTGCAAGCATCCCAGCAAAAAAAACAACAACAACAACAACACATTCTTCTTCTTCGAACACTCCGACAGAAACTTCTGTTTTCTGTCATATCAGCGAAAATGTGTTATGCTGCCTTTAAGCCCCTGGTAACTCAGGCCCAGCGCATCCGACTTCGCATGGGAGAGAACTGTTACCTTTAAGTCTTTCTGGGGAAAAAAGGCGGAAAAACGGACCAAGAAGGCAGAAAATAGACAAGAAGGTGGTGACAGAAAGAAAAGGTACAAAGCAAAAACAAAGAGAGGGATAGAAAAGGGGGAATTACTAGCACAGAATTTCCAGAATGTGGGGATGCTATTTGTACTGGTAGACCCCCGGCACCCGATGAGGAGAAAATTCATATGATTTTAGAGAATGGAAGTATAAAATTTTGTAAGCTATGACAAAAGAATAATTTTGTTTCTAACTTTCGATGATTCTATAATATGCAGATAAATTTTGAACGCTAATTTTCTATGGGTGTGGGGAAAAAATGAGAGAGAAATTGGATTTTCAGTCCACGTAAATGTTTAACTTAATTTGCATATCTTGTGATTCAAGTAGTCAAGAAAACTGAATGGTATGAGACATTTCAAGATGGTCACTTTGCTTCTGACTGATATGGCATTGTTTGTACACGGCTAGGGACGGCCAAAAATTCGTTGGGGGACAATCGTTTCGCCGATTTGTCTAATCTATTTCCCTGTCGGAACAAACCTTTCTAATTTGTTTTTATGTTGTTGTTTTTAAAGAAGAAGAAGTCCATGTCTTATGACAGGATGGAGAAATCGGGAACTACACATCTGCTCATTGCATGTAGCAAGGGTTAGTTGTTTTTTTAATCATATACATTTCTCCGAGTTTTTCCTCTCCCGTATCATATTTTGTATCGCAGTGGAGTGGTGTAGTTATCTGCACACTGAGTAACTTGAGTGTTCGTGGTTTGAACCCAAGGAGGGAGGGAGGAGACGGGAGCAAGGGCAGACAGCACACTGAGGCATCTTGCACACCTGCTGGGAACTAGCGGGTCTGTATGCCAGGCCACACACAGGTGGGGTGGATTGCTGAGGGAGGATAGTGTGGTGGCCATGGTGTTTGGGAACAGTGACCTTGCCGTTTTACAGTTTGGTGAGTGACCTTGCCCTGGGTGTATGGTGGCTCTCAAGAAGCCTGCTGTGCAGGTGAAAAGAGAGGTAAGGAGGTATAGGGATCACGTCGAAAAGTGGACTTTCTGGAGAGGGTTTAGCTAGGTATCCACAGGTGAGGATAACAACTCTCAGTGAGGGAGAACCCAGTGTGGTCAGGTGCTGATGACACCATGGCTGGGCGGCCTCAGACTCCAGCTCTTTAAAGAGAACAACATCCACTGGCTGCAAGAGTTCTGCAAGTTGTGCCACATGTGAAAGGGCGGTAATTAGATTACCTCCCATGCGATCACAGATCTGTCGCAGCGTCGTGTTTCTAAATCGGGAGACACCAGCGAATTGTGCGAGGCTCTGTTTCCTTGCGTGGTGGTTTACCAACTGTTTGACAATGACAAATTCTTTTAATTCGAGGATGATGAATAAGCACCCATGTGCTTTATAACATCTAGTCCCTGCCCTTAAGGATATATATGATAATACAATACAATAAAATAAAACAAAGCCCATAGCAATATACTTACATAGCTTGCGGAAAAATATCTACACAAAAATCTCCGCAAAATCACCGAAGAGAGAGAGAGAGAGAGAGAAAAAGGTAACAACAAGTAAGAAAGAAGGCAGAACAGAAAACACAGAAACTACCGAAAAAAATAGCAAGAACTAAGAGCAAAACAAAAAACGGCAACAGCAAGGGGAAAAGGAACAACCGAATAGTCCCCCCTCAAAAAAGCAACAACAACCCCAAAACAGAACCAAACAAAGCAAAACCTCCATAAAGGAGAACAAACTGCGTAAATAATTTCATTTTGACTAACAGAAAGAAACGTCAAAAGTTCTTTGTGCTTTTATGGGAGGCAATAGTAAACTACATGAAACAAATATTGTAGAAGCAATTTGCATTCCCATGCACACGTACACACACACATACCCAAGCGCGTGCACTCACACCATGCATCAATGTCAACATAAAATCTTTATGAATATCATCTATAGTCATAGAGAAGGACATCTGCATTTTGGAATTAGCTATACATAATTGGTACGCTCAATATAAAAAACATTCACTAATACAGTCAACTTAGCGAGTAGAACTGAAATATTAAATCCGAATAAAGCATTCAACAGGATACTATAATTGTAAACACGACAATTAAATCTATAAGCAAATTTAAAAAAAGGAGAGAGAGAGCACAGTGCATTTTAAGTCCATATGATATTGAATATACTTTTCAATTCATCAACACTATCACCATTAGCACTCACTGTGATTTAACATTTTACATGTTAAGATCGTCCTAGAGTCATTATGAAGAAGTAAGTAGGATAGTGGAAAAATCATTTTTGGAAGTAATTTTTCAATAACACAATAGCGATATACAAGTAAAACATTCACACTTATACAGAGGGAGGGGAAGAGAGAGAGGATAATGGGTGTATGGGTGTGTTGAGCAAACAGAGAAGGACTACACTCTGTTCTATCATCATTTTGCATACCCATCTCTACCTAGAGCAAACTACAACGCTAAATGGCACATTGATATGAATCATAAACTCAAAAGAACCACAATTGGACACAAACATTCCCATACAACTTCATATTAAAAACCATGCACAGAGAATATTACTATGTTTAAACAAGGATACATCTACACATTGACTACACTCATGATAATCAAAGAGAAGTATTATAGAATATACAATTGGCTTATTATATAAATTTAAATAAATACTGGAACCGAAGAATTCATTTTATATGTGGAATATATATATATATATATATATAGAGAGAGAGAGAGAGAGAGAGAGAGAGAGAGAGAGAGAGAACTGAAGGTTGTTAAACAAACAAATCAAAGTACTTGCACTCAATTAATTTCACATGCAAGCAAATAGAATGCACATTTTATGAGATGAAGGATACTGCTGAAAAGTAGGGATAGATAAGAGGAGAAAGTTTCAAGTAGGAACTAGGTGCCTTGTGAAGTTATTGCCGTTTCTTTAGCTGTGGAAGCACCAAAATATGGCAACAAATGAAATTCTGAAAATAGCATGAAATGATCACCTTAGATGGCAGTCACCACTTCACATTATTATATTATAATGTATACAAGTTGCTGATTGCAGAGTGGTGGACTTAACCATTCTGTTTGTGCGTATATATCTTCTGTGGTGAAGTGTACAATTAAGGTTTTCTCTCCTTTAAACTTTCCAACATCTGTTTGTGCGTATATACATCTTCTGTGGTGATGTGTACAGGTAAAGGTTTTCTCTCCTTTAAACTTTCCAACATCTGTTTGTGCGTATATACATCTTCTGTGGTGATGTGTACAGGTAAAGGTTTTCTCTCCTTTAAACTTTCCAACATCTGTTTGTGCGTATATACATCTTCTGTGGTGATGTGTACAGGTAAAGGTTTTCTCTCTTTTAAACTTTCCAACAGCCAGCAATCTGGTCCTACTATGGTGAAAGAGCTGTTCAAGATGCGACGGCAAAGAGGCGCGCATCAATCTGAGCCAAGTTTCTCTTAGTGCTGGGTAATTTGATTGATACGATTTAAAGTTTACCAATCGCTTGGTTTTTAAAAAGCCAGAGTTCATTCCAATTGTCAGACATGAAGTGGTGTGGCTGTTTTCACGTGCCTGGCCATCAGACAAAAAGCTTCAGGCCTGGGCACAGCTATGAGAGAGAGCTAAAGACACAGCCTTCAAGATCACAGAGTAAGGTTTTGCTCAAATGATTATACGCATTTTATATCTTACGTTGAGAGTATATCCAAATGATTATAACTATGCACTAAACTATTATGTTGGTTATGTTCAAATAATGATATACATTACAAATTTTTGATGAAGTTATATCCAAATGATGATATGCATTACAATGTTCTGTTGAAGACTCCAATTGTCTGTCTAAAGCTGTAAAAAGCTCTGGGCACAAGACCATGCACTCTCCTTTAGTTAGGGGACAAAAACATTCCTCTGATGGCGAGGTACTTGGGGGAAAAAGCAAGGCAATGGGAAAGCCAAGTGGTTAGAGCCCCGCACTCCCTGTGATCTGACGGCCTGGGTTCCAGTCATACCCAGGCACCTATTTTTCCTTTGGAGAACATCAGTACCAACTCCAAAAGTCCTTCAAATGACTATGAACTGAGGTCCCATGTGTAAAACGTATGCAGAACATCTTGCGCACATGTTGGACCATTGTGTGCTGATAGGAACAGATGACAAAATGTTCAAAATTGCATGCACACTGGTGTCGTGTTTAGACATCGTCCCTGAAGATGGAATGCTGCCACCTTAGTTGTAGGCAAAAAACTGTCACATAGGCTCATACAGGTACAATAAGTTTGGGTTACCAAAACAAACAAAGCCACACAATCACAGAAATCCTTCACTCACTGCACAAGGCTGGGATGAAGGGCAAAGTGGGCGTGGCCCAGAATCCTGATGTCTTCCAATTGGCTGGTGGAGTTGTCAATCAGCCAGGTGCGGCCAGAGTCAGTGGCATACAGGCTGTGATTGGTGGTGCTGTAGCCCAGGGACCGCCCACCGTTGTCAATAATCAAGGTTCGGTTTTTGACCTCAGGGGTGGAGTCCTGCATAGACCAGGGGCAAAGTGAGAGGAGAGGCAGTGCAGAGTAAAGCAGCAGACAGACAAGACAGATTAGCTAAAACCTCCTCAACCATATGGCTGAGATGGTCATGGTGAAACGGTCAGGGTGAAACGGATCCCAAACAGGATGGTCTGTTACTGTAAACATACATCTTAAAGTGAAAACAAGCGTACATAAAACAAAGAAAAGCACTCTGCCACACACACACACACATGTGTCTTGCTATTCAAACCACGACGTGCAATGGTCCAAACGTCCAGACGTAAGGCTGTGAAATAATCACAGATTTCTTGCACTGTCAGAAAAGTACAAGGCTCATAATTCTCGACGAGTAAAATCACAAACATTTCTTTCGCTTTAATATAACCTTTTACATTAAAAAATAAAAAGTAGCTGTGGGCGTTTATTACGACAATGGACTTTGAAGTGAAGGAGCAGAGGCGCAACTGCCATTGTCACCTCACTGACAACAAGCAGCGCTAGGGCAGGGCAGCCCCTCTTTCCTTCTTTCACTGAGATAAGCCACCCCTACTCTGATCTCCAGGACCAGATCCACGGGTCCAGAGGGTATAGCTTTAAGCAGCTTGAGGAGTCAGCTTCAATTCAACCATTCAACCATTGACAATAGCTTCTGCTCTGTATCAACCTCTTCCCTAGCCTTCCCCATGAGGGAATGACTGACTGTTTGCTGTCTCTGTCATGACCACAGCTGTAAAGGGGTGTATGTGAGGGGATGACTGGGTGTTTTGCTGTCTCTGTCATGACCACAGCTGTAAAGGGGTGTATGTGAGGGGATGACTGGGTGTTTTGCTGTCTCTGTCATGACCACAGCTGTAAAGGGGTGTATGTGAGGGGATGACTGGGTGTTTTGCTGTCTCTGTCATGACCACAGCTGTAAAGGGGTGTATGTGAGGGGATGACTGGGTGTTTTGCTGTCTCTGTCATGACCACAGCTGTAAAGGGTGTATGTGAGGGGATGACTGGGTGTTTTGCTGTCTCTGTCATGACCACAGCTGTAAAGGGGTGTATGTGAGGGATGACTGGGTGTTTTGCTGTCTCTGTCATGACCACAGCTGTAAAGGGGTGTATGTGAGGGGATGACTGGGTGTTTTGCTGTCTCTGTCATGACCACAGCTGTAAAGGGGTGTATGTGAGGGGATGACTGGGTGTTTTGCTGTTTCTGTCATGACCACAGCTGTAAAGGGGTGTATGTGAGGGGATGACTGGGTGTTTTGCTGTTTCTGTCATGACCACACTGTAAAGGGGTGTATGTGAGGGGATGACTGGGTGTTTTGCTGTCTCTGTCATGACCACACTGTAAAGGGGTGTATGTGAGGGGATGACTGGGTGTTTTGCTGTTTCTGTCATGACCACACTGTAAAGGGGTGTATGTGAGGGGATGACTGGGTGTTTTGCTGTTTCTGTCATGACCACACTGTAAAGGGGTGTATGTGAGGGGATGACTGGGTGTTTTGCTGTCTCTGTCATGACCACAGCTGTAAAGGGGTGTATGTGAGGGGATGACTGGCTGTTTGCTGTCTCTGTCATGATCACAGCTGTAAAGGGGTGTATGTGAGGGGATGACTGGCTGTTTGCTGTCTCTGTCATGACCACAGCTGTAAAGGGGTGTATGTGAGGGGATGACTGGCTGTTTGCTGCCTCTGTCACTGGGATGGGCAGTTCAGTTTATACGACTCTTTGCAGACAACAGACATTGCTTAATAAACGTCATCTGCACTGGAATGTCCCACTGACATGACATGTTACAGATCACAGACATTGCTTAAGTTAATGGACTGCTGGACGAATGAAGGGTGAACTGAACCAGACCAAGTCACTGACCAGCGGACTTGCATTGTTTGTGTGCATGCTCAGGCTGATATGCATTCCCATTTATACATACACAGAAACACACACTGGCACTGGTGTATCTACATACCTCTAGAAAATACTGATCAATATGCAGACATATGGATCCCTGTTTCCACACACACACACACACACACACACACACACACACACACACACACACACACACACACACACACAAGGGGGACGGGATAGCCTGGTGGTTAGAGTGATGTGCATTGTGCTCGTGATCTGCTGACCCGGGTTGGAATCTCGCTCAAGAGGATTTTTCCTCTGGAGTTAACATCAGTGCTGACTCCACACCCCACAAAAGTCCTTCAAATGAGACTACAAACCGAGGTCCCGTGTGCGAACGCACGCAGAACATCTTGTGCACACGTTAAAACGCGTTCCGTTTTTTGAAAGAGTAAGCCATTGTCTGCCAGTGGAAATGGATGACAAACCTTACAAAAACTGTATACACACAGGAACTGGATGCAAAAAAGCATGAGTGCGTATTCCATTATCCTCAATATAAAAGAATAAAACTATTTAGTAATTTTTTAAAAAAATAACACGCACACACAGACACAGACACACAACCCACACACGCACACACACACAAACACACACACAAACACACACACACAAACACACACTCACACACACACAAACACACACACAGAACAACACACACTACACACACACACACACACACACACACACACACACACACTCACACAAACACATACACAAACACACACACACACAAACACACACACACACACATAAAACACACACAAACACACACACACACACACACAGAGCACACACACACACAAATACACACACACACAAACACACACACACACACACACACATATACACACACAGAGAAACACACACACATACACACACACACACACACACACACACACACACACACACACACACAGAACACACACACACGAACACACACACACACACTCACACACACACAGAACACACTCACACACACACACACACACACACACACACACACAGAACACACACCACACACACCACTCACACACACACACACACACACTCACACACACACACACACACACACACACACACACACAGAACACACACCATCAGGAAAACGGTGCCAGCAGCAGCATGGGAAGTGGTGGAGGAGGAGGAGGACCCCCCAAAGGCGGTGAGGGATCCGAACCACCAGTCTGTGTGTCGGTAGTACACAGCCACTCGGCCCCCCGACCCCGCCCCTGCAGGCTGACTCGTGCTGCCGCCGTTCACCTGCACACCACAGGGCAACACCTGCACGACTAGGACATAGCACCTGCACACCACAGGGCAACACCTGCACGACTAGGACATAGCACCTGCACACCACAGGGCAACACCTGCAGGACTAGCACATAGCACCTGCACACCACAGGGCAACACCTGCAGGACTAGGACATAGCACCTGCACACCACAGGGCAACACCTGCAGGACTAGCACATAGCACCTGTGTCATGACGTGACAGGACAACACCTGAGTGACTATGACACAGCACCTGTGTCATGACATGACAACACCTGCATGACTATGGCATGGCACCTGTGTCATGACAACACCTGCATGACTATGGCATAGCACCTGTGTCATGACATCACAACACCTGCATGACCGTGACATAGCACCCGTGCCATGGCACGACAACACCTGCATAACTATGGCAGAGCACCTGTGTCGTGACAACACCTGCATGACTATGACATAGCACCTGTGTTGTGACAACACCTGCAGGACTATGGCATAGCACCTGTGACATGACAACACCTGCATGACTATGGCATAGCACCTGTGTCAACGGTCCTCAGTGCTGCTGACTGTCATACAGAAGTAGTTTGTGTCTTCGACTCTTTTCAAGGACATTCCTGCATAGGTAGCCGTGCTCCGACTTCAGAAGATGTCCGTTTTTCTTTAAAGGAGAGCGCAGGTTGTGATGCTGTGAGCTGGTCGTGGCTGAAGGCAGTTTTAACACAACTTTGACAGCATAACAACATTTCTATGTTTTCAAGGATGAAAACAGTCTTAACACAACTCTTAAAGCATAACAACATTTCTATGTTTTCAATGATGAAGACAGTCTTAACACAACTTTGACAGCATAACAACATTTCTATGTTTTCAAGGATGAAGACAGTCTTAACACAACTCTTAAAGCATAACACCATTTCTATGATTTCAAGGATGAAAACAGTCTTAACACAACTCTTAAAGCATAACAACATTTCTATGTTTTCAAGGCTGAAGACAGTCTTAACACAACTCTTAAAGCATAACACCATTTCTACGTTTTCAAGGCTGAAGACAGTCTTAACACAACTTTGACAGCATAACAACATTTCTATGTTTTCAAGGATGAAGACAGTCTTAACACAACTCTTAAAGCATAACACCATTTCTATGTTTTCAAGGATGAAGGCAGTCTTAACACAACTCTTAAAGCATAACAACTTTTCTATGTTTTCAAGGATGAAGGCAGTCTTAACACAACTCTTAAAGCATAACAACCTTTCTATGATTTCAAGGATGACGACAGTCTTAACACAACTCTTAAAGCATGACAACATTTCTATGTTTTCAAGGATGAAGACAGTCTTAACACAACTCTTAAAGCATAACAACTTTTCTACGTTTTCAAGGATGAAGACAGTCTCAACACAACTCTTAAAGCATAACATCATTTCTACGTTTTCAAGGATGAAGACAGTCTCAACACAACTCTTAAAGCATAACATCATTTCTACGTTTTCAAGGATGAAGACAGTCTTAACACAACTCCTAAAGCATAACAACATTTCTATGATTTCAAGGATGAAGACAGTCTTAACACAACTTTTAAAGCATAACAACATTTCTATGTTTTCAAGGATGAAGGCAGTCTTAACACAACTCTTAAAGCATAACAACAATTCTATGTTTTCAAGGATGAAGACAGTCTCAACACAACTCTTAAAGCATAACACCATTTCTATGTTTTCAAGAATGAAGACAATCTCAACATAACAGCATCATTGTAGGCCTCGGCCCTCAGCTGACATGACTGACTGACACAGCCTTTAGCCTGGGCCAGCTGGTGAGAATGAAACTTTCAGATGTGTGGGGGAAAAGTGATCTCCTGATCCTTCATACAGCACACAGGTGCTGCCCCAATGACCCCTGTCAGGTGTGTGGAGGGATAGTGATACCACTGAGCTATCCCGTCCCATTACAAAAGTCCAGCCCCATCCCCATAAAAGATAAGGACCAAGACAGTCATGAAAACATCGCACAGAAAGAGGGCTGTAGACAGCACACAGCTGACAGCTGGTCAGCTTGACTAAGGCTGTAGACAGCACACAGCTGTACTCAGGGCTGGTCAGCTTGACTTACGGAGATCAGTCCAGAGCCCTCCAGGTCCTGGGTGTCGATCCAGATGCTGCCCCCAGATCCTCCTGAGGTCCCTCCCAGTCCATCCGCCTGGAT
>CM054166.1:4844568-4852068 GCA_028751875.1 Rapana venosa
GGTACGGCACTGACGTTAACTCCAGAGGAAAAAATCCCCTTTAACGGGCGTCTCGGTGGTGGCTGGAACCTGGGTGGTCAGACGCCAGTGCAACGCGCTAACCACAAGGCTACCCCGTATCCATCTTTTCCGTGTCGATGAGAAAGATGTACAACACAATCATTCTAACACAAAATTGAAAAACAACAACAATACATTGTCCCAAACAGAAAAAAACAAACTAAACCCTTTCCCTCCTCTACCCCACCCCCAAATTTCTAAAAATAATACTTAAAACCTTAAAGGAGAAAAGGAACCGCACGTACCTCCAACAGGACCACAAAGAATGAAACCCCAGAACCAATACGAGATCCAACCAGCACTGACCAGAGGCCAGAGCAACAACAACAACAAAAAGAAAAGAGGAGCAGACATGAGAGGACAGGGCACTATATCAATTCCATACATTATTATTATTATTATTATTACTACCAACTGACCCGAGCCGATGAGCAGACGTGCCCGGTGCCCCGTGACAGTGCCCCACACGCGCAGCACGCTGGGGCGGAGGAGGGGGGTGGGGCAGGAGGCGGGGGAGGAGAGGGGAGGGCGGATCTCCACAGGAGCCGGGGGCAGGATGAGTTCCGCCCCTTGGTACAGGAACAGCTGCCACGTCATGTTGGCCCGCTGGTACAGCGACTCCTGGTCACCACACAGTATGCAGTCAGTCAGTCAGTCAGTCAATCAATCAACCAGTCAATCAATCAATAAGACAGTCAATCAGTCAATCGATCATTTAATAAATTCGGCAATCAGGGAAAAAGGGATCTTCCCCTTGGTACAGGACTAACTGTCATGTCAGGTTGGGCCACCATGATAATTATAGCAATTCCTGACTGCCCACAGCGCAGTTTAGGATAATAAATCATCCATCCATCAATCAAGCAATCAAACAATCCGCCAACAATCAACCAATCAACAGATATATATAATAAAGGTAGGGTGAGTCCCCCCCCCCCCCCCTTTGGTGCAGGAATGGGTCAGTCTTGCTGGCAGTACTCACTCTTATGGATGATTGAATGAATTAATTAAATCAATGAGTCAACCAGCCAATCAATGAAGCAATCAACAACGTAGATAAAATAAATAAGTGAACAGATGAATGAAGGGTACAGGAATAACCGCCACGCCCTGTTAGCCCGTGTGTGTAGTGACTCTGGTAAATAAATGACTACATGAAAAAAACATACAGGAATAACTGCCATGCCATCCTCGTTCGTTTGCACAACACAGTCATTGAGTGAATGAATGATCGAATAGTGAATGAATGAATGAACGAATGAATGAATGAATGGATGATTATCTACAAAGCGCATGAAGATCTCCACACCCACGGGCATGATGTCAGCTAAGGAGGAAGTGGAAAAGCAGACCAACAGTTACAAAGTTTTGATAGTTACAGTTTTCATTTACTCTCTCTCTCTCTCTCTCTCTCTCTCTCTCTCTCTCTCTCTCTCTCTCTCTCGGTACGTGTACGTGCATGCATGTGTATGTGTGCAAAAACAACTCTTATTTCTGGTCACTTTCAATTTTCTCAGCTGTTCTTTCTGTAGGGTTCCCCCCTCCCCCCCCCCCCCCCCCCCATCTCACTTGTCTTGTGTCCTCCATCACCCCTCCCTCCCTCCCTCCTCCTCCCTCCCTCCCTCCCTACCTGTGTCCAGTTGAGGAGATGACCAGGTGCCACGTGCAGGTGTCCAGTGTCGTCCCCCACGATCTGCACGGCCTTGACCTTGGTGTGGTTGCCGGCGAAGGTGAGGTGGGCTCCCCCGTAGATCTCCAGGATGGTGAAGTCGTAGAGGAAGGAGGCGGAGGGGGGCAGCAGGTAGGCAACGGCCCCGCTCTGCAGGTAGCTGTCATAGGCCGCCCTGTCCGCCCACGTGCCGCCGTGCTCCGTCACCTGAAGACCCAGGCAGGCAGGCAGGTATGTAGGTAGCAATCAGAAAGTAATAATAATAATAATAATGTATGGAATTTATATAGCGCTGAATCTTGTAAAGCAACAAATCAAAGCGCTCAGATTTCATTTCATACCACTTTAAGTCACGGCAGATTTCTCTCCGTGAAATTCGGGCTGCTCTCCCCGGGGAGAGCGGGAGAGCGCGTCGCCACAAGAGCAGCGCCACCCATTTTTTTCTTTTTCATGTCTGCAACTGTATTTGTTTCCCTATCAGAGTGGCTTTTTTCTAAGAATTTTGCCAGGGACAACTCTCTTGTTGCCGTGGGTTCTTTTACGTGCGCTAAAATAATTACGTGTAACACACGGGACCTCAGTTTATCGTCTCATCCGAAAGACTAGCGCCCAGACCACCACTCTGGTCTAATGGATGGGGGAAAAGTGGGGAGATGCAGACAGGGGTCAGGTATGTAGGTATCAGACAGTGGGGAGGTGCAGTCAGTCAGTCATGCAGGTATCAGACAATAGGGAGGTGCAGTCAGTCAGGTATGCAGGTATCAGCCAGTAGGGAGGTGCAGTCAGTCAGGTATGTAGGTAGGTAGAAATCAGTCAGTGGGGAGGTGCAGTCAGTCAGGTATGTAGGCAGAAATCAGACAGTGGGGAGGTGCAGTCAGTCAGGTATGTAGGTAGAAATCAGACAGTAGGGAGGTGCAGTCAGTCAGGTATGTAGGCAGAAATCAGACAGTGGGGAGGTGCAGTCAGTCAGGTATGTAGGTAGAAATCAGACAGTAGGGAGGTGCAGTCAGTCAGGTATGTAGGTAGAAATCAGACAGTAGGGAGGTGCAGTCAGGTATGTAGGTAGAAATCAGACAGTGGGGAGGTGCAGTCAGTCAGGTATGTAGGTAGAAATCAGACAGTAGGGAGGTGCAGTCAGTCAGGTATGTAGGTAGAAATCAGACAGTAGGGAGGTGCAGTCAGTCAGGTATGTAGGCAGAAATCAGACAGTGGGGAGGTGCAGTCAGTCAGGTGTGAGGATGAGGAGAAGAAAGAGACTGCAGACAGACAGACAGACAGACAGAAAGACAGACAGACAGACAGACCGACCTGTGAGGATGAGGAGAAGAAAGACACTACAGACAGACAGACAGACAGACAGACAGAAAGAAAGACAGACAGACAGACCTGCGGTTGCTGGCAGTTGTTGTCCACACGGAGGTTCCTGATGTTGTCACCATGGAGATAGATCAGGCCTGGTCCTCCTGCCTCCGCTCCACTGCCCCCTGGTACAGTGACACAACAAGAGACTGAGAAATAACACAACACAGAGACTGAGGCATAACACAACACAGAGACTGAGAAATAACACAACACAGAGACTGAGGCATAACACAACACAGAGACTGAGACATAACACAACACAGAGACTGATACATAACACAACACAGAGACTGATACATAACACAACACAGAGACTGAGGCATAACACAACACAGAGACTGATACATAACACAACACAGAGACTGAGACATAACACAACACAGAGACTGAGACATAACACAACACAGAGACTGAGAAATAACACAACACAGAGACTGAGAAATAACACAACACAGAGACTGAGGCATAACACAACACAGAGACTGAGACATAACACAACAAGAGACTGAGGCATAACACAACACAGAGACTGAGGCATAACACAACACAGAGACTGAGACATAACACAACACAGAGACTGAGACATAACACAACACAGAGACTGAGACATAACACAACACAGAGACTGAGAAATAACACAGAGACTGAGACATAACACAACACAGAGACTGAGACATAACACAACACAGAGACTGAGACATAACCCAACACAGAGACTGAGACATAACCCAACACAGAGACTGAGACATAACCCAACACAGAGACTGAGAAATAACACAGAGACTGAGAAATAGCACAACATAGAGACTGAGACATAACCCAACACAGAGACTGAGACATAACACAGAGACTGAGACATAACCCAACACAGAGACTGAGACATAACACAACACAGAGACTGAGACATAACACAACACAGAGACTGAGACATAACAACACAGAGACTGAGACATAACACAACACAGAGACTGAGACATAACAACACAGAGACTGAGAAATAACACAACACAGAGACTGAGAAATAACACAACACAGAGACTGAGAAATAACACAACACAGAGACTGAGAAATAACCTAACGTAAGCACGTGTCCGCGCACGGTCGCACATCAATCAAACATGGTCACATGCTTCTAAGAACAAAAGAAACTTTCATTACCTTAACTTACACATGAATACCAGCACACACATGCCATCACTTTAGCACTATACACACACACACACACACACACACACACACACACACACACACACACACACTGACAGACCTCCAGGGACACACAGCTCTACAGACAGGAAGGAAGGTTATCACCCACCAAAAGCTTGTTTGTTTGACATTGTATTATAGTCCCAGCGGAATTACTCCGATTTCAGGACTGTGGTGGCCAGTCATCCCCACCTGAGCACCTGGGGCCACCTTTAAAAAAAGTACAATTCTGAAGCCACTTGTGCCAGGCACAGCACGAGAGTACAGCACGAGCTTGATCTGTCTATCATCATGATTTACCCACCATGAGCGGAGACGTGTCCGCTTTTGAAGGTGCCGGTGGTGAAGGTGACGAAGACACGCCCTCCAGCCCCTCCCCCTCCTCCTCCCAGCCCCTTGCCGCCATTGCTGGACAGACTTCCGCTTCCGCTGAACCCTCTGCAGCGCACGCGCAGTGATCCTCCGCTGCCTCCACCGGCATTTGTGGCCTGAACAACAAGAAGAAGAGGAGGAGGAGGGAAGGTCAGACATGGGCTGTCTGATATTGAGGGTGAAGCAAACCGCTACTCTGAGTTTTTTCTGTAGATCCAGTTGTTATTCTGGACCAGAAAAACTTTGACTGTCTTAGAAAGAGACATGACACATTTCAAAGGTGTGACACTTCCCACAGCACCCCTTCCCTGATGAACTGGTCAGACCGAATCTGACCTGGTCACCATCGTCTTCAAAGCCACCCCCAGCCATGAATGTGGTTTGAATGGTTTTCATTGTGAGTAAGATATCTCACACCCGTGCAGCAGTCTTCTGAAACGCTGTCAAAGGATAACAAAATGAGTAAACAGTCATATAAATCAAAGAATAAAATTAATAATCAATACAGCAGCAGTATCCAAGTCACCGTGGCATCCTTCCCATCCACATGAACAGATGAGTACATAGTTACAGGAATAAAGAAAGAAAGAAAGAAAAAAGAAGCAGTATCTGACTCATCGCGGCATCCACCCAATCCACATAAACAAATGAGAACACAGTCAAATAAATAATAAATGAATAAATAAATAGATAAATAAATGAATGAATAAACAGATAAAGAAATAAAATAAAAAATCTTCCGTATGTATCTCATCGTGGCATCCACGCAGTCCACACAAATGAATGAGTACACAGTCAAATAAATGAATAAATAGATACATAAATCAATGAATCAACAGATACAGAAATAAAATCCAGATCTTCAGTATGTAACTCATCGTGGCATCCGTGCAGTCCACACGAATGAATGAGTACATAGTGAAATAAATGAATAAATAGATAAATAAACGAATAAATGAAGAAACAGATAAAGAAATAAAATAAAAATCTTCAGAATATAACTCATCGTGGCATCCATGCAGTCCACACCAACGAATGAGTACACAGTAAAATAAATGAAAAAATAGATACATAAATCAATGAATCAACAGATACAGAAATAGAATCCGGATCTTCAGAATGCAACTCACGGTGGCATCCATGCCGTCCACACTGACAGAGCCGTTGACGCTGAGGTCTCCCGTGACGACCAGGTCCAGGAAGCCCCCGCCCCTGCCCCCCGCCCCGCCCCCGCTGCCTGAGCTGCCCCCGCCCCCGCTGCCCGACGTGTCGGCCTCGTAGATGGAGCCGTAGGGGAGGAGGGTGGCCAGGGTGAAGGGGGGCGAGGTGCCCCCCCTCCCTCCCCGGCCCCCGTGACTGGCGCCGCTGCCTCCTGTGGAACTGGCCACACCGGCCCCTGTGTCAGAGCAAGCGACCGTTAGTAACGGACAGACTGACAGACAGACAGACGTCAACATGTCAACATCATGATTATGTGATATGTGTCAGTGATGGTTAGCAAGAGACACACGTGACCATCACATAACCTAACAGAGACTGAGAAATAACCTGACACAGAGACTGAGAAACAACAACAGATGTGACCATCACATGTGACCTATGCCAGTGATGGTAAGGAACAGACGTGAACATCATAATTACGTGACCTGTCTTAACATCACATGTGAAATATTGTTTAGCAACAGACAGACGTGACCATCACATGTAACCTATGCCAGTGATGGTTAAGAACAGACGTGTCCATCATTTGCGACCTGTGACATCACAGTGATGGTTGGGAACATAGTGACCATCACATGTGACCTATGATATCACAGTGACGGTTGGGAATATAGGAACATAGTGACTATGTCATGTGATTCATCATACCACAGAAAAGTCAGTGTATAGTGGGTCCCTGCATCCTGCCGCCCATCAAACCAAAAGCAAAAAGAGAAAACAAAACCCACGTTGCCATTCCAGACAGGGAAACTGCAACACAGTGAATGATGATGATGATGATGATGATGATGATGATGATGACGACGACGAGGACGACGTGATGATAATGAATAAAGAAAGGCAGCAATGATTTAGGAGAAACGGTAACAATTTAGAAAGAGCAGTGACTGATCATTTTTAGAAGAGCAGTGATAATTCAGGAAGAGCAGTGATAATTCAGAGAGTGATAATTCAGAAAGAGGAGTGATAATTCAGAAAGAGGAGTGATAATTCAGAAAGAGCAGTGATAATTCAGAAAGAGGAGTGATAATGCAGGAAGAACAGTAATCATTTAGGAAGAGCAGTGATAATGATTTTTTTAAAAAACAGGGATGGATGAGGAAGGGGGACAATCCACCATGGCGGCAGAGCAGGGGTGAAGAAGGGGAAAGCACTGACCAGGTCCGGCGTTGCTGAGGAACCCTCCGCCAGCCGCCGTCACGCGGCCGCCCACAGTGACGTCATCAGCCACCACCTTCACCCGGTCCCCCTTCAGCGTGCCCTCCACCACCACCCTGCTGACGTTCAACACTGCCACGGGCGACACGGACTGCCCACCCGGGGTGGGCTTCTGGTACCCGACATCCAGCGTCCCTCCAGCCTGTATCTCCAGCCGCCCGCAGAGGACGTGGTTGGCGGCCAGAGAGGCCTGCCTGGTGCCCAGCCTGACGCTGCCCCCAGAGCTGACCACCAGGTGGCTGCTGTTGGCGGGGAAGGAGGGGGGAGGGCGGATGGTGATGGGGGTCAGGGACTCCAGCAGGCCGGCCACCTCCGCGTAGCCCAGGAAGAAGGTGTCGTTGGGGGCGAAGGTCAGCTGGCCTTTGGGGCCCACCTCCAGGTGGTTCCACCCG
>CM054166.1:4857068-4999568 GCA_028751875.1 Rapana venosa
CAGGTGGCGGCTCCTGGAGAGGACAACTTTATTTTATTGTTTTAAATGTTATTCTTTTATATCGAGGATAATGGAATAAGCACTTATGTGCTTTTTTACATCCAGTCCCCGTGTGTATGCGGATTTGTGAATTCTGTCATCTGTTCCCACCGGCACACAATGGCCTACTCTTACGAAAAGCGGAACAGGATTTAACGTGTGCGCAAGATGTTCTGCATGCGTTCACACACGGGGCCTCGGTTTAAAGTCTCATCCGAAGGACTTTTGTGGAGAGTGGAGTCTGCATCTGATGTTAACTCCAGGGGAAAATATCCCCTTGAACGGGAATCGAACCCAGGTCGTCAAATTGCGAGCGCAATGTTCTAACCACTAGGCTATGCCGTCCCCTCATTGAATGAGGCATCTCCAGAAACTGTCAGTCCCTGTGTGCAGAGACAGAGAGAGGGGAAGAGAAAGAGACAGAGGAAGGGAGGGACAGACAGACAGACAGACAGACAGACAGACAGACAGGCAGGCAGGCAGGCAGGCAGGCAGGCAGGCAGGCAAATAGACAGACAGACAGGTGGGCGGGCAGAAAGGCCCTCAGGCAGACTGACTTCTTCAGGTTCCCTGGTCATGCTGTGTTGAAGGTAGGCCAGACTGCAGGATATGGGAGGAAGTTTGTGGGCCTGTGTCACAGGGGATTGGTCAGTGTGGGATATTTTCAGGTGATGGAGATGGAATAGGATCTGGCAGTGTCCTGTTTGCAGTCTGAAGATGGCAACTTGAGCAACTCTATCTAGCTCAAGAATGCCGTGATTTTCGTCTTCTGTCCTGATGTCCAGGTGCTGGCACCATGCTTTCCTGAAGCTGTTTCTCAGGATTGTCATCACCTTACTACAGGACACTGGGTGGGCTGGCTGCTCCAAGTTGCTGCCTGCCTTGGATAGGCCGTCCACCTCTTCATTGCCCCCTATGCCACAGTGGTAAGGGATCCACTGCAGCACCACCATAGTTCTCTGGCTGAGGAGGCTTAGTACTTGTCTGATGTCTCTTAGGATCTGCTCTCCTCCTGGTGTCTGGTGTCAGACTGTGCAGGATGGACTTGCAGTCAGTCAGGAACACTGTGGTGGTTGGTAATGTGTTCTCCTGGCTGACAGTCTGGGCTGCAAGTAGCAGAGCCCAGGCCTCAGCACGGTCACTGGTGGACAGACAGAGTGTCTGTGGCCAGAGACTTGCTGGTGGTCCTGCCATCAGGGAATCTGATGTATGCCCTGGTTCCTTCATTCTTCACCCTTTCTTCAGCAGACCCATCTGTATAATATTGTGCTCTTGTCCAGGCATTGGGAGGGTACCTAGTGTTCAGGGTTTCCAGTGTCAGTGACTTTAGGTCAGTGTCTATGTGGCACTCTTTTCTCCCAACACCTGGGATGTTGAGCGTGATGGCTGGGGTGCCTGTCTGCCAGTCCTCTTAGTCCTGGAGGGATTCAGGCGGCTGTTTGGATATCTGTTTGCAGGCCAAAAGTGTCGTGCCTGATCCTCTCCCGTGCTTGTCACTCTGCAGGAGGTCTGCCCGCTGGCCTCAGCTGACAAATCCTGACTTCAGGGCAGCTCATTACAAAAGTTCATCACAAAAAGTTTCAGAGTTGCTTGAAAAAAGGCAAGAGAATGGACTGGGTAGGCAGAAAATAAGAGAGAGGGGGGGGGGGGGGGAAGAGATGGAAGAAAAAACAATGACACAAAGGGACTGACAGAAAAAGGGGAAATTTCTCGCACAGAATTTCCAGAAAGTGGTGATGTTTAATCTGAAAGAGTCCCCGGCATCACAATAGGGGAAAGGGCAGGGGTGGTGGTGGCAGAGAGACACCTAGACAGACAGACAGACAGACTGCCTGAAATGAGAGACAGTTCGACAGACAGATCGATTGACAGGACAGACAGACAGACAGACAGGGCAAAGTAGGGTCCTGCAGGGTATTATCAACTGACCTGTGGTAGCCAGGTCAATGTCACTGTCAGTCACACGAAGCCCCGCCTTCTGGGCCAGATTGTCCAATCGGAGCTCTCCCACAGAGGCGGCCCCCTGCTGTAGTGTGAAGACTGTCCCCGCCCCTCCCGAACCTCCTGTGTGTACATCATACACAGGCCAGTCAGCATGGCAGCAACCACTGCACTGTTATACATAGCCCATGTATTTATTTGTTTATTTCTTCTTCTTTTATTGCGAGGATAATGGAATAAACACTCATGTGCTTTTTTTTACATCCAGTCCCCATGTGTATGCAGTTTCGTCAATTTTGTCATCTGTTCCCACCATCACACAATAGCCTACTCTTCCGAAAAGCAGAACGGGTTTTAACGTGTGCGCAAGATCCTCTGCGTGCGTTCGCACACAGGACCTGGGTTTATAGTCATCCGAAGGACTTTTGGGGGGAGTAGAGTCGGCACTGATGTTAACTCCTGAGGAAAAATCCTCTTGAACGAGATTCAAATCCGGGTTAGCAGATCACTAGCGCAACACTCTAACCACCAAGCTATCCTGTCCCCCTGGTAACAACAACAACAACAACAACAACAACAGTGTTACATGGCTGATGTAGTAGAGTGATTTCTTCACCACTGGGGCACTGCACTGAAATGTTCAGGCACACACATACATATTACAAAACACACACACACACACACACACACACACACACACACACACACACACACACACACACACACACGACCATTATGTTACTGCAGGATTGTAGCTATGGATGGTAATACATAAGGTAAAGGTCAAGGTGTCCCATAACCTATAAGGTCGTAGGGGAGCGAGGCGTCAGAGACCTCACTTCTCTAGGGGCCAGCATATTGAGGGCGGCGCCCATCTCCTCTCCCTCGCTGCTTTACCTTCCCTGACCCTAAACAGGGCAGGTACCCATTCACAGCTGGGTGAACTGGGGGACTGTACTCAAGCCAAGGCGCGCAAACGGTCACCCATCCAACTGGTAACCACGCTCGACGCTGCTTAACGCTCTGACCACTGAGCTATCCCGTCCCCGATAATACATAGTGCACGCGAAAAACCAACAGCAATAAACGAACAAAACCAAAACAAAACATGTGCATGCATGTATACATGTGATACATCAAGACAGGCACGCTACTACATACCACTGACAGGCGGAGACAGATTCACGTCCATGAACTCCGCTGTGGTTTCTGACAACAACAAAATGATACAATAGATATTGATTTCATTGCCTGTTGTTTCACGCAAACACACACACAAAGACACACGCACGCACACACGCACACACACACACACACAAAGACACACACACGCACGCACACACATGCGCACGCACACACATACACACACACACACACACATACACACACTTGGAAAGAGCTCCACGGTTGAGCAATGGTAAGATTTTTTTCGAATGCGATCGTTCTGGCACACCGTTAAGCTAGCCACATTCCGACTTCGGGGAGTTTAATATATTATTCCCAGATGACAAAAAAACAAAATACTGGGGGGGGAAAAAAGACAAATTCACCCTAGAGAGACACCATGTCTACCGGGGCTCTGTTGGTACAGAACACTCAGGACCAGACATCCCGTGTCTGTCTGTGTCGTTACAGCCTCAATACTGAGCAAACTTTAACACAAACAAACACATGAACAAGCCAAGAAAGTGGAGCATAGCAAACAATACAATACAGATAACATATCATAGACTGTCACCCCCCTTAAAAAACACACCTAAAACCCCCACACACACACATACACAAACACACACATACAATAAAAAAAAAATCCAAAAATCACTAAATGCGAATAGACGCTAAACTGAAGATATCACATACACGCACGCACGCACGCACGCACGCACGCACGCCGCGCGCGCGCGCGCGCACGCACGCACACACACACACACACACACACACACACACACACACACACACACACACAAAGAACGCTAAAAACAATTCAAAACAACAACAACAAAACATACAAAACTAAGCAACACAAAGAACGCTAAAAACAATTCAAAACAACAACAACAAAACATACAAAACTAAGCAAACAAGCCAAGAAACCCCAGAGCCAAAACTAAACACAGAAAACCTCGAATTAAACAGCTCTCTTGCCTTCAGCGCCTGGGCTTCATCACAGTTCTGGATTAAGCCATTGACGCTGGGGGCAACAACAGCAAAGTGAGAGGCTGTATGACAGTGGCTTTCTTTCCCACTCATGGAATTCCACTTTACAGCTTAGTCTTCAGTGATCGACTCTGACTCTGACTAGGAGGCTTGACTCGCACAGTCCTTATGTGCTGCAGCCCTGGGGGCTAGTTGGCCTTTGGAGAACATCTCCAACGCTGACTGTCCTTATGCCCACTTGGCCGAGAGAGTGGGGATGTGCTGTAGGCAAGGCATCTCCACTATAATAAAATTTTGTCCGATTTCCAAAACAGCAGCTGCCTCCTCTGCTGTTTTCGAGGTCACGTCGAACACGACGGGCAAACATAATGTCTACCACAGGCATATGATGACATAATGATCACAATATAAATGACTGTCCAAGAGCAATACAG
The DNA here is from genome assembly GCA_028751875.1 of Rapana venosa. NCBI lineage: Eukaryota > Metazoa > Mollusca > Gastropoda > Neogastropoda > Muricidae > Rapana > Rapana venosa. Next base: position 4,861,640 of record CM054166.1, read on the forward strand.
TATGTCAACCACAAACGGACATATAACGACATAATAGCAACAATATAACTGACCAGCTCTGTAGCTATACAGTATGTCTACCACAGACATAATATAATGACATAATGATAGCAACATAACTGACCAGTCCTTTAGCCATACAATATGTCAACCACAAACGACATATGATGACATAATAATAACAATGTAACTGACCAGCTCTGTAGCTATACAATATGTCTACCACAGACATAATATAATGACATAATGATAACAACATAACTGACCAGTCCTATAGCCATACAATATGTCAACCACAAACAGACATATGATGACATAATAATAATATAACTGACCATACTCGTGCTCTGTCAACCACAGACAGACATATGATGACATAATGACAACAACAACAACAACAACAACAGTACTGTAACTGACCAGCCCTGTAGCCATGCAGTCTGTCAACCACAGACAGATATATGATGACATAACGACAACAACAATAACAGGAATGATGTAGTAACTGACCAGCCCTGTAGCCGTAGAGGCGGGCGGTCATGGCCACGCTGCCAGTCCAGGTGAGCGGGTAGATTCGAACCTTGGAGGTGAGGACGGGGTGCACCAGCTGTCTGCGCACGATGGCCGAGTGGTCCGTGTTGCCGCTGATCTCCTCAGTGTAGTCCGCGTCCTGCATCACTCGCTGCATGCACCACATACACACACACATACATACATACACATACATACATACACACACACACACATACATACATACATACATACACACACACACACACACATACATACATACATATACATACATACATACACACACCACACACACACACATACATACATACATATACACACACACACATACCACACACACCACACACACACACATACATACACACCACACACCACACATACAACACACACAACACATACACACACACACCACACACATACATACATACATACACACACACACACACACATACATACATACATACACACACACACCACACACAAAAACATACACACAAACACATACACACATACACACACACACATAAACACACTTCATCAGTGAATATGTTTTCAAACACACACACATACACACACGCACACACACACACACACACACACACACACACACACACACAAACACACACATACACACACAACACACACACAAAACACACTCACAAACACAGACACTTCATCAGTGAATATGTTTTCAAACACACTCACACACTTACATCCCGTTTGGGCCCGAAACTTTTCCCCCATCCATTAGACCATGAGTGGTAGTCTGGGCGCTAGTCTTTCGGATGAGACGATAAACCGAGGTCCCGTGTGTTGCACATAATTATTCAGCGCACGTAAAAGAACCCACGGCAACAAGAGAGTTGTCCCTGGCAAAATGCTTAGAAAAAAGCCACTCTGATAGGGAAACAAATAATTGCAGACCAAAAAAAAAAAAAAGGGTGGCGCTGCTCTTGTGGCGACACGCTCTCCCCGGGGGAGAGCAGCCCGAATTTCACGCAGAAAAATCTGCGTGACTTAAAGTGATATAAATAAAATAAATAAATAAAACAAACACACACACAACACACACACACACACACACACACACACACACACACACACACACACACACACAACACACACCACCACCACCTTAAGATATGAAATAAACGTTATCACTGACACTACTGGTGGATAGGGGGGGGGGGGGGTAGGAGTCTGATGCACGAATGGGGGAACAGCGAAACGTACAAGGGATACATGACAGTGTTCACCTGAACACACGTCTTTCTTCTGGCCAACTCCAGCTCTGCCTGCAGGCATTAGCACAACACAACACAACACAACACAACACAACACAACACAACACAACAGAGACCTATGAGGTGAGGTGCGAACAGCAGCCACAACGCCTTAGATCTATAGTCATCTAACAACAGCCAACCAACCAACAAAACTGCTTTCTAAGGGAACGACATCAACAACCCCACGCCCTGTCTTTCTCACCCAGTTCTTGGCCCTGTCGTCATACACTTCCACACGGTACTTGGTGACGTAATCGCTGCTGGTGACGCCACCTCGGGTCTCCAGGGCGGTGACGTAATAGCCTTGCTGGGCGGGGGGCCGGAGCTCCAGGTAGTGGGGGGTGGAGGAGGGGTTGGGTCGCCATGACCTGGAGTTGTCGCGGTCAGGGTCAGCAGTCCTTGGAGTGTAGGGGAGGGATCCTGACAGTGCCGGCTGGGAGGAGGCTTCTGCCCCGCCTGTGCACACACACCATACATACACCACACAGCCACAACATCACACACACAACCACACATACCATACCACACACCACACCACACAACCATACACCAACACCACCAACAACCCCACACCCAACCTACCATACACCACACCCAACACCCACCACACATACATACAACCCTACACCACACCACACATACCATACACCCACACACCACACCAGAATACATACACCACACCACACCACACCATCACAACACCACAGCCCATACACCACACATACACCCCACACCACACCATACATCACCAAAACACACCACACCATACACACCCACAACACACACACATACACCACACCACACCATACACACCACACATACACACCACACATACACACCATACATACACCCACACCACACACACACCACACACAACACACCACACATACATACCAACACCACACATACACCATACGTACACCACACCACACACACACCACACACCACAAACACATACCACACCACACACACACCACACCACACACACCACACCACACACACAATACCACACCACACACACACCACCACACAACCACACCACCACACCACACTACAACCACACCACCATACACACCACACACCACCACACCACCAACACACCACACACATACACCACACCACCCCACATGCACCACACCACACACACCACACACAACAACCACACCACACACACATACCACCACCACACACCCATACCACACCCACCCCCCACCATAACACCACCCACACCACACACCATACCACACCACACCCAACACACCCACACAATACACACCACACATACACCACACCACACCACCTACCACACCACCACACACACATACCACACACCACACCATACACACCACACATACACCACACCACACCATACCAACATACATACCATACACCACACACACCACACCATACATACACACACCACACATACAACACATACACACCACACATACACCATACGTACACCACACCACACACACACCCACACATACACCACACCACACACACCACACACACACCACACCACACCACATACCACACCCACACACACACCACACCACACGATACACACCACACCCACACCACCATACACACCACACACACCACACCATACACACCACACAATACACACCACACATGCACCCACACCACACACACACCACACACACATACCACAACCACACACCACACCATACCCAAACCAACACACACCCCACACAACACCATACACACACACCCATACACACCACACATAACACCACCTACCACACACACATACACCCACACCACACATACCACACCACACACACATACCACACCACACACCACACCATACACACCACACCACACCACACACCACCACCACACACACACACCCCACACACACCACACACCATACACACACCACACCACACACACCACACACACATACACACACATACACACACCCTGCACTGTTAGCTTATATTATCATAGCTCAGCTGGTGAAGTTTCTCTCCTCACTATTCATTTGTTTTATTTCATTCTTTTATGTCCAGGATAATGGAATAAGCACTCATGTGGGCTTTTTTACATCCAGTCCCTGTGTGTATGCAGTTTTGTGAATTCTGTCATCTGTTCCCACCGACACATAATGGCCTACTCTTACAAAAAAGGGGAACAGGATTTAATGTGTGCGCAAGATGTTCTGCGCGCGTTTGCACACGGGACCTTAGTTTACAATCTCATCCGAAGGACTTTTGGGGGGAGTGGGGTGGGCATTGATGTTAAAACGCCAGGAGAAAAATCTCCTTGAATGAGATTCGAACCCGGGTCGGCTGATTACGAACGCAATGTGCAACGCTCTAACAATCTAACCACCCGGTTATCCGTGTGTGTGGGGGGGGGGGGGGGGTGGAGGAGAGGAGAGGAGAGAGAGAGGGGGGGGGGGGGGGGGGGGGGGGGCAGAGAGAACAACGGACGAGGCCATAAACCAAGGCCGCGCGTGCAAACACACGAACATCTTGCGCACACGTTAAAAACCCGTTCCGCTTTTTGGAAGAGTACCCCTTTCAGTCCAGAACCTGGGTATACCTGTCAGGAAAGAGTGAGGCCAGGACAATCCTGAGGAACCGCTTCAGGAAAGTCTGGTGCGGCGCCTGGACACACTCTCCTCTCATATCCTGCAGTCTTGTCCTGCCTTCAGCACCCTGAGACACCACCAGACGTGGTGGCCCAGCCCAGTAGAGCTCTGACAGGAACACCTGTAGGGAGCGGTGGAGCCACTACCACAGACTGCAGACTTTGCCATCCATGATTAAGGATTTGAGCATGGCCAGGTTTTGAAGAAGGAGGAGGAGGAGGAGGAGGATGATCCAAAGAAATAGGCTCCCTTCTTTCCAGACACTGTGGGGATATCCAATGTCTCTCTTTCCTCCCTCGCTCTCCTTCCATCTCTACCAGCCCCCCTTCCCCTGTCCCGTCCTATATGACACTCCTGCCTCCCAGCAGCCACAGCAACATCATCACCCTCGTTGTCCACATCCTCCTGAGCTACAACACCACCACCAACAACAGCAGCCAGACTGAAGAAAGGCAGGCACCGACCTCCCACGGTCATGGAAACATCGTCCTCGTTCTCTAAAACATCCTGATCTCCAACCCTAACAACAACACCAACAACATCATCAACACCAATACCTATAATGAAAAGGCAGGCACCTAACCCCCAGACGTCTTGAAGCTAAGTAAGCATCATCCTCGTTCTTCACATCATCCTGATCTACAGCAATACCAACACCCCCATCAACTCCGCCATCAACACCACCACCATCACCACCACCACCACCACCATCACCACCACCACCACCGCCACCACCACCACCACCACCATCACCACCACCACCAGCACCACCACCACCACCACCACCACCACCACCACCACCACCAGCACCACCACCACCACCATCAACACCACCACCACCACCACCTTCACCACCACCACCACCACCACCACCACCTTCACCACCACCACCACCACCACCACCACCTTCACCACCACCACCACCACCACCACCACCTTCACCACCACCACCACCACCACCAGCATCAGCATCACCTACCTCCCAGTCCCCCCGGAGCCAAGGTCTGTCCTGCAAAGACGCTGGAGTTGTAGCTCAGAGCCAGACGGCCTCCCCCGCCCCCTCCTCCTCTCCCGCCGCCCCCGCTGCCCCCCATCCCCCCGCCGGCCAGCATCAGCCCCCCTCCCTGCAGCAGGTTGGCCCTCACCTGCACAGACCCCCCGCCACCTCCGCCACACTTCCCCGCCCCTCCATCGCGACCTTGAACCGTGATGACCCCGTCGACCTTGAGACGGGAGGTGAGGGTCAGCTTCAGGACTCCCCCTCCTGACCCCCCACAGGAGCTGGCCCCTCCCCCCCCTCCCCCTGCCGTCACTGGAGAGTGAAAACTGCCTTGAGTGCGGGACTGCGATGACGTCAGAAAGGACCCACCGGGGTGACCTCCCCTGCCCGCGTGAGCTCCTGCACACACACACACACAGACAGACAAACACACACACACACACACACACAGATCACACACACACACACACACACACACACACACACACAGATCACACACACACACACACACCTAATATCACTAAGAGTGAACAGACGTTGAATTGAAGACAACACACACACAGACACACACACACAGACTTTAATCTCTGGATCAACCTACATTTCCAGTCTTACATTTCTCTGCAGCACCCACCTGAATATCAATGTGGAAAGTGCAGTCAGTATATGCCAGCATGTGTGCGTGTATGTGTATGTCGCTAGGTGTGTGCATAAACGTGCGCGCGCGTGTGTGTGTGTGTATGCTTGACTTTTTTTTTTAATCACGCGTTGCACACACACTGCTGATGGGAGTTCCAAAGACTAGCGCTCAGACCACTGCTTTTGGTTCAATGGACAGGGCTTAAGTCCGGCTTTAAACGGGATGAGGATCCAGGACTTCTGACATTTTAGATATAGTTGTTGTTATAATTACACGTATTGGTTAGAACACCAATCAACATGACCGGTACTCTGGGCTTTGGGCTCCTTTCGTTTGTTGTGGTTTGATTTGTTTGTTTGTTTATTTGGGGGCCTCTCCCCAGGGGACGGGATAGCTCAGTGGTCGGAGCACTCGCTTTCCCCCAGCCAAGTTAAGCAGCGTCGAGCGTGGTTACCAGTTGGATGGGTGACCGTTTGCGCGCCTTGGCTTCAGTACAGTTCCCCCAGTTCACCCAGCTGTAAATGGGTACCTGTCCTCTTTAGGGTCAGGGAAGGTAAAGCAGCGAGGGAGAGGAGATGGGCGCCGCCCTCAATATGCTGGCCCTAGAGAAGTGAGGTCTCTGACGCCTCGCTCCCCTACGACCTTATAGGTTATGGGACACCTTTACCTTTACCTTCTACCCAGTTTGATGCTGGCAAGGAATTCCTAGGACAGCCCCGTCCTCTTGCAATGCCCACGGCGAGAGGGTAGGTGGGGTCTTCATGCAGGGCTGAACGCTCTTCTATTCCGTCTCTACGCACTGACGGCTGTGGGTGTCCGTGATCTTTCAAAATGGCTTTGAACTTCAATCGCTGTCATTGTGAACACACAGGCACACCGGGTGTAATGGAGGGTGTCCATCTTTGAGTCAGTAACCGGACTAAAGGACGGTGCATGCGTACCCTACAGGCACCCCGGGTGCACTAGGGAGTGCCAGTCTTTGATGTGATCGATGACAGTCCTCAGCACGGATGCATACATTACTCGCTTTGTGATCACTGTCACCGAGACATCTTGGCAGGGGGCAGCACTCCGTCTTCACGGGAGAGGTGAAGACTGATTTCGCTCAATCAGACATGCTGGTTGTTTGTCTGTCTGTCTGTCCTGTCTGACTGTCTGTTTGTTTGGCGCTTTGTTAACAAATTCCGCAGTTAGCTTTCTGTCAAGGACGGAGAGCAGACAAGAGTTGCCAAATACACCCCATTGTCCCTAACAGATGTCAGTCCCTGCGTTGTTGTCCTTCCCCGCCACCCTTCCCCAGTGCCTGTTTCCGAGCACAACAGGTCGCGGGGCCAGGCATGTGCATGCATGCAGACAGCTCACCTTTGACAGTGTGTTCAAGACGAAGGCTTCAGTTGTCCTTTCTAACCAGGACACAACCTTCTTTACACAGAACTGAGGCACACCCCATACTTACTATTCATCATTCAGATCATATTATTTATATATAACCAAAAAAAAAAAAGCTGATGCCACTTTCTGCTCCTCGTCTACAGCTCCGAGGACCACCACCGGTAAGATTTTTGCATCTAATTATGCGACCGTTTCTCCACCATGCAGGTAGCCGTATTCCAGCTTCAGAAGCAACATTTAACAGATCGAAAGTCAGTTTACAGATCGAAAGTCAGTTTACAGAAAATGTGTAAGCAGCGACCAGGGAGGTGCATATGCCGAGAAACCTTTATCCCCTGTCTGGCTTTGGCGGTGTGTGTGTGCGTGCGTGCGTGCATGCGTGCGTGCGTGCGTGCGTGCGTGCGTGCGCGCGCGCGCGCGCGCGCGGTGTGTGTGTGTGTGTGTGTGTGTGTGTGTGTGTGTGTGTGTGTGTGTGTGTGTGTGTGCGTGCGATATTTATTCTTTAATTCTTTTTATGTCGAAGATAATAGAATACGCACTCATGTGCTTTTTTACCTCTAGTCCCCGCGTGTATGCAGTTTTGTAAATGTTGTCATCCGTTCCCACCCGCACACAATGGCCTAGTCTTCCGAAAAGTGGAACGGGTTTTAACATGTGCGCAAGATGTTCTGCGTGCGTTCACACACTGGACCTCGGTTTATAATCTCATCCGAAGGACTTTGGAGATTAGGAGGGGGTGGGGAGAGTGGAGTCGGCACTGATGTTAACTCCAGAGGAAAAATCCTCTTGAACGGGAATCGAACTCGGGTCAGCAGGTCACGAGCGCATCCCGCTGACCACCAGCCTGTCCCGCCCCGTGTGTGGTCTCCACTTCTGTCTGGCTTCAACCAGGATGTGTCGAGAGAACGCCTGTCTTTGTCGTCACTCCTGTCGTCTGTTTCTAAAGTAAGTATCCACATCAGCCCATGGAGCATAGGGGCAGATGGTCTTCCGTTCCTCGTTAGGTCATCTGTCTTTATTAAAGTCTCCCCTTTTTTGTTTACATCATGGAGTATGGGGTAGACTGCCTTCAGAGTTAACTGTAGAACGTCCATACACTTTGGAGATGACGCCATGATTATTATATTAATAAGGGGTTCAATTACCATTTCATGTTTTGCTCCATGGAGTATGGAGTAGACTGCCTTCAGAGTTAACAACTGTACAATGTCCGTACACTCTGGAGATGACGCCTTGATTGAGGTCCTTCTATGAAGGGGCTCCATTACCATTCACTTGGTTTCATTTCAAGCGGAGAAAAGTGAACCTCCCCCATAAAGCCTGAATTCCCTGAATGGCTCGGGTCATTAAACATGGCATGACTGGATAGGTTTCCACGCGCTAACTGTCCTCCCCACCCCTCCCCTCCACCCAGCAAATGTTTCCCCCATCCCTCCTCCTCACCCTCAGCCCCCCCCCCCCCTTCCTCCCTCTTCCCCCATGCTGACGTCACCCCTTTAGCAGTACAGGCCAAGTGAAGATGGAAGTGTTCATCAATCAACAGTCAAGACAACTCGTCCCCCAAGTGCATCTCTGTACAGGCTGGTGGTGTCTGTTTTATCGCGGTGGGTATACTGCCGTTACTGATCACACCCTCACTAATCCGATTTTCAAACCAACCAACCGACAAACCAACCAACCAACAAACAAGCGATCCAATACATGCCAAACAAGCAAGTCATCAACCAAGCAATCACGGAAACAAAAAGGGGGTTGAAGTATAATGACAGAAACACGAAGGTGAAGAGACTGTCCAGCATGTTCTAAAAGACATCCCAGCCAGCCACGGCATATTCTCCGTCAGGTCCACCTCTGCATCTTCTTCTTCTTCGTTGTAGAACGCTCAGACAGCAACCATTGTTGTCTGTCATATGGGCGAAAATACGTTGTGTTGCCGTTAAGCCCCTGACAAGTCAGGACCAGCACACCCGACTTCGGCATGGAAGAGGATTGTTATTTTTTAAAAAGTATTTCTGGGGGGAGGGGGGGGGGGGGAGGCAGGAGAATGGACCAAATAGACAAGAAGGAGGTAACAGGAAGAAAAGGCAGAAACAAAGAGAGGGATAGAAAAGAAGGAATTGCAAGCACAGAATGTCCAGAAGGTAGGATGCTATTCACACGGACAGCCTCTGGCATACCAACATTCACACAATCTCGCTTTTGGAAAGCGGTGGAACAGTTACAAATTACAAAAACTTTCCCGGCTATGTAAAAAGCCATTGATACCTGAAAATAAGAATGTTATTTAAATACACACGGATGGATAAGCGGTGGATGACTGTTTTCAGCATTATCAAATCAAAGGTAGGTATCGTCCTTATTTTGAAAGGTAGACACGAAACATGATAGTCGATAGCTGTCTCGGCCCTCAACTAATCAAAGAGCATGGCGCATAGGAGTACATTTGAAGCGGCAGAAACAAAGGACATAGTATCAAACACTATCCTCTGGCAGCTAAAACGACCATGAAATGATGATTCTTCAGGTCCAGGCAGGAGAGAGGTGAGACTTGTTGTAATGGGCAGAAAGTAAATAGTCACTTAGTAGAAGGTAAACCACCATTCTCCATAATCTCCTCCTGGTCATCGACAGAGAGAAGGAGAGCAGTGAGAGAGAGAGAGTAAGAAAAGTAGATAGACACTCTCAGTATGAGGTACAACCACTTGTTGAGTTCAAGAGAGAGGAGAGAGGGAGGAGAGGAGAGAGGAAAGCAGAGAGAGAGAGAGAGAGGAAGACAGAAGGACAGAGACAGAGACAGACAGACAGACAGACAGAGAGAGAGACACACAGAGAGAGGACTCTGAACCCTGAAAGATTTATAAATTCATAAATAAGCCGTTGCCCATACATGAAGGGGTTGCTGATCTGTGACAAACAATTGCAGACAAATCCACAGCGGGGGGGCAACACCAAGCCTTGTGACATCACGACATCTCTCATTCTAAAGGCTTTGCATAAACCTAAAGCTGGATTGCTAAAGATAATTGTTGGGGTTACAACACCCCAGTAGCAAACAGTCTATTAGGATGGTGGGTATATAATAATAATAATAATAATAATATATGGAATTTATATAGCGCTGAATCTTGTAAAAAAAACAACAAATCGAAGCGCTTGCACTCAATATGGAATCTATTTGTGCCTATTGCCATTAAAGGTGAGAGAGAGAGAAATTGAAATTGAAAACGAAGTTTATTCAGTATAGGCCACAGCCCCTTCTGAATGGGGGTACAGGTAAATATGTAGAGAGAGAGAGAGACAGAGATAGACAGAGAGAGAGAGATGGAGAGGGAGGGAGGGAGGAAAGGAGAGACAGACAGACAGACAGAAGGACGGACGGACAGACAGACAGACAGACAGATTGTTTTTTATGAGCTTAACTCGACAGTTTCCTCTTTCACAAGATGATCCTTCCATTTTCTTTTCGTTCTTTGTGTTTTAGTTTTGCTGTATTCTTAAATTCCATCTACTGGGAAAAGTGAAGCTCCCTGAAATCTTCCTCCTTGCACCTTAAAAGCTATTAAACCACTACAAAACAGGAATAACAGAAATGGAGCTTGCAACAAACTGGTCACACCATTCCTGAGAAATCCGTTGGTTTTCCAAAAGCAGTGTATCTGTTGAAATGGTGTGTCAGTGGTGATTTGCTTGTTTGTTTTTCTTTTCTGTTTTGTGTCATTTGTTTGTTTGTTTGCTTTTTTTATAAGGGAGGAGGCGGGTGGAGAGGTTGCAAAACATCGTGACTAATTGGAGGGACGAAATTTTGTAAATATTTCCAAGGAGGGCATCCCTATTAGAATCCTTTCTGTGAGAAACCTTCACTGTCAACAGCGCAGGACTTTTGTGTGTGTGTGTGTGTGTGTGTGTGTGGTGTGTGTGTGTGTGTGTGTGTGTGTGTGTGTGTGTGTGTGTGTGTGTGTGTGTGGTGTGGGGTGTGTGTGTGTCTGTGTGTTGTGTGGAGAGAGAGAGGAGAGAGAGAGAGAGACAGACAGACAGACAGACAGACAGACAGACAATAGTGAGTCCTTTTATTTAGACAGACAGCCGCATTGCGATGTCGGGGGCAAAGATGTCGTTGAAAACTGCACTAAACCAAGCTGGTGGCACTCTTGAGCTCACACAAGGACTGTGAGTGTGAGTGTTCAGGATTGTTGTTGTTGTTGTTGTGCGTTCCCCAGCTTAACACTCTGGGGGGTCACCCAGAACGTGCACTCTGACTCACTCATCCCACCTGGAAATCACTGCGAGATTGAAATTGCACACTGCATGAGAAGTTTGCGTCTGTGACTGTTTTAAGTACCTCGCCATACATGCAGCCATGCTCGAACTTCAGAGGATTTTTTCCCCCTTTAAAGGAGAGTGCAGGTTGTTATGTTAAGAGCTTGTCATGGCTGAAGGCAATCTCAACACAACGTTTTACATCAACATAACAACATGTTAATGTAGACTTTGGCAATTAGCTGACATCACTAACTGACAGCTTTTGACACGGCGCCCGCCCTGCCTGACACAGACATGCCTGCCTGATAACACCCCCCCCCCCTTCCCCTCCTCCTCCTCCCCCCCCCCCTTCCCCTCCTCCTCCTCCCCCCCCCCCCCTTCCCCTCCTCCTTCCCCCCTCCATGTCTGTTCCTGGTGTAGGGATCCTGTGTTTCCCAGAACAGCCCCCTGACTGACTGTGTGGACAGCCACAGAAAGCACATTACCCCTCTCTTGTGATCTCTTTCCACTGGCTGCCTGTGCCACAAAGAATAAACTATAAGATCAGTACCCTCTGTTACAAATGTCTCCACAAAACAGCACCTTCCTACCTCTGTGAATGTCTCCACCTGTACACCCCTTCTCGTTCCCTTCGCTCTCCTGCAGATTCCTTGTGCTTACAAACACCTAGATTCAACCAGTCCACTGTTGGCTGTCGCTCTTTCTCTGTTTCTAGTCCATCGATTTGGAATGGCCTCCCTATCTCTCTTCGCCAAAGGCCTTCTTGTGACTCTTTTAAATCTGGCCTCAGGACATATTTGTTTCAAACCTAAGAATTTCCTCTCCTGTTTCATTTCATAGCTATCCCTGCTTTTCAACAGCCAAAAATTCCATCACCCTGCCAAAGTGTATAACGTGTGTGTGTGTGTGTGTGTGTGTGTGTGTGTGTGTGTGTGTGTTGTGTGTGTGTTGTTTGGACTTGTTAGAACTATTACTTGCTATTGGTTGCATGACTGTGTAAGAATAAGTTGAGTGCAAGTGCTTTGATTTGTCTGTGCAAGATACAGCGCTATATAAATTCCATTTATTATTATTATTATTATCATTATTATTATTATGGGGAACCACAGAGCTAATGATGCACAACACTGGCAGTGGGTCGTTAGGTAAGGGGGGGGGGGGTACGTGTGTGTGTGTTTGTGTGTGTATTTGTGTGTGTGTGCCTATGTCTATCCATATATAATTTTACGCGCGCGCACACACAGACACACACAGAGTCGTGTTATTGGAAGGTGAAAAGGACATGAGAGAGACAGAGACAGAGGCAGATAGAGACAGAGAGAACTCGAAAGGTTTAATCACAAAAAGGCCATTGGCCCATACATGAAAGGGGTTGCGGAAGTGCTTGTATTTTAGTGAGAAAAATAAAGAAAAGCACAAAAAATAAAAATATTATATAACCACAACCACCACAACAAAAATCAGTTACAAAAAATATGACTTAAGAAACCAAGATATCTCTTATTCTAACGGCTTTACACAAGTATAAAGCAAGGCTGTGCACAGTATCAGGGAGAGAGACAGACAGACAGACAGACAGACAGGAGAGAGAGAGAGGGAGAGACAATGACAACGGTTTATTGTGGTAAGCTTTCAAGCCCATTCACAAGGGGGCAGTAGGAAAAGGACTGAGCACACACATACATGTTTAACCAATATGTAAAAACAATTCACAGCTGCCCAAATAATCATTATGATATGGATTCCATATCGTGGTTTAACAGCTGCAACAAACACAGGTACACTGTAAACTATGATGATTATCATTTCTAGCAGGGGGAAAACACTGAACAAAATGTATTGCTGCTAAAGCTTTGCCAGCCATTCAGCAGGACCTCACTAACTCGCTGACCCAAGCGTTTGTGTTCAGGCAATTTACGTCATGTGCAAAACCAACTGAGATACCAGGAAGTTTAGGAGGAAACCATGTCAGCTAAGTTCTATCTTTCCCATGACTTGGCAACTTAGGGCCTAGTGGAGAGCGAAAGGCAGGCACTGGCGGCATGTTCAACATGCCTAACAATGAGACGACAGACAGACAGACAGACAGACAGTTGTTTCCATCAGAAGAAGGGCATTCCATACACACTGACAGAGGTCCCGGCCAGCATGCCGGGATGTTCACAGAAGGAATGATGACGGTGACAAGGGCAAGCCTCCTGGCCTGACAGCGTGCATACATACATCCAGTAGCTCAGACCTTCATAGCAAACGATAACTGAATGAACTTTTCAAAATATCTGACAGTGACATTCTGCAGGGATCTGCTGTGCTGGTGACAACAGAGACAGCCAGCCCTCTTCCTTCTGCCTGAAATGCTATGACATCAGGCAGTCTCATGTTCGCAGTAACTTTGGTGGGTTTTGACTTCTGTTTTGTTGTCTATCACCTGCCCTACTGCACACGAGCCTGGGCCCTCTTGAGGAATTAAAGAAGAGTGCAGACGTTTTGACACCCGTGTCGTTCCATACCTGTGGCAGGCAGAAGCTGAAATGGCTCATTATCATTCACTGCACGTGACATGGACTGACGGTTGATCAGTGACAGCAGGTGACCACGTCACTCAGGCTGTCATGACGCCGCCCACCCCAACCCTCTGTGCCAAGGGTCACGGGGCCTGGCGGAGTGGCCTGAACGTACTACTGATTCCAAGGTCAGAGTTCGGTGTTCGCCGCTGCCATGTTGAATGATATCTTCCCTTCAAGGCCAGCATGTGGGCTGACTGTCCTTATCTTGCACACGGGTCTGTCTGGCCTCGGTGTACTGTCATCCCGACAGGCTAGCACTCCGACCATGACTCAGTGTCTTGCGGACAGAGGAAAGTCTGGCTTCAGACAGAATTGTACCTGCCAACTCTGGCTTTCTGTAGGGGTGTTTTCTGCACAGGTACTAACTGAAAAGGTACCGTCTTTCTGATGGTTCTACAGCCAGCTGATGGTTCTGTAGTTATGTAGACAACTGATGGTTCTGTAGTTATGTAGGCAACTGATGTTATGTAGGCAACTGATGGTTCTGTAGTTATGTAGGCAACTGATGGTTCTGTAGTTATGTAGACCAACTGATGGTTCTGTAGTTATGTAGATAACTGATGGTTCTGTAGTTATGTAGATAACTGATGGTTCTGTAGTTATGTAGGCAACTGATGGTTCTGTAGACAACTGATGGTTCTGTAGTTATGTAGGCAACTGATGGTTCTGTAGACAACTGATGGTTCTGTAGTTATGTAGGCAACTGATGGTTCTGTAGTTATGTAGGCAACTGATGGTTCTGTAGTTATGTAGATAACTGATGGTTCTGTAGTTATGTAGATAACTGATGGTTCTGTAGTTATGTAGGCAACTGATGGTTCTGTAGTTATGTAGACCAACTGATGGTTCTGTAGTTATGTAGATAACTGATGGTTCTGTAGTTATGTAGGCAACTGATGGTTCTGTAGACAACTGATGGTTCTGTAGTTATGTAGGCAACTGATGGTTCTGTAGACAACTGATGGTTCTGTAGTTATGTAGGCAACTGATGGTTCTGTAGTTATGTAGGCAACTGATGGTTCTGTAGTTATGTAGATAACTGATGGTTCTGTAGTTATGTAGATAACTGATGGTTCTGTAGTTATGTAGGCAACTGATGGTTCTGTAGTTATGTAGACCAACTGATGGTTCTGTAGTTATGTAGATAACTGATGGTTCTGTAGTTATGTAGGCAACTGATGGTTCTGTAGACAACTGATGGTTCTGTAGTTAAGTAGACAATTGATGGTTCTGTAGTTATGTAGGCAACTGATGGTTCTGAAGTTATGTAGACAACTGATGGTTCTGTAGTTATGTAGATAACTGATGGTTCTGTAGTTATGTAGATAACTGATGGTTCTGTAGACAACTGACGGTTCTGTAGTTATGTAGGCAACTGATGGTTCTGTAGACAACTGATGGTTCTGTAGTTATGTAGGCAACTGATGGTTCTGTAGACAACTGATGGTTCTGTATTTATGTAGGAAACTGATGGTTCTGTAGTTATGTAGGCAACTGATGGTTCTGTAGACAACTGATGGTTCTGTAGTTATGTAGCAATGATGGTTCTGTAGCAACTGATGGTTCTGTAGTTAAGAGACAATGATGGTTCTGTAGTATTAGGCAACTGATGGTTCTGAAGTTATGTAGACAACTGATGGTTCTGTAGTTATGTAGACAACTGATGGTTCTGTAGTTATGTAGGCAACTGATGGTTCTGTAGACAACTGATGGTTCTGTAGTTATGTAGGCAACTGATGGTTCTGTAGATAACTGATGGTTCTGTAGTTAAGTAGACAATTGATGGTTCTGTAGTTATGTAGGCAACTGATGGTTCTGAAGTTATGTAGACAACTGATGGTTCTGTAGACAACTGATGGTTCTGTAGTTATGTAGGCAACTGATGGTTCTGTAGACAACTGATGGTTCTGTAGTTAAGTAGACAATTGATGGTTCTGTAGTTATGTAGGCAACTGATGGTTCTGAAGTTATGTAGACAACTGATGGTTCTGTAGTTATAGACAACTGATGGTTCTGTAGTTAGTAGGCAACTGCTGGTTCTGTAGTTATGTAGGCACTGTATGGTTCTGTAGTTATGTGGACAACTGATGGTTTCTGTAGTTATGTAGAGCAATCGATGGTTCTGTACTGTTATGTAGGCAACACGATGGTTCTGTAGTTATGTAGCAACCGATGGTTCTGTAGTTATGTAGACACCGATGTTCTGTCAGTTATAGAGCAACTGATGGTTCTGTAGTATGTAGACAACCGATGTTTCTGAGTAGTTATGTAGGCAACTGATGTTCTGTAGTTATGTAGAGACAACCGATGGTTCTGTAGTTATGTAGCAACTGATGGTTCTGTAGTTATGTAGGTAACTGATGTTCTGTAGTTATGTAGGCAACTGACTGGTTCTGTAGTTATGTAGGTAACTATGGTTCTCTAGTTATGTAGGCAAATGATGGTCTGTAGTTTGTAGATAACGATGGTTCTGTATTATGTAGGCAACTGATGATTCTGTAGTTATGTAGCAACTGATGTTCTGTAGTTATGAGGCAACTGATGTCTTAGTTATGTAGGTAACTGGGGTTTCTGAACTATGCAGGAATTGTGGTTCCTGTAGCGAACTCAGGACGAACAGCAGGCTTGTCTAAAAGGAAAGGAAATGTCATTGTGTGTAGACACTTCTTCCTTGACTGTGTATAGACATACGAGGATGTCCGTATAGCCATAGTTCTTCCTTGGCTGTCGTATAGCATTACTTGACTGTCGTTAGCCCTTAGCTCCTTCCTATGGGCTGTGCGTCTAAGAACATTAGTTCTTCCTTGGCTGTGTATAGTATTACTTGACTGGTCGTATAACATTACTTGACTGTCGTATAGACATTACTGACGTCGTATAACATTAGTTCTTCTGTGAATGTCGTTTAGAATTAAGTTCTCTTGGCTGTCGATAGACATAGTGCTCCTTGGCTGTGCGTATAGACATCAGATCTTCCTGGGCTCGTATAGAATCAGATCTCCTTGGACTGTCGTATAGACATTACACTTTCTGACTGTCGTATAGACATCACGCCATCTTTCCTTGGCTGTCGTATAGCATCAGTCTTCCTTAATGTCGTATAGACATCGATTTCCTGCTGTCGTTAGACATCAATCTTCCTTGGCTGTCTATAGAGCTCAGATTTTCCTGATGTCGTTAGACATCAGATCTTTCTGGCTGTCGTAAATATAGACATCAGATCTTCCTTGGACTGTCTATATAGCATCAGATCTTCTTAAGGCTGACGTAGAGACATTACTTCTTTCTTGACTGTTCGTATAGAACAGAACTCCTTGGCTGTACGTTAGCATAGTCCATTCCTTGCTGTCAGAGACCTTTCTTTTCTTGACGTAATTCTTTTTTCTCATCATATGAGTCAAAAATGCGTTGCAACTTGCCGTTAAGCGCCTGACAAGTCAGGCCTAGCGGCATCCGACTTCGACAAGGGAAAGAACTATTACCTTCACTGAACTTTCTGGAAAACAGGCAGGAGAGTGGCCTAAGTAGGCAGAAAATAGACGAAGAGGCGACAAGTTTACAAAGGAACAAAGCAGAAACCAAGAGAGGGATAGAAATGGGAATTCCTGCACATTTCAAATGGGATCTGATATATATGAAGCCGGTCTCACAGGGGAGGATGGTTGAACAACAAACCCGTCAGCGGATGGTGTTTCATGATGGTAGTCGGTTAACCGGCACGAATGGCCCTCTCTTTCAAACGAATGTTTTTTTTTATCGATGCGCATGATTTTTCCTATCGTGCTTTCGGGGCCTTTTCTAGTCAATCCACTGGATTGATGGATATTAAAAATTATGCGAACTTCCCTGCAACCCACCCGCCCCCTCCCTCCACACCCATCCCCTCCCGTCCAGTTATTTGGAATTTTCTTCCTATTTTTTCTCTGTTCCCGAACAGTATTGAGGACGGTTTCCAGATTGCTTCTTTACTGGTTACTATAAATCACTCATATCTGTCCTTACCTTTGAATCTCCATACCCCATCTTTGTATATTTTCGCCGCCGCGTGGTTCGTGCGGTGTGGGTAATCATACCGTTAGATCTAATTTGATGGTTGATGTTTGTACAGTTGAATGTATGGTCTTTGATTCGTTCTTTAAGATTGTCTTATAATTTCCATGTATCATTTCATTCATCATCATCATCATCAATCATCATCACATCATCATCATCATCATTATTTTCGTTATTATTATGCTACCTGATGAGCTGTATAAACTTGGCTGGTTTAAAATTCTATGACTTGGCTTTGGGGGGGGGGGGGGGGGGGGACCAACCCAACTTCCCTTCATTTCTCTTATTCATTGCTAGGTAAAAAATGTAATACATGCACAGAGAGAGAGAGAGAGAGAGAGAGAGAGAGAGAGAGAGAGAGAGAGAGAGAGAGAGAGAGAGAGAGGAGAGAGAGAGAGAGAGAGAGAGAGAGAGAGAGAGGAGAGAGAGAGAGAGAGAGTGTGTGTGTGTGTGTGTGTGTGTGTACTAGATGGTTTTTCTTTTGCAGTGACAGTGGTGACTTGTCGAGGGCGCAGCTATGTTAATCATGGGAGTGGGGGGTGGGGGTGGGGTGGAGCGGTGGTGGTGCAAAGCATTTGATGGTGATAACGGTCCGAAGACCTGTCTGATCTTGTCTGTCAGCCTATGTCCTGGATCTGACACTCGACACCTACCGGTAATTGTGACACACTGTACCTGTCTTCACACACACACACACACACACACACATACACCACACACACATACATCACCACACACACACACACACACACACACACACACACACACACACACACACACACACACACACACACACACACGCGGAAACCGAATCCAACCGAGTGTGACCGCGACAGAACTCTTGAAACGCCATTTATGTTTGTTGTTGTTGTTGTTGTTTTAACATCTGCTAACGTAAAGTGCGAGCGAACTTGGGGGGGGGGGGGGGGTATTGGAGGGGGGAGGGGTGGTGGTGGCAGGGTTTGGTGGAGGGTGGAATACTTCTAATATCTCCAACAAACGGAATGTGAACTGCACAACAAGGTATCAAGAGAAGCCAGAACTCAACTACGCAGTGGTAAACAAGTTTAGAATATAGATAGATAGATAGATAGATATAGATAGATATAGATAGATAGATAGATAGATATAGATAGATAGATATAGACATATATAGAATATATAGAATATATAGACATATATAGAATATATAGAATATATATATATATATATATTAAAGAAATTTTTTAACCACTATTATTTTTGCATAGTTTTCTTCTCTTTCTGTTTTTCATCTTTCGCTGGCAGCGGTGGTAGGCCACAAAATTATCTATTTATTCTTAGGCTGGCAATAGACACTTATAAATTCTGGAGGGTGTCTTGCTGTTACCTACCACAAAGGAGGAGTGAGGTTTCAAATAGTGCCGGGACCTCTGAAGAGTGCTCAACCAGGAGCCGAAACTCGAGTCAGGTCAGGCCAAAGGCATGGTCCTTACTCAAATATTCCCCTATTGCTGCCTTCAAAGTTTTATCTTGTAGTAATTTTTTTTTCTCGAATCTAGGACAACATTAGTTTATGATCAGAATGAAGTTGTGATTGGTTACCTGCACTTGTTTTTTTCCTCACTCTTATGTCTCAGTTATATATATATATATATATATATATATATATATATATATATATATATATATATATATATATATATATATCGGTGGTCTAGAGGTAACGCGCCTGTCTAGAAAGCGAAAAGTCCGGGTCTGAAGTGTGCGGCGGTTCGTACCCCGTTTGGACCGGAAATTTTTCCCCCATCCATTAGACCATGAGTGGTGGTCTGGGCGCTAGTCTTTCGGATGAGACGATAAACCGAGGTCCCGTGTGTTACACGTAATTATTTAGCGCACGTAAAAAAACCCACGGCAACAAGAGAGTTGTCCCTGGCAAAATTCTTAGAAAAAAGCCACTCTGATAGGGAAACAAATACAGCTGCAGAAAAAAAAAAAAAAAAAAAGGGTGAAAGGGTGGCGCAGCGCTAAGTGGCGACGCGTTCTCCCGCACTCCCCGGGGAGAGCAGCCCGAATTTCACGGAGAGAAATCTGCCATGACTTAAAGTGGTATGAAATAAAATCTGAGCGCTTTGATTTGTTGCTTTACAAGATTCAGCGCTATATAAATTCCATACATTATTATTATTATTATTATACACACACATTTCCATTCAACTGAAGTGAGGGAACGGATACAGTTGGGTGCGAGCGGTTGGTAGAGCAAAGAAAAGGGGGGAGGTAGGGGAAAGAAGGCTGGATGGTGGGGGGGGCATAAAAGTGTAATCCATTCAGCTTTAATGGACAGCTTGTCAGGCACTGGTTGACAGTGTCTGTCTGTTGATGTGATCGCCTTACTTCTGCAGGAAAGCAGAGTCGTAGAACTAGCGCCTTGTTGTCGTTTTTGCGTGTTTAAACTGCTAGCGGTTAAAAATGAAAGGAAAGAGAAAGCTGCTGAGTGGCACTGCTTGTGTCGCTACTGCTCTGTGCCGACCTGACCTGAGCTGAACTGAACTGAACTGAACTGAGCTGAACTGAACTGGTTAGAACTGAACTGGTTAGAACTGAATGGTGCGGAGCTATTTCTCAGAAATCATCAGACCATTAACGGTGTTTTCTTTTTCTCCTCCTCTTTCTCTCCCTCCTTCTCATCCCCTTTTCTTTCGTCTTCTTCTGTTATCTTTTGCTTTCTTTTCTTTTAAAAAAAAAAAATTACTGTCTTTCTTATTCCGCTTCTTCCTCTTAGATATTATGACTATTATCATCATCATCATCATCATCATTATCATCATCATTATTGTTGTTGTTACTGTTATTAGTAGTAGTATTGTTATTATTATTATTACTATTATTGTTATTATCATCATTATTAATATTATTATAATATTTCAAGGATAATGGAATAAGCACTCATGCGCTTCTTTCATCCAGTCTCCGTGTGCATGCAGTTTTGTAAACTTTGTCATCCGTTCCCACCAGCACACAATGGCCTACTCTTCCGAAAAGCGGAACGTGTGCGCAAGATGATCTGCGGACTAGGACAGTAACCTCATGCAGGTTGTGTTGTCTCTCACGTGTGCTGGTCCTGAGGGCAGGCAGGTATTGAAAAAAAAGGGCAGGTAGGTAGGTATGGAGGGAACAGGTCTTGTAACGCCAGTTTGCACTGCAAGGCCTAAACATGTCTTTGACGCTGTCTGACATTCCACAGACACCAAATAACAACAAGAACAACATCCAGCAGAAAAGGAATATCAAGCCTATAACAACCAGAAAGAAGCTAGCATGCACCCTATAATAAATGATAATAATGTATGGAATTTATATAGTAGGTGGTCAAGTCAAATCAAGTCAAAAACACTTGAATCATCCCATGAAGGGCAATTTACAATACTGACAGGCACGTCGATACGTATCATTATCTCGAAAGACACAAGAAAGCTACATTTCCGGGTAGCTGGTGGCTGTGGTAGACATGAAGAATTTCTCCACAGCTCCTAGGCTGTAGTGTCTTTAGAACAAGTGCCTGGCTTGCAACATTGTTTCATGACGAGTAACACCATCAGGGGTTCACGCTGTAATGTGGTATTGTGAACGCCCATAAACTGGTTTTGAAGGAAAGAACGGCGGAAACCAGACAGAAAGAAGAAAGAGAAAAAGGTCGCAGCCTGCAAACGGATTCCATAATTAGGAAAGGAGGGCCAGTGTCCACAGGAAGAGTGCAGGGTACGGTCACCGGACTACACAGATGGAGTCCTGTCCGGCAATGACCACAGGGACACAAGGACAGACACACAGACAGACAGACAGACAGCGTGAAGACTGATCATGAAGTGCAGTAGTGACACATTTCCTCTTAGTGGTTTTGCTGAAGACAGGCGCAAAACCCCAATTCTACTGGTGTTAGAACTATACTGGGATCCTGGACTGCTGAAGCATCATCACCATCACCACCACCAGGCTTCCCTGGCTGCTGTTCCCTCCCTCCCCGCTAACTGACTGACTGACTAGCTTTAGGCTACACAAGCTTACAGCTAAAGGCGGCCTCACACCAGCCTCCTTTTCCTGTGTGGCGGTGGTGGTAGTAATAGAGAGAGAAGTAGTCAAACATCTTCAGCGGATCTTTTGGCATCAACTGGATTAACTGCCTCACGAAACGTCTCCTCCTCCTCCTCCTCTCCCTCATCGAATGCCCAGACAGTTAACTACTGTGGCTTGTCATAGGAGGGAAAATGCGTTGTGCTGCCATTATATTCAGCGCCTGACAAGTCAGGCCCAGCACATCCTACTTTAGTGCCTAAACGTTTTAAACACATACACACGCTTGCACGCGCGTGTGTGCAAAAGGGGTGCCGGCTTCACACCGTGTAGTGTGTTCTTGCCTACAGGGACAGGCCTGGTTGGGTCTGTCCTCCCAGCCCCTACGTTCGAACCAACGTTGGACATGCCCTTTAGACAAACTGCATAGCGATGACACGAGGACGCGGACAGGTCTAGCCTACCAGGCTGGCTGAAGGAAACACTTCAGGCCTCAAGTGCAGCTGAAGTGTGGCCAGGAAAGACAACAGGCGATAACTCCATGGCCGGAAGTTGTACCATCTTCTTATGTCCGTTTCCATTGTCTCCCCCACCGTCCATCTGTCCGCCAGTCTGTCTGTCTGTCCGTTTGTTTGTTTGTTTGTTTGTCTGTGTGTCTGTCAATTCGGCCAACAAAGGATAAGTGGGCAGGAACCAATGCTGTTCCTGCTGTGATCACAAGATGCAGGATTCAGGGAGCGAGAATTACTTGTCCTGTCTCCTCTTTCACCACTCACTATAGCATTATTTTCTGTCCTTTATTTGCCGCGCGCGCGCGCGTGTGTGTGTGTGTGTGTGTGTGTGTGTGTGTGGCAGGAGGAGGGGGGGCACACACACTCTCTCTAAGGACAAGGGATGGATGAATAAAAGTATGTAAATACTTTGGATGAATAAAAGTATATAAATACTTATCTGTAACCCTTGGGAATAAAGATTCTCTCTCTCATATTTTTGTAACTGACTTTTGTTGCTGTAATTGTTGTTATACAATAACATTTTGCTGGTGTACCTTTTCCCCTTTTCCACTAAAATACTAAGCAGTTCGGAAACCCCCTTCATGTATGGGCCAATGGACTTTTTGTGAATAAGTCTTTCGAGTTCAAGTTCGAGTTATCTCTCTATCTCAGGGCCAAGGCCGAATGGGAAAAAAAGTTTGTCAGAACTTATCTGTAACCCTTGGGAGTAAAGAATCTCTGTCTCTCTGTCTCTCCTCTGTCTCCCCCTCCCCATCTTCGCGTCAGTTGAAAGTTACTATGTGGAAGAGTAACATAACTGTACTCCGCTAATTTAAGGCAGATAATTATCTAGGAGTAGGAGAAAGACGGGCTTTCAGTGGAGCACTGTTGCCAGTTGTACAATTTATGTAAGTTGTGAATACTTTGCAATACACTTTTCAACAAAGCTGAGGTTTGGTTTCCTTTGTTGTTGTTTGTTGTTTGTTTTTTACAGTGGCCAATAAAGACCTTGCAGGCAGAGCCAAGGACGCATGACATAATAATGATGATGCAGACATTAAGTTCAGAAACATCAGTCCACTGAACTATGGGTGACAACGTTGGACTCACAGGGACAGTACAGCCCAAGGCACAGTCTGGTGCGGGCTAAACCCCAGGGGCTGTGTGGTGGTCACAATGTTCAGTTCTTCGCTGTGAACTGTCATGGAGTGAAGATAGTGATTTATCTCGAAATTGCTTGCAGTGTTCAAGCAAACACCCAATGGTTTGAACCAATGTCTCTTCAGAAAAGAACAACACATCGTCCACAAATCCATTTGGAGCAACAAGAAGGCAACAACTTATAACGTGCTTCACCAACACACAAAACGAAATCTGTGATTTGGTAGCTGAAAAACATGCCATCATCACAACTAGACAATCCTTTCCAAACAAGTGTAATCAAGAAATCAAGGACATTACTTTTTATCCTGCTGCCTTTACACTAGTGAAATTTTACATAGCAATGTGACATGTGGTTTTATCTGTCAAGTCGGAAGAAAGAAGAAAAGAAAGAGTAAGTGAGGAAAAGAGAAAAGAAAGAGCAGAAAAGGGAGGTCGAGAAACACGGAAGAAGAAGCAGCAGCTGGTCACAGACATAATGGTTTTTCTTACTGATATAAAATTACATGCATAGTTATCATTATTGCAGATACACCTTGATCCACTGTATCAAGTCACACTTGTTGCAAATCTACATTCGTAAGGAGTACACGTCCTCTTAAACACTTGAAGAAGAACAGAAAACAAGAACTACATCTTCCCAATCTACATGAAAGAGAAATGAATCCCTCCCTGAACAGTTTGGAGAACTAAGATAATTACATATTTCTGTCAATATTTTCCCCAGTTCTCAACCAGAGCTAAGAGAAGTACACTCCCTGGCAAAGTTACGTTGTAAAAAATAGACTTTCATAGGGAAACATTCGCATGCAGACAGGAAGTTTCTGTTGCTATGGGAGGCGCTGTTCTTGTGGCCTCGCGCAATCCCCAGAGAGAGCAGTCCCAATTTGAGGCGGCAAAATCCGCCGTGACTAAAATCAGTATATATATATATATATTTTTTTTTAAAATATATATTGTGTGTGTGTATGTGGGTGTGTTGGTGTGTGTGTGTGTGTGTGGTGTGTGTGTGTTGTGTGTGTGTGTGTGTGGTGTGTGGTGTGGTG
The DNA here is from genome assembly GCA_028751875.1 of Rapana venosa. NCBI lineage: Eukaryota > Metazoa > Mollusca > Gastropoda > Neogastropoda > Muricidae > Rapana > Rapana venosa. Next base: position 4,886,746 of record CM054166.1, read on the forward strand.
TGTGTGTGTGTGTGTGTGTGGTGTGTGTGTGTGTGTGTGTGTGTGTGTGTGTGTGTGTGTGTGTGTGTGTGTGTGTGTGGTGTGTGTGTGTGTGTGTGTGTGTGTGGTGTGGTGTGTGGTGTGTGTGTGGTGATGTGTTGGTGTGTGTGTGTGGCGTGTGTGGTGTGTGTGTGGTGTGGGTGTGTGTGTTTGTGTAGTGTGTGGTGTGTGTGTGTGTGTGTGTGTGTTCCTTGGCTAGACCCCCAAGGTTCACCAATGGTGAGATTTCTGCGTATGCAACCCCCCCCCCCCCCCCCCCCCGCCGTTTTTCACATTTAGGTAGCCGCAATACGCCTGCGGGGATGGTGTCTAAACACGACACCTGTGTGCATGCGTTTATTCAGAATTTGTCCTCTGTTCCTACTGGTACGAAATGGCCTATTCTTCCAAAAGGCAGAACGGGTTTTTAACATGTACGCAAGATGTTCCGTGTGCATTCACAACATGGGGCCTTGCTTTACAGTCTCGTCCGACGGAATTTGACATTCAGTTCAATTTCCTTGTCAAACTGGGACGAGAGGGCAAGGCTGGGAATCGAACCCAGAACCTCACGGTTCAGTTCTTAGGCAGGTGAATGTCTTAACCGTCCTGCCACCTTCCTTCTTACTATACAATGCAGCGTGCAATACAATTCAGGAATGAAAATGGATCAGCATGTGAAATGTATGGAGGGCAGGTTTAGGCTGGTATTTCTGATCTTTCTTCTCATTGCTATCGTTATAAAAGCAAGTATAGCAATCGCGACCTTATTCATTTTGTACTGTGTGTAACACTGCCGAGGAAAACCAAGTTCATTTCGTGTTAGTTGTCTGGTGTCACAGGATCTTAGAATACAGCTCATTGTGTTTATTTATTTTCTTTATTTGTTATTTATTTTATTCTTTTATATCAAAGATGATAGAATAAACACTTATGTGGGGGTGTTTTTTTTACATCCTGTCCCCATGTGTATGCGGTTTTGTAAATTCTGTCATCTGTTCCCAACGGCACACAATGGCCTACTCTTACGAAAAGCGGAACAGGATTTAAAATGTTCTGCGTGCGTTCGCGCACGGGGCCTCGGTTTATAGTCTCATCTGAATGACTTTTGGGGAGTGTGGAGTCTGCACTGATAAATATCCCCTTGAACGGGAATCGAACCCGGGTTGTCAGATTGCGAGCGCAATGTTCTAACCACTAGGCTATCCCTGTGTGTTGTGTGTGTGTGTGTGTGTGTGTGTGGTGTGTGTCGTGTGGTCGTGCGTGCAGTGTGCGTGCGTGCGTGCGGCGTGCGTGTGTGTGTGGTGTGTGTGTGTGGGGGTGTGTGATGTGGTGAGGGGTGTGTGTGTGTGTGAGGGGGGTGGTGGGAGGGGGAGGTTGCATGTAGGCCTGTATACACTACAACCGACCCTATACATTTAGACTGTCACTGTAAACGGCTTCTACAAAGGGAAAGTGTCATAAAAAATTCCATTGGTCTTTATTCATAGAAGGCATTCCAAACATGAAGTATCATGTGTAGTTAATAATAGATGCTGTAATGGTCTGTTTTGTAGTTTAATGATTTCTCAATGTTGTGCATACTCAAACAGTCCCTGCACTAGGGGCTAGCTATCGCCTTTGTTGAATAATATACTCTCTCTCTCTCTCAACCCCCCCCCCCCCCCCCCCCCCCCCTGTTCAAGGGGATATTTTCCCCTGGAGTTAACATCAGTGCAGACTCCACTCTCCCCAAAAGTCCTTCAGATGAGACTATAAACCGAGGCCCCGTGTGCGAACACACACAGAACACCTTGCGCACACGTTAAATCCTGTTCCGCTTTTCGTAAGAGTAGGCCATTGTGTGCCGGTGGGAACTGATGACAGAATTTACAAAACCGCATACACATTGGGACTGGATGTAAAAGAGCACATAAGTGATTCCTTTATCCTCGACATAAAAGAATAAAATTAGATTAAATTAAATCTGTCTCTCTCTTCTCTCTCTCTCTCTCTTTACCTTAATTTACAGTGCTGGTAACTGGCGACCCTTGGTACAACTCAACTTTGCTTTTGTGTGTTGCTGTTGGTCTCTGGTTTGCTTGTGTTTTCTGATTTCGTTTTGTTTGCTTGTTGCTGTAGTTGCTTTTGCTTGGTTGGTGGGTTGGGTTGCTTTTCTTTAACATTCACTGAAACACTAAGTAGTCAGCTACTTACTATCTTCATGTGTGGGCCAGTGGCCTTTTTGTGAATAAATCATTCGAGTTCTCTCTCTCTCTCTTCTTCTCTCTCTCTCTCTCTCTCTCTCTCTCTCTCTCCCCTCTCTCTCTCTCTCTCTCTTTCTCTCTCTCTCTCTCTCACACACACACACACACACACACACACACACACACAACACTCACACACACAACAACAACACACACACTTCACCGAAAATCCCTTTAGTGGAATGACGTTCAAATGAAAAAGAACAAACAAACAACATGAACCCAACAGACAACACTGAACCCAACAGACAACACTGAACCCAACAGACAACAACCGAACCAACAGACAACACCGAACCCAACAGACAACACCGAACCCAACAGACAACACTGAACCCAACAGACAACACTGAACCCAACAGACAACACTGAACCCAACAGACAACACTGAACCCAAACCCCAAACCAAGCACTGACCTCCAGAGCCCTCACTGGAACCAGCTCCACCCCCCTCTCCCGGCCCCCCTCCCTGGCCGTCACTGCGCACGCGCCCAGTGGAAGTGACCTCCATCCAATCAGCGGCGAGGGTGACGTAGCTGGAGCCAGCCATTTTGGCCAATAGCGTGCCGTTCACCTGTGCATGGGCAATGATTAGGATCTGCTAGTGGGTCACTGAGGGGCAAGGTTCTGGGCATTGTATACAAAACCTCTCCACAGAAAGGTCGTCATGAACAAATAATTATGTCTGTCTTAATAAATATCATGAGACAGACAGAGAGAGAGACAGTTATTGATGGAGATAGACAAAACCAAAGTCTTTACTCCCATAAACAACGTCGCCAGATCCAAAACAAAACACAACAAAACAAAACACCACAAAGCTAAACTAAACGAAACTTAACAAACCATGGCATCAGACTGACCCCATAGTCAAGTGGTTAAGACAGTTGGGCCTCAAACCCATGGGTCCATTAAGTCGTGGTATTGAATCCCGGCGGCGTATGGTGAATTAAAGGTGGGATTTTTTACAACCCTCTAGGTCAACTTCAAGTGCAGACCCGCCACTGCCTTAAGGTCCTTCGCGTAAATACACATACTGAAGATCAAACATGCACATCCAAGATCCCTAATGCATGTCTGGGTTTGGTGGATTTTGGACACACCGACATACCCAGCATACATCCCCTAAGTCGTAATGCGGCTACCTTCATGGTGGGCAAAAACGGTCGCATATCAAAATCTCACCTTTGGTGAACCTCAGAGCTCTCTCTAGCCGAGGAAAAAAAAACCCAAAAAAACAAAGCAACCAAAAAAAAAAAAAATTCAGCAACTGGCCAAATCCTGACGTGAGCTAATAAATTCGTTTTTTTTATACTGTAATATATCCTGATCATTTACAGTATAATTTTCTGATCATAATAATTTAGCCTGCCATATTCTGATTATTTCTTGTGCCACATCTTGTTTTGTTTATTGTGCCAAATCCTGATCGTGTACTGTGCTATATTCTGATTCTATATTGTTCTATATTCTGATTCTATACTGTGCTGTGTTCTGATTCTATACTGTGTTATATTCTGATTCTATATTGTGCTGTATTCTGATTTTATACTGTGCTATATTCTGATTCTATATTGCGCTGTATTCTGATTCTATACTGTGCTATATTCTGATTCTATACCATGCTATATTCTGATTGTACATTGTGGCATATCCTGACCAACTCTCAGCACCGTCAGCTCAGTGCTGATCCAGTGACTGTTACAATGGGACCTGGGAGACACTGCTGAGGTCATGAACACACTGACCAAATCTCATCTCTGTGGACCACAGCACTATCAGTTAATCTAAGTGTGCTGCTGACCAGTGTAATCAGGAAAGGAGCGGCAGTCAGGCAGCAACCATCTGCTTCATCTGCACACAGCTGCAGATGCAGACAGCGATGAGAGAAGAGCAGTACCAGTAAGAAGCAATCTGCACACAGCTGCAGATGCAGACAGGAAAATCTCCACAGAATGTTGGCACGCCTACAGCTGAAGGAAAATTCAAATCAATTCAATGCCACCAAAAAAAATTTAAAAGGCCAAACCGTGTGTTGGTGTGTGTGTGTGTGTTTGTGACATTTTATTCGAAAACCAATATGAAATATAGCTTTTGTGTCTTTGATACATTTGGTGTGTATCAATCTGCCTGTCAGTATTGTAATTGCCCTTCATGGGATGATTAGTGTTTTTGACTTTGACTTGACTTGACTTGACCGGTCAATTCAGAGCTTTCAACAGAGCGGTAACCTCTGACCTTCCTGCCCACAGCTGTAGGTGTAGTCAGATGGTCATGAAAAGTCTCTGTGCAGGTAACTGAAGGGTGGGGGTGGGGGTAGCAAACAAAACAACAAAACATGACAAAACAAAACGAATACAGTCAGAAGGCGCTTGTGCCTGACTCACCTGCACAGAGCTGTAGGTGTAGTCACCTGCTGTCAGCTGACACTGCACACCTGCGGGAATGACCAGTCTGCTGCCAGTCCTGAAGGCTGTGTTACAGTCCTGCTGACCTGCTGCTGACCCCATCACCCCACAGCTGACCAGTAGCCACACTGCCAGCGGACACACCCCTCCAAGGGTCAAGGGCAAACGTCTATTCTTAGACGTCGCCATGGTGATGTCTTGGATTCGTCCTTGACCTCAGTGGTAGGACGCTCCAAGAAGCAGATGCTGCAAAGTGAGACAGACAGACAGAGATGATGTACCCCAACAACAGCTGTTGCTCTGGAATTGATCTTAGACTGACTTTTCGAAATGTTGCAACGGCAGAATGCATCAAAGCATAACCGTAACTTTGAGCGTCAAAATCACTCCGAGAACAGAACGAAACCTTGTATGCAGGGGGCACACACACACACACACCACACACACACACACACACACAACACACACACACGACAGCACGCACGCACGCACGCACGCAACGACACACAACACAAGCACGCACGCACGCACGCACGCACGCACACACACACACACACACACACTTGGTACTCTGCTTACATCAGTAAATGACACAAATTTAGGGCAGAGGCCAGGCCCTCTGAATGTGCAGCCATTACACTGAGCTGGCACACAGACAGACAGACAGACAGACAGACAGACTTAGAGCTCCGAACAGCTCCAAGAGCTGCATGTACACTGACAGGGGCTAGGCCCAGTTCTGGTTCTGCACAATACAACGAGGCGATCCTCAAGGCCACTGAGGATCAACCGGTGACAGGTCAGCTTTGTTTGTGTATACGCCACCTCCTCCTGCTTTAACCGACAGGCAGCAGTTTTGTGCCACTGACACCGATGCCAATATTTGGTGTACTGAACACAGAGAGAGAAAACTGAGAACTCTGAACTCTGAAAGAATTTATTCGTAAAAGGCCATTGGCCTATACAAGAAGGGGGTTACTGATCAACTCACTGAATAATGATAGAGGTACATGGTGAAGTACAGGGGTGACAAACAAAGCAAAAAATCACAGGGATGGGGGTGGGGGGGGGGGGGTCTGAAGGGGAGAGGAGGGGGGAGGGGGAGAGAGAGAGGAGAGGGAGAGAGAGAGGGTAAACGAAAGAGGAGAGAAAGAGTAAGAAGTTAATATATCAAGGAAGGGTCATAAGCCCCTTTGAAAGGGTACATACAGTAGTTGTTATTTTACTTCAGTTTGTGATTTCCACACTTAAGTCACGAAGAGAGAGAGAGAGAGAGAGATAGAGAGGAGAGAGAGAGAGAGAGAGAGAGAAGGAGAGAGAGAGAGAGAGAGAGAGAGAGAGAGAGAAACAGACAACAGAAGAGTAGCAGACAAACAGACAGACAGAGAGAGATAGCAGACAGACAGCCAGACAGGGGATGGGACATGTAGACTGAGAAAGAGAGGGGAAGGACAAAGCCAGACAAAGACCCGTTTGGGAACAAACGAATCCACCCCCCACCCCCCCTTTTCTTGTCTTTTTTCTGTTCTTTGAACAATCAATCCTTTTTGTTTAATGAGGGAAAGGAAAAGGCACAAGTAGCTTTCGTGTGTTTGTTTGGTATGTTTTTGGTTGTTGTTTTTTTAACATCTCGCCCTCAACCAGTAAAGAAATGGTAGGAGTGGGAGTGACTGGGTTGTATTAGAGAGAGAGAGAGAGAGAGAGAGAGAGAGAGAGAGAGAGAAGAGAGAGAACAAAGAGACAGGAAGAGAGACAGGAGACAGACACAGAGAGACAGAGTCAGACAGACAGAGAGACAGAGACAGAGACAGTCAGACAGACAGAAGTCAGGAAGATATGTAAGTGCAGTCAGACCCAGAAGAGATTGTTCGTTTCACTGCCCAGGCAAAATCAGTGAAGGAAAACTACTTCTATTCAAGTAAACGGACACTGCCCACTACTGCAACCCATATCACATAGGGTGTGCACTGCTGCCACACACACACACACACACACACACACACAAACACACACACGCACACACACACACAACACTCACGCACGCAAGCACACACACGTGCGTGTGCACACGCACTTTACAAAACCGCACACACACGGGAACTGGATGAAAAAAGAGCACATGAGTGCTTATTCCATTATCCTCAAATTGAAAAAAAAGATGAACACACACACAAACGCGCGCGCACGCGGGCTGAGCACTGCACACACACACCACACACACACACACACACACACTTTACAAAAATGCATACACACAGGGACTGAATGTCAAAAAGCACATGGGTGCTTATTCCATTATCCTCGAAATGAAAAAAACCAACACACGCACGCACGCACGCACGCACGCACGCACGCACGCACGCACGCACGCACGCACGCACGCACGCACGCACGCACGCACGCACGCACGCACGCACGCACGCACGCACGCACGCACGCACGCACGCACGCACGCACGCACGCACGCACGCACGCACGCACGCACGCACGCACGCACGCACGCACGCACGCACGCACGCACGCACGCACGCACGCACGCACGCACGCACGCACGCACGCACGCACGCACGCACGCACGCACGCACGCACGCACGCACGCACGCACGCACGCACGCACGCACGCACGCACGCACGCACGCACGCACGCACGCACGCACGCACGCACGCACGCACGCACGCACGCACGCACGCACGCACGCACGCACGCACGCACGCACGCACCCCACGCACGCACGCACGCACGCACGCACGCACGCACCCCGCACGCACGCACGCACGCACGCACGCACGCACGCACGCAAGCACGCTACGCACGCAACGCACGCAGCACGCACGCACGCACGCACGCACACGCACACACAACACACACACACACACACACACACACGGGCTAATCACTGCACACACACACACACACACCCCACGGGGAGAGGGGGGGGGGGGGTAAGAGAAGGAGGATTTAAATTCTTATTTCCATTGATACCTGATAAGGACTTTTTTAGCACACAGAGAGAGAGACAATGACAATGACAAATTCTTTTATTTCGAGGATAATGAATAAGCATACATGTGCTTTTTTACATCCAGTCCCCGCCCGTTAGGGATACATCTTAATAATAATAACCCAATACTTATACAGTCTCACAATAAAAACAAGGGGAAATAACCCTTTTCAAACAGCTCCCCCCCCCTCAACACCCCCCCCCCCCCCCCCCAAAGCAAGCAAATAAAAGAAAACCATAAAAATACCCCACCCCCACCCCCACCCCCCAAAAAAAACCTTAACCAAAACAAACAAACAAACAAACAAAAGAGAAGGAAAAACCAAACCAACAAAGATGATAAAAAAGAGAAAAACAGACAGACAACAACAACAAGAACAAGAACAACAACAGAGCCAAGAAAAATAACACAACCAAACTTAATAAGTCATAAAGATAAACATCTACACATTGTCAAATGGTACACATACTTGTTACACATAATTATAAATAAATTAATTAACAAACAAGATCATTTCAAATAACAATGAAATATTTCACTCAAACTCCCATTCAATTAGTGAAAAATCAAGAAATCGAAAAATCAAATGAATAAACAAAACCAATTAAACAAGAAAAAAAGACCCACAAAACACTCCCCTTCCCAACACCCCCTCCCCTAAACAAAGAGAGAGAGAGAGAGAAGAGAGGAGAGAGAGAGAGAGAGAGAGAGAGAGAGAGAGATTCTTTAACCTGTCTTCAATCCTTTATTGAGATCCATTATACTTCAAGCTGCTGTGTTCTACAAAAAGTGAACAGACGTGATTCAATGTCCACACAAACACCAATCAATGCAGCTTCTAGGAGTCTGCACAGACAACAAGCACTGAAGCGGAACGAATGTCAACAGGGGCATGCCTCCTATGCAGTTGTTGCACTGTTGGCTGCCTCTTTGCAGGCAGTAAGTTTATATTAGATATTACACCGGCAACAGGGCCTTGTACATTTCTAGCAGTCTAGGTGCTGACAAAACGTGCAACAATTTTTTGTTTAAATATTCAAAAAGTGCTGTCAACTGTGGGTTAATTTTCATCTAGGCCTAAATATTCTTGAAACTAATAGCTTGTAAACAAACAAACAAAAACCAAACAGTCCTCCAATTGTAAGAACGGGAATATTTATAAACAATGTTACTGCTTAAAATGCATGGAGACCTACCCCTAAAGGATTTTGATATTTTAAAAAATTATTTTAGAAGTAGCGTCAAGACAGGCCAAGAAAGCACCCCTACGCCACACTAACAATGATCTAAAAGAAACGACCTACCTGCTGATAACTGTCTATGTGTTGCACTAAATAACGTCTGCTGGGGTTTTCTCAGTAGACTTTCGATGCGCTCGATACTTTCGTTTCCAGCTGTGAAGACGAAGTAAGTTTTCTCAGGCGGATACTGGTATACATAGACCTGTGACGGTTTAACTCCGCCCCTGTCCCTGTGTTGGATCTCTCCACGTGGGGACGGTTTGGCGACTTGCTTACTTCTTTCTTGTCAAATCGCACTATTCGGAAGTTCCATTATTTGTCGTCTGCTGGCTTGTCAGTGGACTGCAGGAGATCTACTTTAATTTTTTTTAAATGTTGTTTGTACAGAAACAGTGCTGTATCATGGCATTTCGGCAGTGGACTTAATTATTCTTAAACATTTTATCAATTTAAAAACAACCACCCCCTCCCTTCCCCATACCCACTGTGTGGTATTGTGGGCATGTGCACTGCGCATGCGCTTTACACGTGATTTTGGGGGGTTCAAAATGCGTTTTGTTTATGAACGTATTTTGCACACAAAAAAACTTTGGTACCTATTGTTCATTTCATATACCTTAATACGAAGATAATTAAAATTCCATATCTTTAATTCCAAAAAAGAAACACACTAAACATCCACCTGCCTTACATAGTACTGAACACCCTGATCTGGACTAAGCCTAGTCCTGGAAAAACCAACCCAACATATTTCTGGCTTTTTATTATTTTTAATGAACTGATTGGTATCACATCAACCACGTTCCCCTGGCTGCATTGTTGAAGTGTATTGCATTATATTCTAGTATTGCATCAATTGTGTTGTCAATACATATCGAAATTCGGATTGTTCTCCCCCTAGAGAAAACTGGCCACCACTGATCATATGTAGGGAGTCACTTTACCCCCAACCCGTTTACACGTGAGTATTTATTTCGCTGTTAAAAGTGGGGTGTCCTGATCTGCACAGCCTGTGTTTGCTGTGGGTTTGTGGATGTTAGATTCGGCCTGCTGCTGCTCATGGAATGATTGTCAGATGTCAGGAACAGATGACAGAATTTACAAAACTGCATACACACGGGGACTGAATGTAAAAAAACAACCCGTAAGTGCTTATGCCATTATCCTCGATATAAAAGTATAAAAAATAAATAAATAAATAAAACTATCGGTTTATCATTTGACAGTCCTACAGACCCACATTGAATGGTGAGGGAAAGCAGTGTGGCTGGCTGTAACTGGTGTTTGAGCCACCACTTTGCCAGGCAGAGAGAAAACTATGGGACACAGAGTAAGTGAGGGGCTAACACACACACACACACACACACCACAGCTATTTTGGGTTCAAGAGACCGTTGATAAACTGATTTTTATGTAGCCCCAAAGTGAAGACAAACTCCTTCAGATTCCCGATTGACATCAGCTAAGGTCGCACAATGGCACTACCCATTCCTCTTTTGCACGGAATGGGGAACAGGGGGTGGCTCTACGCTCTAGTGCTCTCCAGACTGAGAGAGAGACAGAGAGAGAGGGGGAGAGAGAGAGAGAGCTTTCCTGTCGAAAGTCATCCCCTTGCTACAACGAAGGAATCTCTGCCAATGTGACATGAAAATGATCTCCAGCAGAGTCAGCCTTCAGATAGGTAGTCACTGATTCTTACAGTATATAACTGTCCTTTCATTCAATCTCGGTGTTCTTTAGTTATGCACTAGTGTCGAAGACCTCTCTCTTCCCGCGGAGAGCAGCCTGAATTTCATGCAGATAAATCTGCTGTGACTGTATGGAGTGGTGTACACACAAGTACATCGCAGTCCTTCCTCTTTTATTTCATACACAAAGAACCCTTTTCCACACCGATCCAATCCTGTTGTTTATAGCCCCGCCGACCACAGAGGCCATAATTATCAGGGCTGTCCCTTCGTAAAAATTAAAACCTCAGAATAAAACTGTGCAACTATGGACAGATTAAAACTGGGTATAACAGCATCTCTACTGTCGTTCCTTGTGTAGCAACGCCCTGGCCAACCGTAAGGGTCAACCCAGGACGGCCACTGCGTTGTGGGAGAAACCATATCAACCCCACTTAAAATGAGATAAAACCAAGACCAGATTCCTTAAACCAACCTTGTTCTTAGTGACCTACTATGACACTGTCACTCATATCAGACGGAAAAAGCTCGATTCTCTCAGCACACATTAACTGTTATTGTTCATGGTGACTTGCATTCTACCGAGTACAGCTTTATTTTTTGTTGTTGTTGTCTTTCTCAAGTATATAATTGAAAAGAAAAAATGTACACACGTCTCTGCGATTAAAAGCAGCAACAACAGCAACAACAGCATGAGCCATAATAGAAACAATATCAACAACAGAAGCTACAGCAAGAACAACTGTAACAACGAGAAGAAGAAGAAAACAACAACAACAACAACAACAACACACACACACACACACACACACACAACACACACACACACACACACACACAGATATGAAAATTATCCTTTGCTCTTCAGTGCCCCCCTCAGAGCAGAGTAGGGTTGTTGTGTTTTTTATTGTACATACTGTTTACCAGAAACTGAATCAAGTCAGAACAAGACCTGGAGTTATTTACAATCTAAACAGGGCAAAAGAATAACCCCCCTACCCCCCCCCCCCCCCCCCCCCCCCTCCTTCCCTGTCCTGTCCTAACTTATTCCACTGTGCCAGTTTTAGTTCCGGGATCAAGATTCGATTTGACGCCTCTCCAAAGGTTTGGTTTCAGGACTCTCTGTCTCTGTGTCTCCGTGTCTGTCTCTGTGTCTGTCTGTCTCTCTGTCTCCGTGTCTGTCTCTGTGTCTATCTGTCTGTCTCTGTGTCTGTCTCTCTGTCTCCGTGTCTGTCTCTGTGTCTGTCTGTCTGTCCGTCTCTCTCTCAATCCTTGATTTCAGTTGTGAAGATCATGTCTATAGGTTAAGGCAAAACGGTGTTTTAGTTTTTTTTCTTTGAGTACATCCTTCAAAACGTCAAATCACTACTCTGTGCAAAGAAAACAAATGTTAACAAAACAAGTCAACCAGTGATATTAATGGCCTCTGCCATTGACTAAACTATTTAGAAACACTCTAAATGAATAATATTAAAAAAACGCACCTTTTTATTTTTTAAACCAAGTCAATGGGTAACCTCTTTCGCAAGAGTTGCCTACTCAATAATGGGGGCTACGTGTGTTTACAGCTTCAGGCGTCAGACGTAGTTAGCTCCTGTCAAAGAACTAGGGGAACAAACAAACAAAACCCATCGGTACTGTTCGGGTGCGTAATTCAATCCTTGTTCGATTCCGTGGTTTGTTGACCTCTGACCCCACCCCAGTCACCCCCACCAGCTGCGACTTCTTTGCAGGAGAGGGGAAGAATGGCGCGCTTGTAACACTCCGACGTCCCTGCGTTCCCTTTTTCTTCACGCTCCACCCCCCCCCCCCCCCCCCCCACTCCCGCCCCACTCCCCCAACGAGTACAGACCTGCACCTAGTTTCTCTCCTGACCCCCTTTCCTATACCCCCTGACTAGGATTCCTCGGTGTTCGATCCCTTCCCCTCCCCGTGCTGTGATGTAGAGACTCCCGGGTCTGATGTTGCACTGGAAGCGGGAGGGAGGGCGAGGAGGGGTTAAACTGCATTATTGTTTTGATTTTATTCTTTTATATCGAGGATAATGGAATAAGCACTTTTTTTTACATCCAGTCCCCGTGTGTATGCGGTTTTGTAAATTCTGTCATCTGTTCCCACCGGCACACAAAGGCCTACTCTTACTCATTATGGTTAACATTAATATATTATTGTTGAGGTAGGTTATTAAACAGACCGTCATTCGTGTGTAGGTAGATGCACCATTGGAAAAGGAAGCACCACTGAGATGGCTGCCATGCTTTGTCTGTTGGAGGAGTTAGCTCCTCATGTTGGAAGGTGGTGAAGGAGGTGGGGGGGGGGGGTTGGGGCGCGCTGCTTTGTCAGTGATTTGTTCAGCACTGCTGACAAAAGAACAGTTAGGAGTAAAGTTTATTTTCATACACCCCAGTCCACTAGGCAACGTATTTTATTTATTTATTTATTCTTTTATATCGAAAATAATGGAATAAGCATTTATGTGCTGCTTTACACTACTCCCCGTGTGTATGCGGTTTTGTAAATTTTGTCATCTGTTCCCACTGGCACACAATGGCCTACTCTTTCATAAAGCAGAACAGGATTTAACGTGTGCGCACACGGGGCCTCGGTTTATAGTCTCATCCGAAGGACTTTAGGGGAAAGTGGAGTCTGCACTGATGTTAACTCCAGGGGAAAATATCCCCTTGAACGGGAATCGAACCTGGGTCGTCAGATTACGAGCACAATGTTCTAACCATTAGGCTACCCTCCCTCCACACCCCCTCCCCCCTTAACATACATAGATCTAGAGTATCAGCAACAGTAAGCTAAGCCGTCTGAATTCACAGTCAGCAGCAAAATTCATTGTCAGAAATGAACAAAATATGCAGACAGTAAAAATGAAAAAATGAAAAAATAAAACAATACACACCCCCCCCCCCCAATCAAAAAAAGCAACAGCTCTCTTCAAGTGCGACAAAGTTGTCAAGGGAACAAACCGTGTCAAAACATCACAGTATGATATTACTTCCCTTTGACCATAGTGTCCACAGACATTCAAGCATTTTTCCTGGAGGTGGACATTTTCCCTGGAGGTGAACATTTTCCCTGGACATTCAAGAAATTTCCCGTGGGCATTTGAGACATTTTCCCCTGGATATTCAAGACATTTCCCCTGGATATTCAAGACAGTTCTCCAGGACATTCAAGACAGTTTTCCTGGAGGTGTCCATTAGATTCAAGACGTTTGCAAAGAGAAACAGAACAAACCCCCACTGTTAACATGGTCACAGCCCTGTGATTGTGCGTTTTGCTGGGTGCTCCATGTTATCTTCAGTCATGAAGACTTTCAGTTAACGTCATATGGCTACCCATCCACAATCTTACCATGGATTGAAAAAAAAAAAAGAGACAGAAAAAGTCAGGATGTTGAGGGCACCCCTGTAATTAGAGAAAAAGTCAGCATGCATACAATCAGATCAGACAGCAGTCAGTTCTGCCAGTGACCGGGTCTGTGTTACAGGGTGTGATCTGGATTCAGTCACAGCGATTCTTCTTTTCTGTGTTGTTGTTGCTGGTTTTCGCTGTTGTTGTTACTGATTTGCTTTGTTGTAAACCTTTGTGTTTTATTTTTTGAGGGCACAGAGGTAGAGGGGAGGTGGAAGGTTTTTTGTGTGGGATTTTTTTTTTTTGGGGGGGAGCTCAATGCTATTGTGCAATTTAGTTCATAAAACCATACAGTTGATGTAAGAAAACATTTCTAGCCTCTTTTAACACATTTTTGTTCTTCTTTCCCCACACAGAACTGCAGCATGTGTTGTTTTCTCTCCTCCTGCTGCTGTAACCCATCAGCAGTGCACGACTCCCTGATGGCACAGCACTTAGGGGTTTTCTAGCAGGAGTGGTAGTAGTGCAAAGACTGGCTCAAGCCTGAGCCTCCTGGCTTATTGAAAGTCCCATCCATCCCCAGAGTTGGAATGTGGCTACCTTCATGGTGGGCAAAAACGGTCACATACACAAAATCTCACCACTGGTGAATGTCGAACTTCTAGCTGAGGAACAAAGAGAAACATAAAAAAAGAGTCCCATCCATGACGATTATTTTAGATATTTATTCATGATCTGAATCACCTTGAATACACAGGCTGTTTGATGGCATGTTGAATTGAAATGATAAGAGAAAGCTGGCGCTGTGAAGCTCATTTTCCCCAATGGTACCAGATGATAACAACCACACCTGTGGTCTTGTTAAGCGATATTTGTTTGCCATAACTGGATCAAGACGTTCAAGTGCACAAACCTGGTCACAAAGAAACTGTTGATTATTATCTTTGTTGACCCTGTCCATATTTTGGACAACAGCCACTGCCGGTTTGTCTGTGAATAGCAGGGTGTATGGTCCTTAAAAGTCCTTAATTTGGGGTCCCCATTCAAGGCCTTGAAAGTCCTTAAAAATCAGATAATTGCCTCCAGGTCCTTGAAGGGGAGGGAGGGTGGTCATTGATAGAGGCCATGTGTGTATAGAGGCCATGTGTGTATAGAGGCCATGTGTGTATAGAGGCCGTGTGTGTATAGAGGCCAGTGTGTGTATAGAGGCCATGTGTGTGTATAGGGCCGTGTGTGTATAGAGGCCGTGTGTGTATAGAGGCCGTGTGTGTATAGAGGCCGTGTGTGTATAGAGGCCGTGTGTGTATAAAGTCGTGTGTAATAGAGGCGTGTGTGTATAGGCCGTGTGTGTAGAGGCCGGTGTGTAAAGGCGTGTGTGTATAGAGGCCGATGGGATAGAGGCGTGTGATAAGGGCCATGTGTGTATAGAGCCTAGTGGTATAGAGGCCGTGTGTATAGGCCGTATGTCGTATAGAGCCGTGTGTGTATCAACAATAGATCAGTGTCCCACAAAGCCAGGACCACTCTAAAGCAAGGGTAAGGGGTGGTAAGGATAGGAAGGGGGGGGAAGCGATAGATGCTTTCACCACTGGCATAATGACCTGTCAATTCTGCAATTCTTGACTTCCACCACATGTCCCACTCCCCCCCCTCCTGATCTCTGCACAGAGCTGTCTACTCTTCCCTTCCACCTCCCCCCCTCTCTCTCTCTTACCACCTTTCTTTCAATGCTGCAGAGCGGTGTACAGAACAGACTGACGATGTAGGTCACGATTCACAGTTCTGTTTATTCCAGCCTCACTGATTCAGGGACAAGCACACATCAGCATTTACCACGTCTTTGTACAGGCATTTGACCCACACAGTCTCTCCTACGTTCCACACTTCACTCCAGCAAGCTAAATCAGTTGTGATGTGTCTGAAGAACAGACTCCAGTCAGTGGGTGAGAAGAAGGCGTGTGTGTGTGTGTGTCCATGTGTGTGTGTGTCCATGTGTGTGTGTGTGTATGTGTGTGTGTGTGCAGGTATACATATGCAAGTATGTGTGTGTTAGCGTGACTATACATATATATACAAGAGCATGATTGTAAATAACACTGTACGTGTGTAGTGGACATGAATGTGTCTGTACCAAAATGAACATGTAGTGTATGGCGTGGGTGTGGATGATCCTTTATCCTATGACAGCGTCCTTTTTCTTCATCTTCCGCTTGATTCCAGTTCGCCGGTATTCTGCTCGCTCATCCAGGTATTCCTGTGTGCACTGAGCGACGAACTCTGGGTTCTGGTACCTGTGTAGGCAGAAACAAAGCAACAGGTTGAGGATGTCCACAGCCAATTGGGGAGGGCTCTGTGCATTAGGAAAACAAAGCACACTGTTTGTGAGGAAGCAAGGCCACGGTTTAACACTACTCACATACGAGTGACTTGTCTCACTCTTTCTGACAGGAGTTACAACATATTCTAAAAGAAAAATGCAAGAAGGAAGGCTGCAGAATGGTTCAGACGTCCACCTGCACAACAAGCAGACTGTGAGGTTCTGGGTTCGACTCCAGCCTTGCCCTTTCTTCCCAGTTTGACTGGGAAAATTCAATCTGTCAGAAGAGACTCTAAACCAGTCAGGCCTGTGTGCATACAGACTTGTGCACATAATAAAAACCCACAACAATTGATAATTGAAAAGGGCAGGGAGGGGGGGCAATCTTGACATATTTTTCCACCATGCCTTTCTCAGTAGACATCATCATAGCTGATTCTCATGTCATATCATAGCTGAGTTCTCATTATCACAGCTGAGTTCTCATATCATGTCATATCATAGCTGAGTTCTCATATCACGTCATATCATAGCTGAGTTCTCATATCACGTCATATCATAGCTGAGTTCTCATATCACGTCATATCATAGCTGAGTTCTCATAATTATCACGTCATATCATAGCTGAGTTCTCATATCACGTCATATCATAGCTGAGTTCTCATATCACGTCATATCATAGCTGAGTTCTCATATCACGTCATATCATAGCTGAGTTCTCATATCACGTCATATCATAGCTGAGTTCTCATATCACGTCATATCATAGCTGAGTTCTCATATCACGTCATATCATAGCTGAGTTCTCATATCACGTCATATCATAGCTGAGTTCTCATAATTATCATGTCATATCATAGCTGAGTTCTCATATCACGTCATATCATAGCTGAGTTCTCATATCATGTCATATCATAGCTGAGTTCTCATATCATGTCATATCATAGCTGAGTTCTCATATCACGTCATATCATAGCTGAGTTCTCAAGTCACAGCTGAGTTCCAAGAACAGATCGCTCGCTGACTCACTCACCAGGAAGTCAAGCACTGCTCCAGGTTCTTGGCCACTTTCCGACACATGAAGGGCAGCAAGACGCCTTGCTCCTTGGCACACTCCCCAAACTCTGAAAGTCAAACAAGGACAAAGGCTGTGTCGGTCACACTGCACTGTAGGTTGAGCTAGCTTGTGTCATTGTCACTTCCTTTAAGTGTGTGTGTGTGTGTGTGTGCGTGTGTTGTGTGTGTGTGTGTGTGTGTGTGTGTGTGTGTGTGTGTGTGTGTGTGTGTGTGTGTGTGTGTGTGTGTGTGTGTGTGTGTGTGTGTGTGTGTGCATCTCTCCTGAGAAAACAAACTACAGGGAGTCAGCTGCCCAGACAGCCGATGATCTTCACAGCAGAAGCCCTCCTTTCCTTTCTGCAAGTGTTTAGAACTGTATGTAGTATGTATGTTCTTTCGAGCCAGAAGGCCCATAGAGCCGGAGCTTATCCCGGTTTCTGTAGCGTTAAGCGAACTGATGGTTTTTCACCACCCCTGTGACAGGACGCTAGTCTGTCGCCAGATACTTCCCCAGCAGAGCTGGTACCCACTTGTACACCTGGGTGGAGTGAGGAAAATAGGAGTAAAGTGTCTTTCCCAAGGACACAACACCGAGCCGAGCGGGGATCGAACCCGCGACCTCTGGATCACGAGTTGACCGCCTAAACCACTCGACCACGGTGCCTCCCTGTTTAGAACTGTGCTTGTGATAAATTATACACTGACTGGGGGAGCACACTACATCCACATCATCTGCTCTGCATAGCTTTCAGCTGCTGCTTTCTTTCTCTTCTCCTAATCGTGACACATACAACACAAAAAGCCTGATCAAGTTCACTGTTGTTCATCTTTGCCCAAACTGAACTGGTCCTGCACTACTGCAGGCCTATGTTGAAAGAAGTTCCTGCTTTTAGCCACAGTCACAATGTTTAGTGCTTGAAAGATACATATCATTACATAACCACAGCGCTGTCACAAAATGTACACAACCACAATGCTGTCAGAAAAATATATTTAACCACATCACTGTCGGAAACTATATAACCACATCGCTGTCCACAAATATATATTACACCACTGTCAGATAATGCGTAACTAAATCACAGTCAGAAAAAAATATAACCGCATCATGGTCAGAACTCTTTTTTTATAACCACACTGCTGTCAGAAAGAAGAATAAAAAACACATAGCTGTCAGATAAATACATTTAACCACATTGTGGTCAGAACTCAGAAGCTATACAACCACATCACTGTCAGAAGCTAACAACCACATCACTGTCAGAAGCTATAGATATACTTACATTACTGTCAGAAGCTGTAATATACTTAAATTACTGTCAAAAGCTTTATAACCACCTTACTGTCAGAAGCTATAAAACCACATTACTGTCAGAAGCTTTAAAACCACATCACTGTCAGAAGCTATAAACCACATTACTCACAAGCTATATAACCACATCACTGTTAGAAGCTATACCACATCACTGTTAAAAGTTATATAACCCTATTACTGTCAGAAGCTATATATTTACATCACTGTCAGATAATATATAACCACATCACTGTCAGATATTATTATATAACCACATCACTGTCAGATATTATATAAGTACATCACTGTCAGATATTATTATATAACCACATCGCCGTCATAAAAATAGATAATTTATCCACATCACTGCCAGAAGACGCAAGATGGCAGTACTGACTGACCTTTGACCTCCAGAGTGCACTTTTCCTGTTTGGCCTTTTCCTTCATCTTCATGGGGATCATCACCTCCTTCTCCACATTGCGCAACGACTTGTCATCAGGGTCACCTGACCAACACACACACACACACAAACGTACTCATGTAGTGATGTACACACACACCCTATACACACACACGCGCGCACACACACACACACACACATACACGCACACACACATGCACACGCACACACACATAGAGTAGGAAGGAAGGGGGCAAGACGGATTAGACGTTCACCTGCCAAACAACAAAACAATGACATTCTGGGTTCAATTCCCAGCCTCGCCCTTTCTTCCCAGTTTGACAGGAAAATCAAACTGAATGTCAAGTCTTTTTGAGGAAACTCTAAACCAGTTGGACCTGTGTGCTTACAGACCTAGGCACAGTAGAAAATCCAAAAGAGCAGGGAGGCACCTTCTGATTGTCTCCGGCAAAATTGGTAGGTTCAAATCAATTCCCGACTGTATCCCCAAAAATGGAATGTGGCGGCTACCTTAGTTAAAGGGGGGGGGGGGTAGTTGCATTTATAGCTAAAATCTCAACAATGGTGGACCTCAGAGCTCTAGCTGTGGAGTGAAGAGTGAAAAAAAATCATTTGATATGATCAAAGTACATCAGTATATCTCAATGCATACAGAGAATTTTATAAAAAGGGATAGTAATTTACTAATTACTAATTAGAATGACTGACCACCAAATATGTGTGTCAAAATACAGGCATATGCATCAGCTTGAAAGATTCAGTCACATCCATGTCAAAATATTTTACTATTGGGGTAATGCAAACATTGATGCTGGGGGCAACAGCAAAGTGAGAGGCTGTATGACCAGTGGCTTTTCCACTCATGGAATTCCACTTTACAGCTTAGTCTTTAGTGATCGACTATGACTCTCTGACTAGGAGGCTTGACTTGCACAGTCCTTATGTGCTGCAGCCCTGGGGGCTAGTTGGCCTTTGGAGAACATCTCCAACGCTGACTGTCCTTATGCCCTCTTGGCCGAGAGAGTGGGGATGTACTGTGGGAAAGGCATCTCCACTATAATCAAATTTCTGCCCAGTTTCCGAAACAGCAGCTGCCTCCTCTGCTGTTTTGGAGGTCATCGTCGAAAACGACGGACTAACATACAAAAAACCCCATAAAGTGCATTGTACAAAATAATGCACATGACGTATTACACACTCTTGTGCACATGCACACACAGAAACACAGGCATGCACACATATCAAGCCATTCATTGATTCACAAAAAGACAGTCAAAGCGCACGCGCCACACACACCACACACACACACACACACTCACACACGCAAGCAAACACACACATGACACATGCACATACATAAACACTCGCGTGTATGCATACACACATGCATGAATACACGCATGCACACACACACATACACACACACACGCGCGCGCGCACATATACACACACACACGCCGGGCATGCACACATACGATGCATTTAGAAAGGCTTTTGGCCAGCTAATCAGCACACACCTACAGTAACCCAAATATTGATGGAAACCTTAACTCCCTGACTTAGGCGCACTGAGGCAAAATCACAATGGTAGCACAATCACAATCGTGACAATGTCAATGAATTTGTAAAGGATCATCCAGTACATTGTATACAATAATTTCAAACTTTGTTTAAAATAAAAATAAAAAGTCTTGATAACACATTTCGAAGGAAAGGAAAAGGGTATCTACCGCAGGCTTTTAAAAACTGCAATAAATGAAATTATTTCAAACCTAAGCCAAGTGGTCCACCACCCATTCCCTTAGGTAATACATGCTTGTCCTTGTCGGTGTCCATTTTGTTTCATTCTCTGGGAGTAAGGTCCCTTCAAAAACTGACAGCTGGGGTTAGGCCTATACGCACGGCAGGCTAGTTTGGATGACATGAACATACCCCACAACTCGTGACTGAGATGGACAGACTCCACCGAGTTCAACTTTTCCATAAAACATTGTCTTAAAAATTCAGTGCAGTATCCCAACGACTCCACAAGAAGTTAAAGGAGAAGTCAAGTCAAGATGTCTCCTCCTTCACAGACAACTGAGGTTAGCCGCACGAATATAGTCCTTACTAAATCCACGAAAGTGAAAGCTTCAATACTCAACGGCAAATATCAAGATTTATTTCACGCTTTGTTCACGATTTCTCATGCTTTGTTCCTTTTCTTCATGTCACCTCCTTCATGTCTATTTTCTGCCTTCTTGGTCCAATACTCTGCCTTTTTTGCAGAAAATGTTAAAGGATAAGATTCTCTCCCATCCCAAAGTCTGATGCATTGGGACTCACTTGTCCGGCACTTAACGGCAGGGCAAAACAATTTTGCTCATATGACAGACAACAATAATTGCTGTCTGAGCATTCGGGGAAGAAAAAGAAGAAGAAGATCGAAATCAGATATTGTAATAGTGATGAAGGTTTTGGTACATTGCTGGCAGAAGAGGCATGCACTGGCTTCTAGGCAGGAACGTTTCATGATCTTTCATGCTCTCCAGTCTCAGCTGAATGGTTCTCTGAATCATTTTGGGCAGTGCTCAGCTTTTCAGTCATTTGTAAATTCTATCATTGTGAACTGCTCTACATTCAAGGACATTTTTCAGCTTTTTGAAATGACAACCTGAAAGACCACCAGTTACTGTTCCATTTCCTGTCTGCCAACTGGTATTTCTCTGAGATCCATGAGACTGCATGAGGGCTGAAGCATTAGAGTCCATCATCGTGAATGCACCATGACCAGTGAGCCACCATCTTGCTCAAATATGAAAAACTCATTCACCTGTTGTGAAAGAGTGAGCCAGTTATGGCCAGTGGTATGGGTGACACAGTCTGAGCGAGCAGTGTGTGTGTGTGTGTGTGTGTGTGTGTGTTTGCGTGTGCTAATGATCACAGTCACACTAAAGAACAACAAAGGACTGCTTCATTGTGGTCTAACTAACAACAATACCCACCCTCCCTATCCCTTCCCCCCCCCCTCCTGAAAATTTGTTTAACCTTGTCTGAGCAACAAATCAGTTCTTGAAAATGCAGGTCAAGCATCAGTGCCCAAGTTTCTAAGATTAAAGTAAACACTTGAAAATAAAGCAACATTTGGATCAAGCACAAGAACAAAAGATATTTTTAAAAAACCAATAGAAAGCAAGTTCAAAACAATGGTTGTATAAATGAAATAAACTGTCTTCCATTGTATGAACAGTCACCACATGTATGATGAGAAGGAATTTGTTCTCCAGTTGTGTCCTCAAATGGTGAATGGGGTCAATGTCTGACTTAGCCATTACATTACATGGCCAGGTGGCATGCTCAGCCATGCTGATGGCTAAAATAAAATGAATACATGAAAATAAATGAACGCATAAATGAACAAAGAAAGATGAAAAGCAATAAAAATAGATCAGTCACTAGGTCACAGTAGCACTGTAAGCTACCTTCAAGCCTGAGGAATGGCATGGTATGGCACAACAGTCAGCTACCTGGAGGCCTGAGGGATGGCATGGAATGGCACAGCTAACAGCCAGGGCTCTTTCTATGTCTTTTATTTAATCAGTGGCAGGCCTCTTGCTGTAGCTCTGCTTGTGTAGGTGGGCACAGTCCAGTGATCAGTGTTATGTTGGTGCCAGACATAAATATCAGAGATGGTCAGTGTATTGACCTTTGCCACAAACAAAATAAATTTAGTCAAGAGAAGATGGTGTGGTTCTGTGGTTCTGCTCAGTCCTTGGCTATTTCTTGTAGTTGTGATGTACATCCCCATCTTGTTCCCCCTGCTAACATATATAGCTTTCTTTTTTTTTCCCCAGTTAATTTTCCTTCTCCTTCACCTCATGGTCAAGGAAGGCAACTTATTTGCTGAATAATTCACCACGGTTCACCCCCCCCCCCCCCCCCCCTTCCCACACCTCCACCCCAACACACACACACATTGTACCTGCATTGTACAATTTGATCACTGTAAACAAGAACTTTTAAGTCTGAAATGGAAGTCAGTCTAACACAGGAACCCACTGCGTTGTGCAATGCGGAAGGGGTGGGGGTGGGGGGTGGGGATTGCACTTGCTAAGTGCTGGTGCAACAATGGCTACATCGTGCATCTAGGGCTGCATCACAGTCCATGAGGTTCTGTCTCTTCAATTCATATTCTAGTTTACATTTGATGCATAGATGTATATGTGTTTTTGCTCTTTTGTTCATTTATTCAAGCATCTGTTTACATTTTGGCTGTCATTTCATACATAACCAGACTCAAGTGAAACTTAGCAATTTGCCAGCCGAAGTGATCAAATTAATTATATAATCTAGATATATTAAAGAAATGTAAGGCGTAATGGACACAGACAGAAAGAAAGAATAAATAATGATGGAGCAAGCCCCCCCCCCCCCCCTTTTTTTATTAGTTGCCCTTTCACCTCGCCTTCGGTGTCTGCTGGGATATCCGTCGACCTCGTTTTCGTTCAATCGGCATGACCGAATGACGTCAGAAATCGTTTGCTTAGCAGAGAGATTCCCCATGTTTTGAGGATCCCCCTATATGAAGCGCAAATGTAGCATTTTTGCACATGATATGGCATCTTTTGTGAATACCACTGACTGTTATCTCAGCCAAAGGCTTTGATTATATCTTGTAAGTGGAAAAAGTGTGGAGCAGTGCTTTTAAATAAGTAAAATCCGGTTATGCCACGTCGAAAATCTACCCAGAGTTCGTCTCAAAAGCGTGAGTAATCTTTTATGATAATTTGATTATTGGTTATTAAATGATCAATGAATGTTTACCAGAATACGTAAATGTAGTTTGTGTGGTACCTTCTATGGATCTTTGGTGTATTTTGTATTGAAAATGTAAGGAACAGACTGCACAGCGGGGAAACACCTCTCAGTTCAAGGGGTTCCCACATTTTTGTCGCGATTTGTGGTTGGGGTGCCTTCGCAACGGCTTGTGCCACTCAGTGATTGTTTAGTGATCGGGATCACTTGTGAGCGTAATTTATGTATGGTTTATTGAGTTAATTCATCGATATAATCACGTTTAGAGTAGATGCTAGCTTTGTTAGATTCTGATATATCAGCTCAGTATGCAATGCAGTTTACGGCAGTGCCGTTTGGAAAACCATAATGGCGCAGAGTGGAAGAGTCCATGTGGAGTGACTGTAGGGTTGACAGGGTCTTCTTTTGCGTATGAAAAATGTAACAGTTAACCCGCTCTTTTAATGGGCATTTCACGTGGATCATGGGGAAAAGATCAATTATTTCTGTAAACATAAAAGCTGAAAATGAAACTAAGGTGTTTTTGTTGATATCATTGTGTCATGATTGTGGGGCAGCTTTTGGAGCAACTTTGTTTGGGGCTTGGGCATTTCCCAGTTTCAAATGTTCCTTTTGAAAGTATTCCTATACAAGCAATGAACTACTTAACAGCATTGCAATGATTGCAAGTGTCATCAGCTACAACATACCAGCAACCAAGAACAAACTTGTAGACAGACTGTATTGTCACCAGTATACATGTGTAAGCCTGATACTTTATTCAGACACACACACACACACACACACAACACGCACACACACACATGCACAAACACACATTCACACACACAGGCGTGCTTGCACACACACACTGAATGACAGACTAACATGGCGACACTTTAAAAATGCATGCAGTTACATGCTCATTACAGGGAGGTTTGACATTTGTGTGTGCGAACACACATGCACACACTCACACGGCGTGACACATGCATGAAAAATCACAGGTACATGCACTGATGCAGTGATGCAGTAACATGTGCACATATGTAACACATTCATGCACACATGTGCACATGCACACACACATGCACACACAAACACTTGCATACACACACACTCACTCAGTCACACACATGTAAATTTATGCATGTATGCATATTATAAATCATCAAATTATAGAGAGACATCTTGGAAGTATGCACTTCATATAAGACATTATGTTTGGCTTATAAGTTATATGTATAATGAATCTATCTGATTTTATGTTCAAGGGAAGAAAAAAGTTCATCAGTCAGGTGTCACAAATACTGAAGTGAAGTACATTGTCATTTTAAGCTGTAGTGTAGGACCCATATTGTTTTGGGTTGGGGTTATTTTTATTATTTTTTAGTACTCCTATATTATAAGTTTTTGTTGTGTGACTTCTATGATCCATGCAAGTACGCCTAACTACATATGCATGTGTTTATCTAACTCTGTCTTGAGATATATTGTATAGATCTATCTAGATTTATTTTTGATTGTGTGAGTGTGTGTGGTGTGTGTGTGTGTGTGTGCGTTTGTGGGTTTGGTACTCATTTTAGCGCAATTACAAAAAAATGTTTTAAGAGGGAAAAGTACATTAATTACTGTCATTAGTGAGTTCTCATATGGTATATAACAACGATTTCATTATTTAGATTTGGGTGTATTGATCATTCATTACCAATTGAAACAGGACAAGTGAACGGCATTCAACACGAAAATCGTCTTTGTAAACAGTGTAACATGAAAACGACAGGCGATGAGTTCACTTTATAATAGATTGTTCAGTTTTCTGAGCTTTGGAAGAATGTCCTACCTCAGGAATATCTCTGCATCCAAGATCCATGTTCACATTTTGTAATTTGTTGTCTTCTGACAAAAAGACTATTAATATCAAAACTGAGCAAATTTATAGTCGAGTTTATTTATTTATTTCATTTATTTATTTATTTATTCTTTTATATTGAGGATAATAGAATAAGCACTCGTGTGCTTTTTTACATGCAGTCCCCATGTGTATGCGGTTTTGTAAATTTTGTCATCTGTTTCCACCGGAACACAATGGCCTACTCTTCCGAAAAGTCGAGTACATTTCTATTTCTGTCAAATGCAGTGTTGTAAGCGTGTTTGTTGATTATGTAAATTATGTAAATTATGTTACAGTAGATTGTATTAACTGAAATTTATCCTCCATGCCCCAAGAGGGGTCCAAGGTGAATTAAATCTTGAATCTCTTGTGTGTGTTTGTGTGTGTATACTCTGATAGCTTAATAAATAGACATTATACACATGTATAAATTTATTTGTGTGTGTGTGTGTGTGTGTGTGTGTGTGTGTGTGTGTGTGTGTTGGGGGAGGGGGGAGATAGCCTAGTGGTGATAGCATTGCATTAGTGATCTGAACAACCACAGAGGCACTTGTTTTAGGGAATTTTGCCCTGGAGTTAACTGTTAACATCAGTACTGACTCTACTACTGCCCCCAAAAGTCCTTCAGATGAGACTAGTAGTTAATCTATAAACTAAGCCTTGTGCGTGAACACACAGAGAGCATCTTGTGCACATGTTAAAAGCCCATTCCACCTTTTGGAAGAGTAGGCCAATTCATGCTGGTATGAAAGGATGACAAAAAAAAGAATGCAATCAATGATGCACACAGGTGTCGTGATAGACACCGAACCCAAAGTCCAAATGTGGCTACCTTAGTTAATGGTGGTAAAAACGGTTCCATGCTACATCTTCCCATTGGTGAGTGAGCCTTGGACAGGAGCTCCAGTTGAGGAACAGAACAAACAACAACAACAAGTGTTTGTGTGTTTGTGCGTGTGGGTGCATGTATTGTGATGTAATACATGGGTTGTGCATGAGTGCATGAATACTTAAAAAAATTGTTATGTGAATTATGTGTGTGCGCTTACATATTAAAAAATACATGTTTTTATGTGCATGCGTGTGTGTGTGTGCGTGCATGTGTGAGTTGTGTGTTTTGTGTGTGTGTGAATATCTGTGTGTGCATATGTTCGTGAATGAACTGTGACTAATCATATGGTATGTTAAGGTGACGGTGTAAACAGTGAAGAAATGATGATGTGATGTGGTAAAGTGACAGGGTGAACAGTGAGTTGGTGTGAAAGGTATAAATTTAGTGAATAGTAATGTAGTGTGATAAACTGATGGTGTGAACAGCGATGTGATGTGGTAAAGTGACAGGGGGAACAGTGAGTTGGTGTGAATGGTATAATGTGATGTGGTAAAGTGACAGAGAGAATAGTAATGTAGTGTGATAAACTGACAGTGTGAACAGTGATGTGGTTTGGTAAAGGGACAGTGTAAATAGTGTTGTGGTGTGGTAAAGGGACAGTGTAAATAGTGATGTGGTAATGGGACAGTGTAAACAGTGATGTGGTGTGGTAAAGGGACAGTGTAAACAGTGATGTGGTGTGGTAAAGGGACAGTGTAAATAGTGATGTGGTAATGGGACAGTGTAAACAGTGATGTGGTGGGGTAAAGGGACAGTGTAAACAGTGATGTGGTGTGGTAAAGGGACAGTGTAAACAGTGATGTGGTGTGGTAAAGGGGCAGTGTAAATAGTGATGTGGTGTGGTAAAGGGACAGTGTAAACAGTGATGTGGTGTGGTAAAGGGCAGTGTAACAGGAGTGGTGTGTAAAGGACAGTGTAAACAGTGGTGTGGTGTGGTAAAGTGATAGTGTGAACAGTGATGTGGTGTGGTAAAGTGACAGCAAGCATCATGTGGTATTGTATTGTATTGTATTGTATTGTATTGTATTGTATTGTATTGTAGGCTACATTCGGCCAAAGCAGATTTCTCTACATGAAATTTGGGCTGCTTTTCCTGGGGAGAGAGTGTTGGCACAAGAGTATTGCCACCCATTATTTTAAAATGTTTGTGTCTGTATTAGTGCATCTTTACATGCATATTTTATTATTTATTTGTTTCCCTGTGAGAGTGGCTTTTTTTTTAACTCAGTTATGTGTGCTTAGTACGTGTTGCACTCAGTTCTTAGGATTATCATCTTCTCCAGAAGACTAGCACCCAGACCTGACCACCACCTGCGCTTGGGGGCTTGTGTGGATGGGGTAAAAGTTTGTGCTGAAATCTGGATTGAATTTGCGGGCTTTTGTAGCTTCTAATAGGCAGGTGCATTGCCTCAAGTCCACTGATCCACAACACATGATTAAATAACAACTCTTTATGTGGTAAGGCATAACATTAACAGTCTATCATGCGGGGATATATACAGTCATGTGGTGAGGTATAACACTTAACAGCCAGTCGTGTGTGGAGCTATAACATTACAGTCATGTGGTGAGGCATAACAGCCAGTCATATGTGGAGGTATAAGCTATAACATTACAGTCATGTGGTGAGGCATAACAGCCAGTCATATGTGGAGGTGTAACAACAGTCATGTGGTGAGTCATAACAGCCAGTCATGTGGGGAGCTATAACACTACAGTCATGACCAGGGCATTGATGCAAGGAACAACAGTAGAGTTGGTTTTATACCCTGTTTTAATCTGTATATAGTTGCACATGGCTGGGATTTACAAGTTGACGAGGTGACAGCCCTGATATATATGACCTCTGTGGTCAGCGGGGCTATAAACAACAGGACTGGATTGGTTAGGAGTCATGGTGAGGTATACAACAGTTATGTGGGGAGGTACAACTATCTGTCATGTTGGGAGGTATTACAATCCATTCTTTATGGGGGTATAACAACAGTCATGTGGTATTTAAAGACGTAACGAGTAAACAAGCCATCATGCAGTGCCACAAAAGGACAATACAGTGTTGCGCAATGAGAGTTTGCACCATGTGCCTAACTAACCTTGACCTCCCAGCATAATGCTCAGCATGGGTGGGGGGTTATGGCCTGGTGTGTGTGGCAATAGCAGGAGGCATGGGATTGAAAGGAAAGGAGTTGCCCCATAGGCTGGAAGGAAAAGGGAAAAAAAGCTCATCTTGTTACAGAAGCTAGTGTTGTGTTGTCAGGTAATTGAGCGCACGATCATGTCAGTCACTCCAAGAAAGTGCTGAAGTGAAAGACATGGAGGAAACTGTACTACTAGGGAGACAGTGGGGGTGTCTGTAGGAGCTCATTATATGTATTGTATGCAGACTGCTAGCAGAAGATGATACACTTACTTAAAGGTTTTGTGAGATCACACATGCGTGCATGCACACATGGTGCAGGTGCACACACACACACACACACACACACACACACACACACACACACACACACCTCAAGCATGCAGACAGCATATAAAGCAGGTACATGGGTTGCTTGTCACTTTCAAGTTGTGAGATGAAAGCAGAGTATCTTCATTTGGATGAAAGCATTATGTTAATGACTTGTGTCATGATTTATTTACCGGTTACCCCACCCAGGTAGATCGTTGCATTTTTCCCCCATGAACAGTCAGTATTGTAGTGTTTATTTTTTTCCACTGTGGAAGAAAGTGCAGAAGTGTCGCACTGTCATGCCTGTGAACTAGTCAGTTGAGGTGGGGAGAGCACAATGCGCCCTCACCCCCTCTTGAAAAGTGGACTCATCCAGTAAAAACTCCCACTTGGTGTTTGGCACTCCGCCACCGCCAAGCAAGCTCGCCACCCGGCTATTTTTAGACAGCCGGGCAAACGACCCTCAGGCAGCTTGTCATTGACTGTAATTATGTAAAGGACTGTCGATGAAGGACCACAGCTCTTGGTCACCTGACATGATATGGCGTGGGTGAACTCATTTTCCTGCAGATGGAAGTGATTTCCATCAGTTTGTTTTGGACACCACCAGGGAGGAGATAGCCAGTTCACAGGAAATCCTTAGTGAGAGGGGGGGGGAGTCCGCCAGGGGTGGGGGGGGGGGGGGGGGGGGGATGTTCTGTTAAAGGAAGGAAAATAAGGGGGAGCACAGCTCCAAGGGAAAATACGTAGGTGTTGTTGAGGGAGGTGAGGGTGAAGGTTCAGAGATTATGAGGAGGTGGAAAGACACATTATACAGGCCACCGAAGTGAAAACGCGGGCCGCTGTGTGTAGCACGTAAGGCGAAGACTGCTGATAGTCTGTAGCCTAACAGAGATGACTTCTATGCTATGCCAGCTACAACCAAGCAGAGAGAAGAAAATAATTATTATTAGTCAGTGGTTTTAGGGTGAAGGTCGGCCACTCACTGGGGCATACCGCTCGCTCTGCCCACGGTGGCCCTGCGCGCGGGGCGCCGTGACGTCATTGTTGCCATGGCGCCGTATCACATGGGTATTTCCCAAGATGTAGGGGGCATTGTGCAAGCCACCCCTTTCTCGCCCGTGTGCTTTCCACCTGTGGTATTATTGACCACAGCGCTAAAAATTGTTTGACAAATTTGTATTAAAAAGAGAGAGAGAGAAGAAAAAAAGAAAAAGAATGAGCGAATGCCGAACGCAAACCCTGGCCATATTGGGTATTCATTAAGATATGAAATGCAAGGGAATACTGACTGGGGGCAGTGTGCCAGTATTTTTAGAAGCATATTCGATCATGTTGGGCGTCACAAATACATCCTCGTGGGGGGAGGGGGGGGGGGGGGGGAGGAAAACCAGTTCTGTGTTTTGAAATGGATAAATTGATAACCATTTATAGTTGTTGCCTCATATGACAGAGCTTGCTACAGATGCATGCTTACCTCATCTGTTGTTGCAACACACACACACACACACACACCTGCGCGCATGCATGCACGCGCACACACACACACTCTTCATACACACACAAGCACACAGCACGTGCATGCACACACACACACACACACACGCTCATGCATGCACCCACGCAC
Source organism: Rapana venosa (assembly GCA_028751875.1). Lineage (NCBI taxonomy): Eukaryota > Metazoa > Mollusca > Gastropoda > Neogastropoda > Muricidae > Rapana > Rapana venosa. The sequence goes on from CM054166.1 coordinate 4,917,437, forward strand.
ACACATTTTCCAATTATTCCTTTTGATCGTCTGGTATCACTTCAAGTGCAAAGACGTTAACACTAAAGACTACTACTGCTGCTGATAGTACTACTACTGCTTCTGCTACTACTACTACTACTACTTCTACTTCTACTACTACTACTACTACTACTAACTACTACTAACACACACACACACACACACACACCACACACACTCTCTCACACACACACAAAAGCATGCACACACACACTCACACACACACACACACACACACACACACACACACACACACACACACACACACACACACACACACACTGGTTGTGTGTGCGTGTGTACAGACAGAGAGATTGGATACAAGTTGGTGTTTGCCATTGCTAAAGGGTTTGTGCAGTCTGCTGGAACACTGGTTGTAGTTTTGTTGTTATGGAATGAGATTGACTCTTTAGCTTGGCCATGTACAGTATCTACATTGTTTTATATCACTTTTTAAATGCACACATATACTGAAATACATAATTTTCACCATCTGTACACACACACACACACTCTCACACACACTCACTCACACACACACTCACACACTCACTCACTCTCACACACACTCACACACACACACACACTCACTCTCACACACACTCACACACACACACACTCACACACACAACTCACACACACTCATACACACACACACGCACACACACACACACACACACACACTGAGCTGTGACAATTGGGATGGGGGGAGGAGGGGGGGTCAGCCCTTCCAGTCTGCTCACTTTGTAGAATAAAACATCAGACCATGTGCAGATCCTGCCTGTCAGTTTGTCTGTGCCAACGTTTCTTTTGTTTGTTTGTTTCATCACATCAGTTTGTCTGTGTCAATGTTTCTTTTGTTTGTTTTTTTGTTTGATCTCATTAGTTTGTTTGTGCCAACATTTCTTTTGTTTGTTTGTTTGATCCCATCAGTTTGTGCCAATGTTTCTTTTGTTTGTTTATTTCAAAATGTTTGCTCACATAATTTTGCTACCTGCACTGAGCTTTGTTTGCTGAAATTTCAACTTTTTTTTAAAAAGAGAAAAATCAGCCTAGCTTTGGAAATATTTATATCTGGGTGTTTTTTTCTCTCTCCGTCATGTTTGCTTGTTGTTGTTGTTGTTGCAACACACACACACACACACCCTTGTCTGACAGTTTGAATGGGCTTCAAAACCAGTGCAAACATGACACAGCGCTTTTTAACGTACCCCTTTGTGCCTGTCTGTCAGGCTGCCTGCCCGACTCCTTTAATCTGGTGTGTGTGTGTAAATATATATATATATGTATATATATATATATATTATATATATATATATATATATATATATATATATTTTATATTCTCTTCAGGTGAATCAACCACTTCTCTAGAGTCTAACTTGTATGAAACACAGGATATTTGGAGACAATGACAATGACTAAGGTTTTTAATTGCCCATACAGCATTACACTAAAGCCCTTTAGACAATGGGGTGGTGAATATAACTGGAAACACACTTCATAAACGACAAATTCCTAATGTAACAGTCAAAAGTGTGTACACACAGGAATTACTCAAAAACGCATGCGCAGCAGGGATATTTGGAGAGGGAGGAGGGGGGGGGGGGGGGGGGTGGAGTTAGGAAAGAGGGAGTAGAGAGTTTCCAGGAGTTCCTGGCCTTGTGCTGATTTTGCTGCTTTTTTCCAAATGTCAGCCGTTTCTTGCGCCATCTCATTTTGATTGATTCCATGCCCCTCTTCCTCCCCCCCCTCCCCCCTTACCCATGCCTGTCTTCCCCACTGAACCCATACATTAGTCCACCTTCCACCCCTTTTTTTCCTGTTGGAACCATCTTCTCCTCCCCATGGCTGTCCAGCCAGTCTCCAGTATTCTTGTTGCTGCTGCTTAGTAGTGGTGTGGTTGCAGTAATGCTTTGACTTCCGTTTTCTCTGTGTGTTTGTGTGTGTGTTTAACCAGTCAGTGCCTTTGTGTTGTAACTGCCATTTTGCTGTCTTGTGTTTTTTGCCTGATTTGTTTGTAGTTGGTTGATGGTGTGATATTTGCAACAAAAGTCAGGAAAGACAAGGGAGTTGAGTGTTATGGTAGCAGTGTTCATGGTAAGGCTAATGCACACACATTAAATTTAAATCCTGTTCCGCTTTTCATAAGAGTAGGCCGTTGTGTGCCGGTGGGAACAGATGACAAAATTTACAAAACAGCGTTTCTGAGCATACAGGGACTGGATGTAAAAAAGCACATGTGTGCTTATTCCATTATCCTCGCTATAAAAAAAAAGTTGTTGCAACATCAAATATGTCTGATGTCTCCCCCCCCCCCCCCCCTTCTTTTTTTAAAGTTGTATTTCTTTGTGCAGTATGACCTTTGCTGTTGTGTTCTGTAGTAAGTTTGTATGATTGTAACCTTTCAGGACGTCTGTTCTCTATCATAACTGTCCACCTTTTCAAACTAATCTCTAAAAACCTGTTTTAACTTTTTTTTTTTTTTTAAAGATGGGACTCAAGTCCTCAGACCAGTTCCAAGGCTGTGTTGTTTGCCTGAAGGAAGGCAGATTGATAAGGATTGGTGATACTGATTGAGGGACAGGCCAGAAGTATGCCTTTGTTTGGTTTTTGCATGGATCTTCTGCTGTGTGTGTGCTTGTATCTCTGATATCAGGGCTGTTTTCTCTGTAGTTACATACAGTACAGTCTCTTTTTTCTTCATCTTGTGTGATCATCGTCCTGAACTGAGGACTGTTTTCTTTGGTCCTTACTGCACAGTCCACCTCAGGTCTGCAGTTTTCTGAAGTTCCTGTTTGTATTGTAAGTCCATGTCAGGTCCATAGTTCTCTTCTGCTCCTATACTGTGCAGCTAACCTTAGGTCTGCAGTTTTGTCCTGTCCACCCTAGCCCTAGGTCTGCAGTTTTGTCCTGTCCACCCTAGGTCTGCAGTTTTGTCCTGTCCACCCTAGGTCTGCAGTTTTGTCCTGTCCACCCTAGGTCTGCAGTTTTGTCTGTCCACCCTAGGTCTGCAGTTTTGGCCACCTCAGGCCTGCAGTTTTCTGGAGTTCAGTACTGTATAGTCCACCTTAGGTCTGCAGTTTTTGACCTTCTCTTCGAGTGTTGCATGCTGTGGGCTGTCTGGGTACTGGTCTTTCAAGTGGAATGAAGAGAGATCTATCCACGTGCTTTCCTGTTTCAAATGAAGTGACAGAAAGGTTGTGCACTAAGTACATGTTGAAGACCCCAACAGCATCTTTTAAGCCAGGCAGATTGTGTGTGTGTGTGTGTTGGGTGTGTGTGTGTGTGTGTGTTGGGGGTGTGGAGAGCTGGGTAGCGGTGTGCAGTGGTCCCATGGACTGAGTTTGTGCACTGTTACTACAGCTGTTTTCTTCACCTGACTGCCACACTGGCTGGGGTCGATCAGCCAAAACAGCTCACAGGCCACTGTGGTCCCTGTGTCTGACTGTGTGAGACTTAACACTGTTCGTTGGAGGAAAAAGAGGTTAGAGCATACGTCACTGTTATGTCACAAACACACACACACATACACACACACACATACACTCACACTCACAGTCACACACACACATACACTCACAGTCACACACACACATACACTCACACTCACACACACACACACACACACACACACACACACACACACACACACACACACACACTTACACTGAAAATAGTGTGCTGCAGTTGACTGTGTTGTGAGTCATCGTGTCAAGTGTCGTCAGTGTATACCCTCTGCACAACAGCCTTGACCGAACGGGAGGCTTAGTCATGGTCTCATGCTGTTACATTCTCATGTAGAGTGAGTGGTAGACCTGTGCATTTATAAGGATAATATGAAGAGAGAGAGGGGGGGGGGGGGAGGGGAGTGCAGAGGTGGTAAACGGTGATCACACAATAATTATGTAGTGTGACCTCCAGGTGTGGTGTGGTTAAAGAGTGATCCCGCAATAACTATGTGGGTGTCCTCTACATGCTGCGTGGTAAAGAGGGATACTGCAAGACTATAGCTGTACATTTAAACATGGTGCGTCAAGTGGAGGTCATGTGTGCTGACTTGGCGTGCTTCATGCACCTCAGTGACCGGGCCCAGCCAAAGGAAACCAGTTGTTGCAGTTAGGACTAGAAGCTGAACCTGGGCTGGCTGACTGACACTTCAGTCAAAACCACTCACATGCAAAACCACTCACATGCAAAACCGCCCACATGCAAAACCGCTCATGCAAAACCGCTCACATGCAAAACCACTCATGCAAAACCGCCCACATGCAAAACCACTCACATGCAAAACCACTCATGCAAAACCGCCCACATGCAAAAACCCCCACATGCAAAACCACTCACATGCAAAACCGCTCACAATATGCAAGTTAGTGTATCAATAGGATGATCGCTATGAAGGCTTCAGGATTTTGGTTTGATTTGTGTGTCTATTAATGTATCGGGATTCTTTTATTTTGTGAATTGACGAACACTGATGTCCGCCCCCATTTTTTTAGGTAAACATCCAGTCCCTCCCCCCCATGTGCATGTGGTTTTGTAATGATGTCATCCATGGTTGGAGGGTTACAAGCCTGTGGTGACAGTGAGGCAGTGCAGAGCAGTGCAGAACAGGTCTTGAGTTGGTGGTGAAGGGTGCTATGTCTTTTTCTCCTCTCCCCTTTTAAGTTGTTGATGAAGAGTGTCATGGCTGTCTCTCCCCTTCCCTCTTTCTCTCCCCTTCCCCTTTTCTCTCCCCTTCCCCCTTTCTCTCCCCTTTCTCTCCCCTTCCCCCTTTCTCTCCCCTTCCCTTCCCCCTTTTCTCCCCTTTCCCTGTCCTCTCCCTTCCCCCTTTTCTCCCCTTCCCTCTTTCTCTCCCGTTTTCCCCTTCTCTTTCTCTGTTCTTCTTCCTTTCCCTCCCTTTTTCCTAGTTGTTATGAGAGAAATGCCTCTCTCCTCTCCCCCTTTCTCTCTCCTCTCCCTTTCTCTCTCCTTCTCCCCTTTCTCTTCTCTCCCCTTTAGTTTCTCTCTTCTCTCTTCCTCTCCCCTTTCTTCCTTTTCTCCCCTTTCTCTCTCCTCTCCCCCTTTCTCTCTCTCCCTGACCCCCTTTCCTAGTGGTTTCTGAAGAGTAAGGGTTGTCTCTCCCCTTTCCCACTGACTGCCCTGGTTGAGTTGTCTGTAGTGGGTGGATCTTTCACGTGTAATTCCTTCCATTCCCTGCAGCCCCTGTTTGCAGTCTGCAGTGCGCCCGCCCCCGCTTCCCCTTGGGGGCTGTTCATGAAGAATTCAATTGCCCCCACCCCTGCACTTCACACACACACACGTACACACACACCACACACACACACGCACACACACACACACTCACACGCACCACACACACACACACACACACACACACACCCACACACACTCACACACACACTTACACACATGCACACACACACTGTGCACAGTGTTGGGTTAAAATGCAGGGCCAGAAGAGACAGGGGGATGAGGCAGGCTGGCTGTGACAGACAGACAGACAGACAGTTGGAATGGCTGCCTCAGTCAGGGCCTGCTTTGCCTGCCAGCAGTGATCATGCTCACCGCCAGGACATATGTACTTGTACACATCATTTTTTGTCTGGGCCTGAGCTCTAGCAAAGCCCTGTTGCCTGGGTTCCTTTAGAATACATTTTTCTTATAATTATGCAGACAGAAACATCGTCCGTAATTCGACTGTGTTAGTGTCTTTTGTCCAGCATCCCTTCAAGTGTTGAGAGAGTGCTGGTCTGCATAAACATTGACTTTATGGGTTCAGATTTCTTGATGTGTTCAGCAGTATTAATAATAATAATAATGTATGGAATTTATATAGCGCTGAATCTTGTAAAGCAACAAATCAAAGCGCTCATATGACTTGTTTAAAAATATATATCGAGGATAATGGAATAAGCACTCATGTGCTTTTTTACATCCAGTCCCCGTGTGTATGCAGTTTTGTAAATTTTGTCCTTTGTTCCCACCGGCACACAATGGCCTACTCTACTATCAGCCCACAACGTTGACTTTATGTGTTCAGATTTCCTCATGTATTCAAACAGTATTACTATTAGCCCTCAACATTGAGTTTATTCAGATTTCCTGATGTGTTCAGAGAGTATTAGCCCACAGCGTTGACTTTATGTATTCAGCTTTCTTCAGATATAACAAGCCTACTACACTGGTTTAACTTCTACTTCGATTGCAACTGTCTGGCAGCCCATGAAGTGTTCAGATAGCAGTGGTTTGCCAGGTTGACTTCACCTAAGTCGGTCAGTTGTCCCATGTGTTTACCACTGCGTTGATTTGCGAGGGTGCAGTTTCCTCAGGCTGCAAGCCGTGTTCAGAGAACAGTAACCCAAACACTGCATTCAGTTTTGTCACTGGGGTTGTTCATCCGTGACGCAGTGTCAATCGGAAAAATGACTGTCAAGGTCGCCAAGTGTTGTAAACATTATGAGTCAGTGAAGGAATCTCCTCCCTGTCCCTCCCCCCCTCCCCTGTAACAACACACATACAGAGGAACTCTCGGTGCGTTCTCTACTAGGTGGAACTACACACCAAGTGTGGTGAATCCGGATGTTCACACTGTTTTGGGTTTGTTTGTTTTTTCTTTTCTTTTTCTTTTTTCTTTTTTAAACAGGCACCCCTGAAACACATCCTCTTTTCTTGTTTGTTGTTTAGGCTGTAAGTTCATGATGAAGAAATTGAGCAAACAGAATAAATCTCTGTGTGTGTGTGTTTGTTTGTGTGTGTGCACGCATGTGCGTTTGCATGTTCATGCGTTTAAGCTGAGCAGGTCTTAATGCACAGGCTTTAAGTGGGAGGCAAGAAAGAGGATAAAAAAAAGAAGGATGGGGGTGGGGGAAGGCAGGGGGTTGTAGGGAGTGTGGAGAGGAGTGGTGTCAGATCGATACAGTCCCGTGATCGATCCCCCAACTCCTCCACCCCTCCCTCCCTGCTGCCTCACCCTCCCCCAACATCTAGGTCACCTCTGCCCGGGGAAGGAGGGGAGGGCAGGGGGGGAGGGGGGGGAGAGGGGTGTCACAGCAGTCTTCCCTCGTTTTTTATATTTTTTTTTACTCAGGCCTTTCTATACTGAACAAGATCCACTGAGGATAGATCTCTGTCCCTCTCTGTCTCTTGTCTAGTTTGTCCGTCTGTCTGTCTGTCTGTCTGTCTCTCCCTCCCAGTTGTTATGTTTGAGTGTTTCTTTGTACGTAATGAGAATGAGCTGTCGGGATATTGTAAGTAGTATCTGTAGGCATTTTTGACTGTTGTAGTCAAGTTGCTGACTGTCAACCAAATCCCTTCCATCCGGTTCAATCCAATGCTTTTGTGTACATAGGTTATAGCTTTTCTGACCACAGTGGCCACAGCAGGACTATCAGCTTGTCGTCTGTTACGTTACATTAAAACTGTGCAGCTATATAATGCATACACACTTTAGAAGTGCCATAGCATAAATGAATAACTAATTGGTTGATTGATCGAATGAATGAATGTTGTAAGTGTACTGTATGGCAGTGTCTTCATTTTGAATTCAACATCAAGATCATGTTAAAATGGATAAAAAGAGGTTTTGGGGGTTTTGTTTTTGGTTTTTGTTGTTGTTGTTCTATGGATGTAGCGCTGTCACAGGTTGTTCTATGGATGTAGCGCTGTCACAGGTTGTTCTATGGATGTAGCGCTGTCACAGGGTGTTCTATGGTTGTAGCGCTGTCACAGGTTGTTCTATGGATGTAGCACTGTCACAGGTTGTTCTATGGATGTAGCGCTGTCACAGGTTGTTCTATGGATGTAACGCTGTCACAGGTTGTTCTATGGATGTAGCGCTGTCACAGGTTGTTCTATGGATGTAGCGCTGTCACAGGTTGTTCTATGGATGTAGCGCTGTCACAGGGTGCTCTGTGGATGTAGCGCTGTCACAGGTTGTTCTATGGATGTAGCGCTGTCACAGGTTGTTCTATGGATGTAGCGCTGTCACAGGTTGTTCTATGGATGTAGCGCTGTCACAGGGTGCTCTGTGGATGTAGCGCTGTCACAGGGTGCTCTGTGCTATGCTCTGTGTATAGATGTGTGGTGTAGACTGTGTCAGGGCCTTAGTCAGCTCCTCAGTGCCGGTGTCACAGCAGATGTGGCCTCCGCTGAGGAAATGGCCCCTCCTGTGTGTGCAGCCTGTGTATTTAAACTGAGTGAGATCAGCGCTCTGTCGGAGTGTCTGTGGCCGTTTACAAAGTTCTCCATTTCTTATGGAGGAGATGCTTTCTTGTGCAGACATGAGGCAGTACAGAGGTGATACAAGTTGTGGTCATTATGTATCCTTTATTGTACATGTATGTAATTTGACCTCACTGGTCATGACAGACTTGATAGCACAACAGACAAAACAGAGATGACAAATCCAGAAACAAACAACACATGACACTGTCACCTGAAGCACAATCACATGGCAACTTTGAACATGAGAAAGGCATCAGAAATAAAAATGGAAAAAAAAAAGGAATACACTCGTCTCATAATGTCTTCCAATAAATGCTCAATCGACCTGGTATTTTTTTTTTTTTTAAATTACCTTCTTTTTTTGGGGACAACTGATTATTCCCCACCCACCTCTAACAATATTATGCTGTCAATAATAAGCACACATTGTACAGACGTGTATATATGTATGGCCCGAAAGATGGGAGAAAAAGTAATGGCATACCGTATTTGTGAAAACCTGTTGATCAATAAAGTGTGCAGATATTTGACCTTTATTCCAGAAGGATAAAAGCTGTAAGCTGAACAAACTACAGGAAGAAAGACCATTGAAACAGATAGACAGTATTTATAAACCAGAAAGAGGGGACAGAAGGAAACAACACCTTGAAAAGTTTTATTGAATCAAAAGAGAGTGATAGCAGAGAGGTCATTTCTTGCTCAGGTTTTGCAGAAGATGTGGGGGGTGTGTGTGTGTGTGTGTGTGTGTATATAAATCCTGTTCGCAGTGGGAATGTTGTACTGAAAGAGATCTATGCTGAAGGTGATGGGTGTTGATGGTTTCTGTCATGGTCATTGCAGCTGGAAAATACAACACAAGACAAGAATGGCTGTTGACAAAAACAACAACAACAACAACAACAAATGAAGTAGGCAAACAAGGAAAGTGTGGACAAAGAGTGGAGTGCCCATGATACACTGTAGATACAGTTGTTGAGTTAATGTGGGCAGTTTAGGTCATGCACACAGTGTTAGTGTGGGCAGTTTAGATCATGCACACAGGGTTAGTGTGGGCAGTTTAGATCATGCACACATTGTTAGTGTGGGCAGTTTAGATCATGCACACAGTGTTAGTGTGGGCAGTTTAGATCATGCACCAAATGTTAATGTGGGCAGTTTAGATCATGCACACAGTGTTAGTGTGGGCAGTTTAGATCATGCACACAGTGTTAGTGTGGGCAGTTTAGATCATGCACACAGTGTTGGTGTGGGCAGTTTGGATCATGCACACAGTGTTGGTGTGGGCAGTTTAGATCATGCACACAGTGTTAGTGTGGGCAGTTTAGATCATCCACACAGTGTTAGTGTGGGTTCATGCACACAGTGTTAGTGTGGGCAGTTTAGATCATGCACACAGTGTTGGTGTGGACAGTTTAGATCATGCACACAGTGTTAATGTGGGCAGTTTAGATCATGCACACAGTGTAAATGTGGGCAGTTTAGATCATGCACACAGTGTTAGTGTGGGCAGCAGTTGAGATCATGCACACAGTGTTAGTGTGGGCACACAGTGTTAGTGTGGGCAGTTTAGATTATGCACACAGTGTTAGTGTGGGCAGTTTAGATCATGCACACAGTGTTAGTGTGGGCAGTTTAGATTATGCACACAGTGTTAGTGTGGGCAGTTTAGATCATGCACCAAGTGTAGACTCCACACACACACACAGTGTGTGGGCTGGTTGTCATTCATGGACCCTGTCCACTGTGCTAGATTGGGCCAGGGTGTCCATTTGGCAGGGGGAGGCACCAGGGATGGCTGACACCGGCCAAGAGGAAGGGAAAGTGTGCCAGTAGGTTGTAAAGCCTGAACAAAATGTCCCTGGGCTTTCGGAGAGTCCCCCTCTCTGCCTGCTGCCTGCTGCTGCTGCCTGGCTGTGTGCTGCTGCCTGCCTGTCAGTGCTGAGAGCAGGGCAGAGGGAGGCGGGCGGTGGTTGCAGCAGCAGCAGCAGCAGTGGGGATGGTGGTGGTGGGGTGGGGGGGGATGGTGGGGATGGCAGGGAAGGCACCCCCCAGTGAAGATGGGGAGCGCCTGGATGACATCATTGTGACATCATGGCCCACCCCCCTCCCCCTCCCTGCCCCTCCCCCTCCTCCTTCCACTTCCAGGCTGGAAATCCTCAAGTCAGGTGGGGAACTGTCAGCTCTCCTGCTGCTGCTGCTGCTGCTGCCCTGTGTGTGTGTGTGTGGTGTGTGTGTAGTGAGTGAGTGAGAAGAAAATAAAAGGGGTGGGGGTGGCATGGAGAAGGCTGGCTGTGTGCCTGCCTGCCTGCCCGAGGCCTGCCTCTCTCTCTCTCTCTCTCTCTCTCTCTCCTCTCTCTCTCTCTCTCTCTCTCTCTCTCTCTCTCTCTCTCTCCTCTCTCTCTCTCTTCTCTGTGGGCCTGGTATTGACGACTGCTGGTGGTGACCTTTTTCTCCTGCCGCTGACTCCATCCAGCCTTGGCAGCAGGCGGAGAGGAGAAAAGTGGGGTGTCAGTCAGCCAAGTGCAGAGGACAGCGAGACTAGGGCCTGACTAGAGCTGGGAATCCTCTCAACTTACTACTGGCTGTTCTAAAGCTGTCGGTGCAGGAACCACCTGACTATTGAGGACACCCTCCTGCAGGCTGAAACCAAGGCCGTGTCTTGATCACTGTGGTGACTGAAGCTGTGTGCTCAAGTAGGGTGTGTGTCAGGTGAACGTTCACTCAGGGAGTGCAGGTGGGACAGGGAAGGTCCCCACAGGTGAGTGACCTGCCAGGGTCTCTGAGTGTCCTTCAGTAGGCTGCTGACTTGCCCACAACCACTCACTCTCCCCCCCCCCCCCCCTTCAGTGTTTCCTGTTAGATCCTGGCATGGGGTCTCAGCTTCAGCAAGGGCCTGAGGATGCACAGGTGTAGTGCCAGGGGAAAAGAGCAGGTGACAGATTGACCAGTGTCTTGTTGGTCTGTCTGTTTGGAAGAGTTCTGATTTCCTGGCATTTCAGCAGAGCATCACTGGCTGCATGCACCACACATTTTCCTGTCGTTGGTCTTGATCCTCTGACTACGCAGTTCCTGTAATCCCCCCCCCCCCAGTGTTTTTTGTAGACCTGTGGGGTGGAATTGGGAGAGTGTTGATGGGCTACAGCATGTGGCTCATGGCTACACTGTTCAAACCTGGTTTGACATGGAAGAAAGAGCCTTCCTTCACTGCAGGCCAGGCTGAACAGCAAAAGAAGCCTCAGCATCAGTGGTGTCCCTGTGTCCATCACCTGCTGTGATGTGGCAGACCTCGCTCAGCATTGAAGTGATAAAACTAACAATCCCTGTGAGAGGAAGCCAAGTGTGCAGCAGTGGGAATCCCAGGATGACTTGAAGCATGTTACTGCAGATTCTTTAACGATCCTGTTTTGTGATGTTCTGCTGGACAATAGATTTCCGAGAGATTTGGGCGTTTTCTGCCTGATATTGGCTGTTATAGCTGTACCGTGAGCGTGGTTATCGCTGAGGTCTTCGATATTGGTTTTATCCCATGTTGTGTGTTGTTTATATGGTTCCCCCTCAATAAGCTGTGACCATCCTGGTTTGACTTTAACTCTTAAGGTTGCCTTAGGGGTTTGATTGAAAGAGTGAGAGAAGAAGTGGTTTTACTCTGGGTGTTTTAAACTGTACATAGCTGCACAGTTTTATCATCTGAGTGTTCACAGTGGGTGAGGTGAGGTCAGGTCCCTGGTGTGGCCTCTACTGTGGGTGGGGCTATTTATATAAATTTTTGTTACAATATATTGGGGACGGGATAGCTCAGTGGTCGGAGCACTCGCTTTCACCAGCGTTGAGTGGTTTGGGAAGGTAAAGCAGCGAGGGAGAGGAGATGGGCACCGCCCTCAATATGCTGGCCCTAGAGAAGTGAGGTCTCTGACGCCTCGCTCCCCTATGACCTTATAGGTTATGGGACTCCTTTGCCTTTACCTTTTATCTATAATATGAGTGGATGGGATTGTGGCGTGCACAGTGAGGAGAAAGTGAAGGTGTCCTAGCTAAAGGGGCGAGAAAAGTGTCGTCATGGGTCAGTATGGGAGGGGGTATTACTGTTAGGGCAGTCACTGTCCTTCAGTCAGCATGGTGGTGAGAAAGGGCCATCTGGCCATTGTAGCACAAGCAGTGCTGGTAAATAGGGCTACACTCCACATGTAGAAAAGGAAGTGCTGGTAAATAGGGCTACACTGCACATGTAGAAGGGAACTACTAAGCAGTGCTGGTAAATAGTGCTACACTCCACATGTAGAAGGGAACTAAGCAGTGCTGGTAAATAGGGCTACACTCCACTTGTAGAAAGGAACTAAGCAGTGCTGGTAAATAGGGCTACACTCCACATGTAGAAGGGAACTACTAAGCAGTGCTGGTAAATAGGGCTACACTCCACATGTAGAAAGGAACTAAGCAGTGCTGGTAAATAAGGCTACACTCCACATGTAGAAGGGAACTAAGCAGTGCTGGTAAATAGGGCTACACTCCACATGTAGAGGCAACTAGGCAGTCAGCAGTCAACCAAGTGACACCAGCCTGTCTTTGGAGCTCGAGGACTTGTTCATTTTGTTTTATTTTTTACTTGTTTCTGTGTTTTTATTATTCTTTTATATCGAGGATAATGGAATAAGCACTTATGGGCTTTTTTACATCCAGTCCCTGTGTGTATGCGGTTTTGTAAATTTTGTCATCTGTTTCCACCGGCACACAATGGCCTACTCTTCCGAGAAGCAGAACAGGATTTAATGTGTGCGCAAGATGTCCTGCATGCGTTGGAACACGGGGTCTCAGTTTATAGTCTCATCCGAAGGACTCTGTGTGTGTGTGTGTGTGAGAGTGTGAGTGAGCTTGGTATTTGTACGATGATGAAGATGGGCCTGTGTGTCTGTGGGGCATATACATCATTACATGTATACATGTAGGAATGACCAGCAGCTGCCCACTGCTCCTTTGTGGAGGATGCGCTGAGCTGAGGAATGGTCAGTGACGCTTGTCAGTCTCCTGGTACTGAGGAACAGGCACACATGCTGCAATTTATGTATGCACACATGTATACACACAGCAACACACACAGTCATTCACATGCACATGTGCGGGCACACACTTACACACATTCACACACACTCACTCACACACAGTGTGTGCCAGAGGGTTGGCCTCAAAGAAGGTAGCCATGAAGGGGTGTGGCATCAGTAAATGAGTGGGAATGACAATGTCTGTCTCTCTGTCTGTCTCTGTCTGTCTGTCTGTCTGTTTACCTGTAGCGTCAGTCAGCATGGCCACAAATGGCAAGTGTCTGAATGAGTGTCTGTCTGTCTGTCTGTCTGTTTACCTGTAGCGTCAGTCAGCATGGCCACAAATGGAAGTGTCTGAATGAGTGTCTGTCTGTCTGTCTGTCTGTTTACCTGTAGCGTCAGTCAGCATGGCCACAAATGGCAAGTGTCTGAATGAGTTCTGTCTGTCTGTCTGTACAGGGTCCCTGCAGCAAGAATTTGACTTTGAGACAGCCAGTGGCAAGATCCTCAGATTGTCAGGTGACTGTCCTCACAGCACAGTACAGTAGAGTAGAGATAGATCTGTACATCTAGCCTGTCCTCCTCCATGTGTGTGTGTGTGTGTGTGTGTGAGAGAGAGAGTGTGTGTGAGAGAGAGTCTGTGTTCAACTTATTTATAGCTTTTCCTCTGTGTGTGTGTGTGTGTGTGTGTGTGTGTGTGTTCCTGTCCTCAGATCATATATGATATATAAATTATATAGCTTGTCCTTATTTTTAATTATTAAAATTTTTTATTTTGTTTTTTTTTCATTCTGTTATTTCTAGGATAGTGTGTGTGCATGCGTGCGTATGTGTGTTTATTTATTTATTTATTCTTTTATATCAAGGATAATGGAATAAGCACTCATGTGCTTTTTTTACATCCAGTCCCCATGTGTATGCGGTTTTGTAAATTTTGTCATCTGTTCCTACCGGCACACAATGGCCTACTCTTTCGAAAAGTGGAACAGGATTTGACATGTGCGCAAGATGTTCTGCATGTGTTCGCACACGGGGCCTCGGTTTACAGTCTCATCCGAAGGACTTGTGTGTGTGCGTGTGTGTGTGTGTGTGTGTGAATGATCTTTTCTTCAGATATATAGATATATATATATATATATATATATATATATATATATATATATATATATATATATATATGGCTTATCCTTGTCGTGTGTGTGTGCATGCATGCATGTGTGGTTGCATGCCTTCATGTGTGCACTTCAGACTGTTTGAAGTGTATATGTGTGTGCTTTGGTGCTGTGTGCGTATGACTGTGTGTGTACATTGTGCAGACCTGTATATCAGTCAGAGTTGTGTGTGTGTGTGTGTGTGCATGTGCATGCATGTGTACGTGTGTGTGTGTGTGTGTGTGTGTTTGTACGCACAGATGAAAGATTATGTAGATACGTGTGTTAACACTTACAGATGTGCAGAGGTGTGGTGTGTGTATGACTGTGTGTTTATGTGTGTTGCAGATGGATCCACAGGGGACACGGCCACACTAGTCATTCAGGAGTCAGCAGTCAGCAGAAGTCCTTCTCATGGCCATGATTCAGGTACACAGACAGACATGATCCATGTACACACACACACCGCTTAGTTAGTGAGAGACTGACACTGTCCTAGTACTTGTTGTGACTTTTGGGGGCGGGGACAGCTGACTTTGTGTGATCACAATCAATCTCACCTAGATATATATGTAATCTGTGTGCCTGGTCAGTCACCTGCCAGCTGAACAGTGCATGCTGCATGGGCACCACTAAACAAGGTGCTCAGCATCCTTTGAACAATAGAGATCTGTCTGTACACACGTGGTATGTGTGCTTCACAATCGCTTGCCTGCCCTGTGCAGTCAGGCAGGCAGGAACTGGACAGTCCTCCATCGCTGACATGACCTTTGCTGGCCACACATGTCTGAAACTGTATTCTATGCGTGTGTGTGTGTGTGTGTGTGCACGTGCATGCGTGCGTGTGTGTGACTTTGAAACTCAGTTCTTGTTCATTGGTTTTCATTTTACAAATTTGATAGCCATGGGTTACATCCCGGTCAATATTGTTAGGACGTGACAGATAGCAGTGAACTCTGACAAATGGAAAGGTGTGAAGAAAGTGTTGCAGGCCTGAGTCAGAGCAGTTAGCTGGTTTCTTTCTTGCTCAAGGTTAAAAAAAACAACCAACCAACCAACCCACCAAACAAAGGGTGTGCAGGCAGGGTAGGCGCAGTAAGGGAAGGGGTGGACTTTCTTTCAGTAGTTACAGGGCAGGGGGCCCTGCTGCCCCCAGTGAGTGTGGGGGTAACTCACACTGACAGGACCTCAGAACGACCATGCACCATCCACTGAGCTCTGACCCTGACTGCCTGGCTGCAGCACAGGCATGAGCCCCCATCAGCACGAAGTGTCCAGCTGGGATCAGCCTGGAGTCCAAAATGACCAGGTGTAGTGTACAGGTATACTGCAGCCAGCGATGATGTGTGTGCCATGCCCACAGTGATGATGGGGTGTGATGCCTAGTGATGATGCCCATGCCCAAAGGGATGATGTGGTGTGATGCCCAGTGATGATGCCCATACCCAAAGGGATGATGCAGTGTGATGCCCAGTGATGATGCCCATACCCAAAGGGATGATGTGGTGTGATGCCCAAAGTGATGATGTCAGATGCTCAAAGTGATGATGTCAGATGCTCAAAGTGATGATGTATGTGTGATGCTTAAATTGATGATATACGTGTGCTGTCCTCAGTGATGGTGTGTGTGTGATGGTATAACGTGAGATGCCCCAAGTCAAGGTATCGAGCACCTGTGTGTGTGGTGCGGTGTTGCAGGCACCCCCCCTCATCCTGCCGGCAAAGGCAGGCTGGCCTCCAGTGGACTAGGGATGGCGGGGTCAGGGGGAGGGGAGGAGATGGTGGTTCTGACCCGCACCCTCCCCACCTCCGACAGCGGGTCAGGGGCCGTCACTCCCACCTCCAACGGCAGCAGCAAGTCCGGCCGCTCCTTAGACGCTTTGCTGAAGGTAGGTTTCTGTGTGTGTGTGTCACAGTGTGTAGGTGTGTGTGTGTGTGTAGGTGTCTGTGTGTATGTGTGTGTGTCTGTGTGTGTGTGTGTAGGTGTGTGTCTGTCTGTGTGTGTGTCTGTGTGTGTGTCTATGTGTGTCTGTGTGTGTGGTGTGTGTGTGTGGTGTGTGTGTGTATCTCTGTGTGTGTGTCTGTGTGTGTGTCTGTGTGTGTGTGTGTGTGTGTGTGTGTGTAGGTGTCTGTGTGTGTGTGTGTGTAGGTGTCTGTGTGTATGTGTGTGTGTCTGTGTGTGTGAGTGTGTTTGTGTGTGTGTCTGTGTGTGGTGTGTGTGTGTATCTGTGTGTGTGTGTCTGTGTGTGTGTGTATGTGTGTCTGTGTATGTGTGTCTGTGTGTCTGTGTCTATATATGTGTGTGTGTGTGTGTGTGTGTGTGTGTGTGTGACCTAAGTTGGCATATAAACTGACCTGTACACTGTACAACAGGGTGTACAGTATATATCTAGGGAGCAGCCAGGTGGTAGTATATATATATATATATATATATATATATATATATATATACTACCACCTGGCTGCTCCCTAGATGGTTTGCTGAAGGTAGATGTCTTTCTAGTCAAAGGTATCTTTCTTTGAATTCAGCATTACAAACAGTGTGCTTAATGGTGTGTACATTCTGACCACCTCCTCTGTTTTGTTGGTGGAGTGAAGAGGTCTACAGGTGGCATCACTGTGATGTCTGTGTGTGGACAGGTGACACACCCTACAACCTGTACTCCTCTAACAGTTGTAGATGCTTGTCTTGTCATCAGGGTGTCCAGATTGTAGTGTTATTGTCACTGTGTGGACAGGTGACACACCCTACAACCTGTACCCCTCCTAACAGTTGTAGATGCTTGTCTTGTCATCAGGGTGTCCAGATTGTAGTGTTATTGTCACTGTGATGTCTGTGTGTGGTCAGGTGACACTGTAAAGTGATGTGTGTGAATACAAGTGTCATCATAGTGTGATATGTTTGTGTACAGGTGATACTGTAATGTGGTATGTGTGTACAGGTGACTTTGTAATGTGATATATGTGTGTGTACAGGTGACTGTAATATTTTATATGTGTGTGTGTGCAGATGACACTGCAATGTTATATATGTGTATGTACAGGTGACAATGTAATGTTATATATGTGTGTGTGCAATATATGTGTGTGTGTAATATGATATGTGTGTGTGTACAGGGGGTTCTATAATATGGTTATGTGTGTGTGTAATATGATACATGTGTGTGTACAGGTGACCCTGTAATATGATGCATGTGTGTGTACAGGTGACCCTGTAATATGATACATGTGTGCGTACACACTCCACTGGTTGCCTGTGCCACAGAGAGTAAAGTACAAGATCTGTACCCTCTGTTACAAATGACTCCATAAAACAGCACCTTCCTACCTCTGTGAATGTCTTCACCTGTACACTCCTTCTCGTTCCCTTTGCTCTGCTGCAGATACCCTGTGCTTACAAATACCTAGATTCAATCAGTCCACCGTTGGCTGGCGCTCTTTCTCTGTTTCTAGTCCAGTGATCTGGAATGACCTCCCTCTCTCCCTTCGCGAAAAGCCTACTTACAACACTTTTAAATCCAGCCTCAAGACATACCTATTTCAAACCTAAGACCTCCCCCTACAGTTTCATCTCATAATTATCTGTCCTTGCCTTCAGTGGCCTAAATTCCCATCACCCTGCTGAAGCATATAACCTCTGTGTGTGTGTGTGTGTGTGTGCATGCGTGCGCGCGTGTGCGCGCATGTGTTTGTGTGTATTTGAACTTGTTAAACTATTAATCGTTGTTGGTTGCATGTGTAGGAGTGGAATGGGTGCAAGCGCTTTGATTTGTTGTTTTTTTACAAGATATAGCGCTATATAAATTCCATGTATTATTATTATTATTATTATTAATTATTATTATTACTACAGGTGACCCACTCAGAACTACAGAACATGCGTCAGGATCCCCAGACCTCCGCCCCGGGTCCTCCCCCGTCCACCACCACCACCACCCCACCACCATCACTGCCGTCCCACAGCCCGCCAAAGCCTCCACCCCCACCCCCACCCCCACCCACCCCCCACCCCAGCCCAGCAAGTCCCCCAACACCCCCACGCCCCCTCCCCCGGCCTCGGGTGCGGTGGTGCCCCCCACCTCTCACCTGGTGGTGCTGGGCAGTGTGGGGCAGACGCTGTTGGCGCAGGACAGCGGGGGGGTCAAGCTGATCATCACCCAGGCCTCCCCCCGCCCCCTGCACCACCACAAGGCCGCCATCTTGCAGCACCACCAGCAGCAGCAGCAGCAGCAGCTGCAGCATCCCCCGCTGCTGCCTCAGGGCGTCATCATGGCCCCTGTCAGCGCCTTGAGCCTGGGGGAGGAGCTGCAGGCGCGACACCCCCCCCTCCTGGGGGTCAGCGGCAGCGCAGGGCCAGCGGGGCCGGGGGCCCAGAAGCAGCGCATGAAGCTGGTGTACACCAAGCAGGTGGGGGAGGGCAGCTCCGAGAGCTCCTTCACCTCCACCTCCACCTCCAGGGGCAGCACCATCAGCCTGGACGCCAGCGACGACGGGGGTGAGTCATCCTCGTTGTCCTCATCGTGGTCATTGTCCCCATCATGGTCATTGTCCTCGTCATGGTCATTGTCCCCATCATGGTAATTGCCCTCATCATGGTTATTATTCTCATCATGGTCATTGTCCCCATCATGGTCATTGCCCTCATCATGGTCATTGCCCTCATCATGGTCATTGCCCTCATCCTCATCGGCGCTCACTCCTCGGCTTAATCCCATGTTGACTAGAGCCTGGTGATCGTTCTTAAACCTCATCTTCCATTCATGTCATGTCATGTTTACAAAAGCTTTGCCATCATCATCATCATCATCATCATCATCATCATCATCATCATCATCATTTTTATCATCATCATCATTCCTCATATTTTGTTAGCTGTTCTGGTGGTGGCAAGAGCCTGACTATCATTGTCGTAACAAATGTTCAGTTTACTTTATGGGATGTTTAGAAAAGCAGCAGCAGCAGCAGCAGCATCGTCATCGTCATCATCATTATCATCGTCACCATCATGAACACTGGTTAATAAATCAGACCACAATCCTATGGTTCTGGTCCATTGAGCTGGAATGACCTTCTCCCCCTCCCTCCCTTCACCAAAAGCCCACTTATGACGGATGACAAAATTTACAAAATCTGCATACACACAGGGACTGGATGCAAAAAAGCACATGAGTGTGTATTCCATTATCCTCAAAATAAAAGAATAAAATAAAATAAAAAGTTCAACCCTAAGATCTTCCCTTCCTGTTTCATATCTGATATCTGTCCCTGCCTTTAACAGCCAAAGTGTATTTCCTTTGTGTATGTGTGTCTGTGTAAATTTTCAAATATGTTTAAACTATTTGTGACTAGCTGCATGTGTAAGAATAGGTTGTAAGAATAGGTTCAATGCTAGCATTTTTATTTGTTTTTACAATATATTGTGCCGTATATCTAAATTTCATGTATCATCATCATCATCATCATCTTCATCATCAGTAGTAGTATCATTATCATCATCATCATCATATTTTATTATTATTGTTTGTTATCATTACTATGTTTATTGCCTGAACAATGGTCTGTAACTCATCATTAATCTCATGGACTAAGCTGTGTAAGCTGTTTCTTAACTCATTTCATCATAGACATGTATGTTACAAAGCTGACCATCATCATCATTATGATCATGATCGTAATCATAATCATTCCTCGCAGGGTCTTGTGTCTACTTTCTGACATGGCAAGGCTTAACGATCATCGTCTAAATGGACAATGGTCTGTAAAGCTGATCATCATCATCATCATCATGGACAATGGTCTGTTTTTCTCACCAGTACATTACAACAGGGAATGAAGTGATGGGGAGAGGAGAAACCAAAACAAAGTATAATGGAGATGTTGACAGAAATGCACCATATTCCTTCTCCCTCCTGTTTTATGTCTGTCTGTCTGCTCACACAACTGCCTCTCTCTCTCTCTCTCTCCCTCTTATTGTTCTCCCTTCTTTACCTGGTCTTGTTTTGTTGTCATTTGATGTGTTGTTGATCTTGTGATGTGTGTTGGTGATGTGATGACTCTAATTCACTGTCGTCTGTTCCTCTCTCTGGTCTATTGCTTCTCTACCTGGGGTGTGGCAGGTGGTGTGTGATGGTGATGATGATGATGATGATGTGATGATATGATAGTGAGAGGGAAGAAGAGAGAGATGTGTGCTGTGCTGTGGTCAGGGATGCTGGGCAGTGTGGACAAGGTGGTGATGATGCAATGATGATGATGGGATGTGATGATGAGAGATGTGATGACGACATGAAGAAGTGTGGGGGTGCTGTGGTCAGGATGCTGGGCAGTGTGGACAAGGTGGTGCATGAGATGATGGTGATGTGATGTGATGATGATGGTGATTGGGACGAGGAACGAGAGCTGAGAATTGCGCTGCAGATGCTGCAGTGTGAAGGTGGGAGCTGACATGCTGATGGTCTGTGATGGAGGAGAGCTGACGCCGAATGCCAGTGTGGCTTGCTGTGTAAAGATCCTGGCGCGTGACATCACAGCTCTGGCGGCATCAGCGCTTGGTTGGTCCAGGAAAGCTGCAGAATCAGCAGCACAGAGTACCGACTTTGGGGCTGCGGGTGGTAAGGGCAACGAGTGTTTCCTTATAGTCATGTCATGTCATGTGTGTGTCGGGGGACGGGATAGCCTAGTGGTTAGAACATTGCGCTCGCAATCTGACGATCCAGGTTTGAAACCAGTTTAAGGGGATTTTTTTCCCCTGGAGTTAACATCAGTGCAGACTCTACTCTCTCCAAAAGTCCTTCGGATGAGACTGGCTATAAACTGAGGCCCTGTGTGTGAACGCATGCAGAACATCTTGCGCGCATGTTAAATCCTGTTCCGCTTTTGGAAAGTGTAGGCTATTGTGTGCCGGTGGAAACAGATGACAAAATTTACAAAACCAGATACACACGGGAACTGGATGTAAAAAAGCACATGAGTGCTTATTCCATTATCCTCTATAAAATAAATAAATGTCACACTGGTATGTGATGTAGAGGTGAATACTGGTGTGTGATGTAGGGGTACACACTGGTGTGTGATGTAGGGGTGAATACTGGTGTGTGATGTAGGGGCGAATACTGGCGTGTGATGTAGGAGTGCATACTGGTGTGTGATGTAGGGGTGCATACTGGTGTGTGATGTATGGGGTGCATACTGGTGTGTGGTGTAGGGGTGCATACTGGTGTGTGGTGTAGGGGTGCATACTGGTGTGTGGTGTAGGGGTGCATACTGGTGTGTGATGTAGGGGTGCATACTGGCGTGTGATGTTGGGGTGCATACTGGTGTGTGATGTATGGGCGAATACTGGTGTGTGATGTAGGGGTGCATACTGGTGTGTGATGTAGGGGTGCATACTGGTGTGTGATGTAGGGGTGCACACTGGTGTGTGATGTAGGGGTGCACACTGGTGTGTGTGATGTAGGGGGTGAATACTGGTGTGTGATGTATGTGTGCATACTGGTGTGTGATGTAGGGGTGTATACTGGTATGTGATGGAGGGGTGCACACTGGTGTGTGATGTAGGGGTGCACACTGGTGTGTGTGATGTAGGGGTGCACACTGGTGTGTGATGTAGGGGTGCACACTGGTGTGTGTGATGTAGGGGGTGTATACTGGTGTGTGATGTATGTGTGCATACTGGTGTGTTATGTATGTGTGCACACTGGTGTGTGATGTATGGGTGAATACTGGTGTATCTGCCATTGCCTGAATGTATTCGTGGTTATAGAAAGGAGAGGGAGTTGAGCTTGAGTGTGGACGTGTCTGGGTGGTTTTGGATGGATCTGGATGCCTGACTATTTAGAATGTGGGTGTGGGTGTATGGGTTTGGTTGTGGGTGCATGTGTGTGTGTACTTTGCAAATATGCATGAAATCATACCCATGTGTGTCTGCATGAATCGTGTTGCTGATTGCAGGGGAACGGCCCTACCCCTGCCACCCGTGTGGGTTTTCCTTCAAGACGAAGAGCAACCTGTACAAGCACCGCAAGTCGCTGGCCCACACCCTGAAGGTGGGGCAGCAGCAGTGTGGGGCCCAGGCCTCCCTCTCCTCCATGGACGACAGCATCCACAGCGTGGACAGAGACGCCGAGGTCAAGGAGGACTTTGTGGAGGACCTGTCCGAGGGAGACTCGGAGAAGACGGAGTCTGACCATGACGCCAGCGTGGAGGAAGAGGAGGTGACTGTGGTGCGCGAAGAGACCTTGCCTCTGAGAGGTCAGGGGGTCAGACCTGTGGCGGTGGCTCTGCGAGTCTCTCCGACACCGTCCGCCCCCACCCCCGCCCCGCCCCTCCCTGACCCCCACCCTGTGACCTCCTACATCAGCGCCGGTCTGGGGGTGGGGGCGGTGGTCAAACCCGCCGTGAGCAGCGTGCACCCCGCCAGCAGTGGGACAAGCGTCCTCCCTCAGCCCGCGCCCCAGATGTACGAGAAGCCGGTGAGGGAGGAGTCCATCCTGGAGAACATCCGCATGAAGATTGACAAGCGCAAGCTGATGGAGTGGAGCCGCCAGATGGACCGCATCAAGCTCCAGGAGCACGAGGAGCAGCTGCAGGTGCACAGCAAGTTCCCCGTGCACATCGCCCCCAAGGTGGGGGCAGCTGGGGAGGAACCCCCCCCACAGCCGTCACTGCCGCCCGCCCCACCCAAAGCCGACAGCCGGCCGTCCCCGGCCTGCAGCAGACCCGTCCTGCACACGCTGTACTCCGCCCCGGCCACCCACGTCACCGAGGAGCACGACGACTCGACGCTGTTCCGGCAGGTGTCGGCGCCAGCCTGGCTGCCCGCCTCGCACGCCCCCATCCCGCAGCTGAAGGTGGAGGGCAAGTCGGTGGAGATGGACGACGAGGACGACGAGGGCAACGCGGAGTCCTCCTCCTCGCTGGAGCGGCAGATGGGGGAGGCCCGCCGCGCGCTGCAGAAGATTGGGGCGCTGAGCGACAAGCTGCCCGACTCTGAGGGCTGCACCTACACCTTCAAAACCCTGCCCGACAACGCCATCCAGGTCACCATCCACATGGCCAAAGACAGTGACGGTGCCGAGGCCAAAGAGAAGACTGCTGCCAAAGACAAGGCTGCCTGTGGTAAAAGCAGCAGCGCGGTGTCTGGGAGCAGCAGCGGCAGCAGCGGTGGCAGCAACAGTCACTGCGGCAGTGGCGGCAAGGCAGAGGAGTCCTCCCTGCATCCTGGGCCCTACTCCTCCAGACTGGCGCCCCGCATGCCTCCCCTGCTCAGTCGCTCCATCTCCGCCGACACCAAGAGCCTCAGCAAAGAGCACGTGAAGGAGCGCATCCAGCAGCTGATTTCCGCCAACGAGGCCATCGTGGACATGCCCATGGCCGACCCCCCGCGCTCCAAAGGCCGCTTTTCCCGGCAGAACAGCGACTTGGGCTTCCAGTCCTGGAAGCTGAGTGACCACGTCACCAAACCCGCGGACCCCCCTACCCCTTCCTCCTCCTCCTCCTCGTTGTACGTCAGCTCCGCCTCGCGCATCGCGGTGCCCAACATCAGCTCGGTGCCGCTGCAGCCCATGCCGCCAGAGGGGGAGGGGGTGCGCAGCAGTCTGCTGCTGTCCTCGGCCTCCATGGACGGGGGCCGGGAGCGGCCGCACAAAGACCTGCGGCGCTCCGTGTCCGCGTCGGGGGTGCGCATGGTGGACCAGGCCACGCTGCTGGCGCTGCAGCAGCAGCAGGAGTCGCTCAGAGCGGCGGCGGTGCAGCGCGACACCCCCCAGCTGTCAGAGCGGGGCCGCAGCAGTGGTAGTCCCCACACCTCCTCCTCCTCCTCCTCCGCCGCTGCTGCCATCCCCGTGGACAGAGGGGGGGAGGGAGCCATGGCGGAGGTGTCCCTGCTGTCGGAGGATGGGACCACCTGCATCCCGGCCTCCCTGCCCCTGGAGGTGATCAGGGCCATCACCTCCTCCAGCCAGCTGTCGGGAAACCCCTCAGGGGAGATCAAGATCCAGTTCAAGCTGGCCAAGGCCGCGGAGGAGGAGGAGGCCCTCAGCAGGTCTGACCTCCCCCCCGCGGCAGAAAAGGTCAGCGCCACCATGATCGGTCAGCCGAGCGTCCAGTTCTCACAGGCAGGTCAGGGCGGGGTGGCCATGGTGCAGGCGGGCAAGAGCGAGGTCAAAAGTCAGCAGCCGGACAACAGTGTCATCAAGAACTTGCTGAAGAAAGGGGTCAGCAGCACCTCCTCCACCTCCCTGCAGGTCCCTCCTGCCACCTGGGACCTGCCCCCCACCACACGCCCCCCCAAGCTGAAGGCCAGCACCAAGGTGAAGAGCGCCGACTCCCCCTACGGGGTGCCCCACATCATCAAGTCCAGCATGGGCGCCCAGCAGATCGTGCTGACTGTCAAAGACTTCCACTCCAAGTCCATGGAGGCGGCTCACCAGTCTCGCTCCATGGACGGCAGTTACCAGTCCAAGTCCATGGACACTTGCCACCCCTCAGACAGCTTTGACCAGATCAAGGTGCAGCTGGTGCGTGACGCCATCCTGGGCGTGCCAGATTCTGCTGCAGCACCCTCGGCAGCGTCCGCAGAACCTCTGGCCGGCAAGTCAGTTGGGGAGGAGGGGGTGAAGGGGGAGAAGGGGGAGGGGTCCCATGCGGAGTTCAGGCAGTACCCCTGTCCTGACTGCGGCGTGACCTTCAACCAGAGCCAGATCCTCAACATGCACCAGATGTTCTACTGCAACAAGGTGAAGCCCATGAACCTGGACGAGATGGTGCCCAAAGCAGCATCGCCGGCCCCTTCAGCACCTGGGGCCAGTGCCAGCAGCAAGCTGCAGTTCCATCAGCACTCGCAGCAACACCTGGCGGTCCCCAAGAAAGCCAGCAGCTCCGCCTTCTTGAAGTCCCACTCCACCACGGAGGTGGAGGCTGGCGCCGCCTGGCAGAAGGAAGACTACCCCCAGCTTCGCTCCCAGCTGACCCTGCGCTCCTCCCAGTCTGTGGACGAGAGCACGTCGCGGGGGGACGGGGGGGCCGGTCCCGCCAAGCCCCAGCAAAAACTGATCATCGAGAACATCGATCCCCTGGTGCCCCCCAAGAAGGGTCGGCCCAAGGGCTCCAAGAACAAGCCCAAAGACCTCAACATGATCCTGGCCAAGGCCACGGCCAAAGCTAGCGCAGCCAAGGCATTTGCGGGCCTGTCCATGACCTCCGTGGGGTCACCGGCCATGCCGAAGAGTCAGTCGCCCAGCATCCTGACCTCGGTGGCGCTGTCTCCGGCGCTGCTGGTGTCTCCCCAGACCCAGTCCCCGCTGGGGGCGGTGGGGGGCAAGGGCACCCCCAAACTGATCCTGCCCCGCTCCCAGTACATCACGCCGCTGCTCATCAGCCAGGCCTCGGTCACCGCCCCCTCCTCCCTCAGCCTCACCGGCAGCGGGGGGGTCACGTCCTCGCCTATGATCGGCCAGCCCATGATCTCCATCCAGACGTCGGACACCCAGGGTAGCAGCGTCATCACGCCCGGCACCTGCTCCACCCCCAGCGTTATCCTCACCCCCTCCTCCTCCCTCCCCTCCCAGCCGGCCTCCTCCTCCTCCTCCTCCTCTGTCTCGCAGCCAGAGGTTCTGTCCTCTGCCACCGGCTTTCCTCTGGGCATCCCCAACCTGGTCACCACCCCAGAGGGCGCCACCCTGCTGACCCCAGGCACCCCGGGCACCCCGGGCACTCCGGGCACCCCGGGCACGGACCCCCAGTCTCTGTGGAAGCTGAAGCTGAAGGGCAAGCTGCTGATGAAGCGCTCCATCAGTGAACAGCGCATGCAGACGTTTGCGGAGACGGAGAAGAAGCTGATGGCGTCAGGGCCTCCGCTCACGGAGGGGGGCGCTGTGGGGCTGGGGGCAGGGAAGGGGACGTCAGCCGCAGGCAACCTCAGGACCATGCAGTTGTCTACTCCTGCCTCCCTGGCTGCCAGCCATTCTGCAGGTAGGAGCCTGATGACTTGGGTCTGTTGACGTCCTGTCTTCTGTTGACGTCCTGTCTTCTGTTGACGTCCTATCTTCTGTTGACGTCCTGTCTTCTGTTGACGTCCTGTCTTCACTGTTGACGTCCTGTCTTCTGTTGACGTCCTGTCTTCTGTTGACGTCCTGTCTTCTGTTGACGTCCTGTCTTCTGTTGACGTCCTATCTTCTGTTGACGTCCTGTCTTCTGTTGACGTCCTGTTGACGTCCTGTCTTCTGTTGACGTCCTGTCTTCTGTTGACGTCCTGTCTTCTGTTGACGTCCTGTCTTCACTGTTGACGTCCTGTCTTCTGTTGTTGACGTCCTGTCTTCTGTTGACGTCCTGTCTTCACTGTTGACGTCCTGTCTTCTGTTGTTGACGTCCTGTCTTCTGTTGACGTCCTGTCTTCTGTTGACGTCCTGTCTTCTGTTGTTGACGTCCTGTCTTCTGTTGTTGACGTCCTGTCTTCTGTTGTTGACGTCCTGTCTTCTGTTGACGTCCTGTCTTCACTGTTGACGTCCTGTCTTCTGTTGACATCCTGTGTTCACTGTTGACATCCTGTCTTCTGTTGACGTCCTGTCTTCTGTTGACGTCCTGTCTTCTGTTGACATCCTGTCTTCTGTTGACATCCTGTGTTCACTGTTGACGTCCTGTCTTCTGTTGACGTCCTGTCTTCTGTTGACGTCCTGTCTTCTGTTGACGTCCTGTCTTCTGTTGACGTCCTGTCTTCTGTTGACGTCCTGTCTTCTGTTGACGTCCTGTCTTCACTGTTGACATCCTGTCTTCACTGTTGACATCCTGTCTTCACTGTTGACGTCCTGTCTTCACTGTTGACGTCCTGTCTTCTGTTGACGTCCTGTCTTCACTGTTGACATCCTGTCTTCACTGTTGACGTCCTGTCTTCTGTTGACATCCTGTCTTCACTGTTGACATCCTGTGTTCTGTTGACATCCTGTCTTCTGTTGGCATCCTGTGTTCTGTTGACGTCCTGTCTTCACTGTTGTAAGACTGTAAGTACTGTCATAGTCAGGAGGAGATAATCTCTTAATGTAGACAGTGCAATATATAACAATAAAACATGCTCACTGTTGTAAGACTGTCAACGCTGTCAATGCTGTCGTTGTCAGGAGGAGGTCATCTGTTTTGTAGACAGTTTATCTTAACATAACATGCTCACTGTTTAGACTGTACGCTGTCAATGCTGTCGTTGTCAGGAGAAGGTCATCTGTTATTGTAGACAGTGAAATCTATAACAATAAAACATGCTCACTGTTGTAAGACTGTCAACGCTGTCAATGCTGTCGTTGTCAGGAGGAGGTCAACTCTTACTGTAGACAGTGCAATATATAACAATAAAACATGCTCACTGTTGTAAGACTGTCAATGCTGTCAATGCTGTCGTTGTCAGGAGGAGGTCATCTCTTACTGTAGACAGTGCAATCTATATTATCCTCACTGTTGTAAGACTGTCAACGCTGTAAACGCTGTCAATGCTGTCGTTGTCAGGAGGAGGTCAGCTCTTACACCCAGAGGCGGGCCACCAGCCAAGAGCAGGAGGTCAGGGAGGGTCAGGAGGGTCAGGGCACGGCAAACACCTGAGCAAAGCAGCCTCCGCCTCCACGGCCGAAGCCTTGCTGCGGATGGGAGGGCACGGGCCCCCGGTGCTGCGCACCCTGTCAGAGCCGGGGGTGAAGGGGACGGTGATGGTGACCACCATGTCCAAAGTGGACCTTGCGGTGACCACCAGCGAAGTGTACACCTGTCCCGCCCAAGGACAAGCAGCGGCCGGCGGCTCTTCCCACAGCGCCAAGGCCGCCGCCGCCGCAGCCTGCACCCTCGCCGGCCTGTCCACCTCCAGGGTCAGCGAGGTCAAGCCGGAGGTCACGGCCGAGGCCATGGACACTGAGGTCAAGCCAGCCATCGCGGCCACGTCGGCGTCTTCCTTGGTGATGTCCGTGCCGGTGGTGCTGGCTCAGCCCGTCTTCCTCAACTCCCAGGTCTCCAGCGGTCTGTACCGCTACCCGCCACTGCCGCCCCCCCACCACCTCCTGGCCTCCTCCTCGGAGGATCTGGGCTCTGTGCTGCTGGAGACATGTCAGCTGACCCTGCCCCAGGTCCCCCTGTCCTCCCTGCTGAAGCCCTGGCATCCCCACAGCATGCCGCTGATGCCCACCTGTCTGGTCACCGCCCCGGGCTACCTGTCCTCCAGGGTGCTCTCCTCCCCCTCCGTGCCCGCTCTCTTCCCTCGCTCCCCTGGGGGATCCTTCGACAAGGCAGTCCTGGAGCGCTCCACCAGCAGTGAGGGCGGCAGCAAGGACGTGAGGGGGGAGGATGACAAGAACTTGAGGCTGGAGGATGACAAGGAAGAATCGAGGGGGGAGGATGACAAGGAAGAATCGAGGCTGGAGGATGACAAGAACTTGAGGGTGGAGGATGACAAGGAATCGAGGGTGGAGGATGACAAGGAATCGAGGGTGGATGGTGGGGAGAACAGTACTGTTGAAGACAAGGAGTTGAGGGTGGATGGCAGGGAGGTGAGGGTGGACGGCAGGGAGGTGAGGGTGGACGGCAGGGAGGTGAGGGTGGACGGCAGGGAGGTGAGGGTGGAGGGCAGGGAGGTGAGGGTGGACGGCAGGGAGGTGAGGGTGGACGAGAAGAGCGCTGTGGAGGGGAAGGAGGGGAGGCTGGGCGGCGCCCTGCTGTGTGAGGGGGGCGGGGCCCTTGTGCGCAGACTGACCCCCGCCGGCCTGGAGAGGAGGGAGGGGGGGGCAGGGTGGGCGCTGCCCGCCTCGCCGGTCAAGGTGCCCCTGTACCTGTGTGGACACTCCTATCCCAGCCTGCACTCCTCCACCTTCGTCACCTTCCTCACAGCCAAGCGGCCCCAGCCCAACTACGTGCAGGTGAAGGGGAATAACCGCCGCGTGTCCATGTACTCCAACTGGCGGCTGTCCACGCACAACCCTAACCCTGCCGGCCTCTCCTCCAGGATGCTGCTGTCCCTCTACAGGTGAGAGGCACGCCGCACATCACACCGCACATCACACCGCACATCACACCGCACATCACACACCCCAATCACACCTTGTACCCTACAGAACCTCACATCACACACTTCACACCTCGCACCCTATATAACCTTACATTACACACTACACACACCTTACTGCTCACATCACATCTTACACTCATGTTACTGCTCACATCACATATTACACGCATCATACATTACGCACACCTCACATCAGCTCACATCACGCAGTGCACACACCTTACAGCTCACATCACACAATATGGACATCTTAACCTCACATCACACACTACACACACCTCATAACACACTACTCACATCTCATAGCTCACACTACCACACTACTCATAACACACTACTCACACCTCATAACACACTACTCACACCTCATAACACACTACTCACACCTCATCATAACACACTACTCACACCTCATCATAACACACTATTCACTCCTCATAACACACTACTGACACCTCATAACACACTGCACAACACATCTCATAACACACACTACTCCACACCTCATAACACACACCTCATAACTCACACACCTCATAACACAACACTACACACACCTCATAAGCCTATATGACACACATCACAACCCTACATCATACCTTATATCACACTACACACATCACACCACACCACATCACACACACCTTACCCAACACCAACACACTACACACCTGACATCACACACACACCTGTACCCAACACTGCACACATCACACACCTGACATCACCACAACACCCTGTACCCAACACTGCACCACATCACACACCTCACATCACACACACCCTGTACCCCACACCACACACTGCCCACACGACTCGGCCCACCCACTACAAGAGGCGAGGTCCTGAATCCCCTGTGCCACACTGCAGGTCCCGCTACACGGCCAACCCCACCTACGCCAGCAGCAGCAGCAGCAGCGTCATGCAGTACAGCGTCACCCACAGCTCCTACTGGCAGTACAAACGCCGCAAGGGCACCCCACTGCTTGAGGACCAGCCCCAGCATGCACAACTGGTCAGCTCCGCACACCTTTCCTCCTCTGATGATCCGGACCTCCCCGCCTCCCTCGCCGGTCAGTTGTCTGTCTGTCTGTCTGTGTGTGTGTGTGTGTGTGCTTGGTTGACTCCCTGTGTGTTTAGTTGTTGCCCTGTCAGCTCACTTATCTCCCTGTGGGATAAGTTGTCTCCTTATTTGCTCAAGTCTGTCTGTGTGGTCAGTTGTCTCCCTGTTGTCTCCCTGTGTGGTCTGTTGTCCCCTGTGGTCAGTTGTTCCATGTGTGGCCAGTTGTCCCCTGTGGTCTGTTGTCCCCTGTGGTCAGTTGTCCCCTGTGGTCTGTTGTCCCCTGTGGTCTGTTGTCCCCTGTGGTCTGTTGTCCCCTGTGGTCAGTTGTCCCCTGTGTGGTCAGTTGTCCCCTGTGTGGTCAGTTGTCCCCTGTGGTCAGTTGTCCCCTGTGGTCAGTTGTCCCCTGTGGTCAGTTGTCCCCTGTGGTCAGTCACCTCCCTGTGTGGTCACAAATCACTGTTGTTGTGTGCAGAGGGCACGCTGGGCAGTGAGAAGGGGCTAGATCTCAGTCGAGCCTCCTCCCTCTCCACCTCCTCCTCCGCCAAGCTGTCGGCATCCTCACCTTCGGGACTGAGCAAAGACGAGGTCTTGGAGATTCTCCGCAACAAGAGCAAGCCTCTCAAGATCCGCGCTGGCTACAAGAGCGAAGAGAACTACGAGTATGTGCGGGGGCGAGGGCGGGGCAAGTACGTGTGCGACTTGTGTGGGATCCGCTGCAAGAAGCCCAGCATGTTGAACAAACACGTGCGCACACACACCGACTACCGCCCCTACCAGTGTCTGCACTGCAAGTTCTCCTTCAAAACCAAGGGCAACCTGACCAAGCACATGAAGTCCAAGGTGGGTGCAAGTTTCTCCTCATTTGGGGACAAACACCGATTTTTTGGGGATGGGGGTGGGGGGGATTGTGGGCGTTTTACCGGCATGGCATCTCTGGTGCAGATGTTGCTCCTGGTGTCTGCCATCTGTCTGTCCATCCTCACCATGACAGTGACCATGACGGTGATTGTCATCGTGGCTTCAGCAGGAGGCTGTGATTGTCATCATGGCTTCAGCAGGAGGCTGTGATTGTCACCATGGCTTCAATAGGAAGCTGTGATTGTCATCATGGCTTCAATAGAGGTTGTGATTGTCATCATGGCTTCAATAGGAAGCTGTGATTGTCATCATGGCTTCAATAGAGGTTGTGATTGTCATCATGCTTTCAATAGAGGTTGTGATTGTCATCATGGCTTCAATAGAGGTTGTGATTGTCATCATGGCTTCAATAGAGGTTGTGATTGTCATCATGGCTTCAATAGAGGTTGTGATTGTCATCATGGCTTCAATAGAGGTTGTGATTGTCATCGTGGCTTCAATAGAGGCTGTGATTGTCATCATGGCTTCAATAGAGGTTGTGATTGTCATCATGGCTTCAATAGAGGTTGTGATTGTCATCATGGTTTCAATAGAGGTTGTGATTGTCATCATGGTTTCAATAGAGGTTGTGATTGTCATCATGGCTTCAATAGAGGTTGTGATTGTCATCATGGCTTCAATAGAGGTTGTGATTGTCATCATGGTTTCAATAGAGGTTGTGATTGTCATCATGGCTTCAATAGGAGGCTGTGATTGTCATCATGGCTTCAAGTGATTGTCACCATGGTTTCGACAAGAGGCTTGTACTGTGGAAGTATTACTATTACAATGATCTGTTAGGATGATTTGTATCATTAGTTCAACATTAATATGACGCTTTCACAATGCTGTGGTATGATTTCTGTCATTATTCCAATATCACTACATATTTTGATAATGATCTGTTATTGTGATCCCTCTTATAGTTCAACATCAGTATCACATTGTTATCATAATCTGTCTGTTAAGGTGAAATCTGTATTTGCTTCAACATAAGAAATAAGAGCATATAATATGCAAATTATGTACACATAAATAATGTCAAGATATACTGTTCAGTAATGTCCAGACATACTGTTCAAT
Organism: Rapana venosa; assembly: GCA_028751875.1. NCBI lineage: Eukaryota > Metazoa > Mollusca > Gastropoda > Neogastropoda > Muricidae > Rapana > Rapana venosa. The sequence continues at coordinate 4,949,951 of CM054166.1, forward strand.
AATGCCCAGATACACAGATAGATAATGTATATTGGTGGATCGCCAATAAGAGAGTTGTCCTTTGCACTGTGTAAAGCGAAGAAGAGAAGAAGAAGAAGAAGACATGCCCACCGACCAAAAGATATGTGGATGGGTGCTGCTCTTGTGGCAACCTGCTGTCTCCAGGAAAAACAGTTGAAACACTGCATGCAGAGAAACCTGCCTTGATGGAAAGGAGTATACCATCTTAACCCTAGTAGCGCTGAATATGCAGCAACAAGCCTCACTTCTATTGGCTGAATTAACATTGGCTAGCATTGTTTTGGAGGAGGGTGGGCTCAAACAACCCTTGATATTGATATATAAAACTGAATTAAATGTGTTAAGCTATATATCACTGGAAAGAACAGATAATATGCTTTTAAATGAGTGTAATTTTATAATAATGTGTAGTGATTATGATTATGTAAAAAAAATCCAAAAAAAAAATCGTGTGCGCACTACTGATCACTGTTCCATCGTCAGGGCCCCAGATCGATTTTAATACGATAAGCAAAGTTCTTGCGGTGCATAAATGTCATGATTAGGTAAACACTATTTCTTGACATTAGTTTTCAAAAAATAAGGAGTTTGTATCGCTTTAACGGTCACCAAATACTCGGAAAAGTTCAGTGAAAGGATCGACGCCATCGTGACCGTCATGGCGGAATGTACGAAGTGGTGGCTTTCTATGACGAAAATACAAAGATTGCTTGATTTCATGTGATGCAAAGTATTCAGCAGCATAGCGATTTGACTCAACAACAGTTATTTCGAAGCCTCGTTGCGTCAAAATAAAGTAAAACAATCTGTGACGTCGAAATCGCCGAGTAGCGAAGAAGTCCATCCAGCAAAAACTAGCACCGCTCGAATCAGTCCGATCGCGATCGATTTTAACCAGTTTTACAAAAATATTCCACACAATCCTTACTCATCAGCTCTCTTATAGTTTATTTCAACCAAATCAAGCCTCAAACATCCTCATCCGCTGTCATATTGTAAAAAGTCGAAAAAAACGCTGAAGAAATCTAGTGCAAAACAGCCGCCTTTGTTGAAGGAGATCTCGTGATCCGAAAAAAAATTAAAACACACTCTACCAATAATTCTTGATGCTTGGTGTCAACGCCCTTCACCTTCTGCGGCTACAAACCGGCTTACATTCATTGACTGACCTTTGATAGCGAAAGTAACTTTCAAACCTAGACACACCCACGCACGAATATTCCGGAACCGCCACAACAGCCTAGTACCGCCTTTACCGGAATATTCCGGGAACCGCGCTACTAGGGTTAATGCAATACAAGACAACACACCAGCACAGATATATAATGCACAGAGAAACCTGCCTTGATGGAAAGGAGTATACCGTCTTAATACAATACAAGACAACACACCAGTACAGATATATAATGCACAGAGAAACCTGCCTTGATGGAAAGGAGTATACCGTCTTAATGCAATACAAGACAACACACAAGCACAGATATATAATACACAGAGAAACCTGCCTTGATGGAAAGGAGTATACCATAGTAAAACAATACAAGACAAGACACCAGCACAGATATATAATGCACAGAGAAAGCAGCTAGGCAGCAGGACGATGACAGAGCGGTGGTGGTGGTGGTGTGCAGGCCCACCAGAAGCGCTGCATGGAGCTGGGCGTGTACCCTGTGCCCATGACGGTGGACGACTGTCAGATAGACGAGGACGCCCTGGCCAAACAGTGCGCCGTGGCCAAGGACGCGCGCATCTCAGACACGGACGGCCTGGGCCGCTCCATGGCCAGCATGGCCAGCACTGATGGGGAGGCAGACGACGAGGACATGGAGGATGACAACGCCGAGGAGGAGGAGGACGACGACGACGAGAAAGGCACCAGCATGGACCGGGGAATCAGGTGCGTGTCTGTCCGTGTCTGCCACATATACATGAATACATGCATGCATGCATCCACACTCACACACTCTCTCTCTCTCACACATGCAAACACACACACACACACACACACACACACACACACACACACACAGGGGACGGGATAGCCTAGTGGTTAGAACATTGCACTCACAATCTGATGATCCGGGTTCGATTCCCGTTCAAGGGGATATTTTCACCCTGGAGTTACCATCAGTGCAGACTCCACTTTCCCCAAAAGTCCTTCGGATGAGACTATAAACCGAGGCCTCATGTGCGAACGCATGCAGAACATCTTGCGCACACGTTAAATCCTGTTCCGCTTTTCATTTACAAAACCACATACACATGGGGACTGGGTGTAAAAAAGCACATGAGTGCTTATTCCATTATCCTCGATATTTTAAAATTAAAAAAAAGAAACAAAACACACACACACACCACACACACACACACACACCACCACACACACCACACACACCACACCACACCACACCACACCACACCACACCACACCACACACACACACACACACACACACACACACACACCACACACACAGACACACACACACACACACACACCACACACACACACACACACTTACACACACACACACTTACACACACACACACACACACACACACACACACTCTCTCTCTCTCTCTCTCTCTCTCAGATGGCTGACTGAAGCAGTGATGGTGTGGTTTTCAGTGAATCTTCAGAACAAGATGGGATAGCTGCTGGGGATTCTGCCGACTTACAGGGCCATCGGTACGTGTGTGCGTGTGCATGCGTGCATATGTGTGCATGTGTATGTGTGTGTGTGATGAGTGAGAAATAAGAAGAGTTTGTAACTGGAATGAATGACAAATGTGATTTTTGCTGTGGAGGGTGTGGAATAGAAAGTGTTTTGTCAGAGAGTGTGTGGAAATGTGTGCTTGTTAGTGTACTGCAGACTGCTTGTCAGACCCTGACGTCTGTGTTGACGTCTGTGTTGATGTCTGTGTTGATGCTGTGTTGATGTCTGTGTTGATGTGTCGGCTACACATTGATGTTGAGGATTGATGGACGCTATAGCCGAGTGGTTAAGACCATTTCACCTCAATCCCATGGGTCATGAAGTCGTGGGTTTAAATCTCGGCAGTGTCTGCTGAATTAAGGGTGATCTCCCAGGTCAACTTCAAGTGCAGACCTGCCAGTGCCTTAATTCCCTATGTGTATATATACACACATGCAGAAGATAGAATATGCATGTTGAAGATCTTGTCATTAATGTCGGCGTTTGGTGGGTTGTGGAAACACACACGTACCCAGCATACCCCCTGAAGTCAGAATAGGCATACGCAAAATGTCACCATTGGTGAACCTTGGGCTCTAGCAGAGAAACAAAAAATGATGAGGACTGTTGATACTGTGTTGAGGGCTGTGTTGATGTCTGTATCGATGTGTCAGCTGCGCATTGATGTTGGTGACTGTGTGGATGTGTCAGCTACTTGTGGTCATTGGTCATCACATCAATTCAGTCTGTCTACTATGTGTTGACCGTGTCAGTGATGTGTTGATGTGTCATGTCATGATCATTGTCGTCACACTTGATTCAGTCTGTGCTCTGTGTGTTGCAGGTCCAAGGGAAGGGACATCACTCCATCCTACATGAGAGGTGGGTTACTTTTTCTTCTTCCTCTGTCATCCTTTCTGAGTAAATCAGATGAAAATAGGTTTTCCTCATGTTTGTGTGGTGACGACATGTTTTTGTCATTATTGTCCATATTTTGTGAATACTGTGTAAAAATCAGTGTGTCATCACGCTGTCTGATATATAAGGCCTGCATCAGACCTGTTCTCCTGTATGGTTCCGAGACGTGGGTTTTCACAAAAAACGTCGAACGTTTGTTGAAGAGCTTTGAAAACCGAATGCTACGCTACATGACAAAGATCAAATGGGAAGACAGGATCACGAATGAAGAACTATGGAGAATGTGCAAAGTTGATGATCTGAAGTCTGTAGCTAGTAGCAATAGACTGCGCTGGTTTGGGCACGTTCAACGGAAAGCAGACCACCACATCATAAAAAGAGCGATGAACTTCGTAGTGGATGGAAAGAGACCAAAGGGAAGACCTAGCAAGACCTGGGCTGCCTGTATTGCAGATGATCTTAGAGAAAGGGGCATAAATAAGGAGGAAGCTCAAAACAGAGAGAGATGGAGAAGGCTCATCAAAGTCAAACCTCCCCTGGGAGAAACATGACACAAAAGGAAGGAGAAGAAGAATCAGTGTGTCATCAGCTCAGGGCAGGAGGTGGTCCTATGCTGCTCAGGTACGGCAGCGGTGAAGGGTGTTGGGTTCAGAGGTCACTCTCCACCTGTGGGACTTGTCTGGCAAAGCGGAGGCCAGCACTGTCATGTTGTATATGTAAAGTTGTTTGTATTGTTAGGCAGTGGGCGTTCTCTGTGTTACATCACCCAGATGACTGGCTGTGTGTGTTATGATCACTGTATTGTCAACAATATGACCTGTGTGCTGATGCACTGTATGTATTGCCACCAGTGTGACCTGTGTGCTGATGCACTGTATGTATTGCCACCAGTGTGACCTGTGTGCTGATGCACTGTATGTATTGCCACCAGTGTGACCTGTGTGCTGACTCACTGTGTGTGTGTGTGGGGTGTGCGGTGTGCAGGTGAGGGCAGCAGTGAGGGGGTGCTGGACACGGAGATCGCTCACAGTCTGCTGGACCTGTCCCGCAAAGTGGAGGCCAGCTCCCACGCCCTGACCCCGGCCTCCCTCCACGCCAACACGCAGTTCCTAGGTCCGCCCCTCTGCCGCCTCTCTCTCCTTGCCGGGATAGAGGGAGGGAGGGATTGACTGATTGATTGATTAACTGATTGATGGATGACTGGACTGAGTGATTGATTAACTGATGGATGGATGGATGGACTGAGTGATTGATTAACTGATGGAGGGATGACTAGATTGTTAACTGATGGATGTGACTGATTGATTGATTAACTGATGGATGGAGGGATGGACTGAGGGATTGATTAACTGATGGATGGTTGACTGAGTGATTGATTAACTGATGGAGGGATGACTGAGGATTGATTAACTGATGGATGGATTGACTGAGTGATTGATTAACTGATGGATGGATTGACTGAGGATTGATTAACTGATGGATGGATTGACTGAGTGATTGATTAACTGATGGATGGATTGACTGAGTGATTGATTAACTGATGGATGGATTGACTGAGGGATTGGTTAACTGATGGATTGATTGACTGAGTGATTGATTAACTGATTGATGGATGAATGGATTGACTTAGTGAAATGATTAACTGATTGATGGATTGACTGAGTGAAATGATTAAATGATTGATGGGATGATTATGATGGATGGTGACTGATGATGATAACTGATTTGATGATGATTGATTGGATGGATGGATTGACTGAGTGAAATGATTAATTGATTTGATGGATGGCTGAGTGATTGATTAACTGATTGATGGATGAATGGATTGACTGAATGATAACTGATGATGATGATGGATGACTATATGGATGGATGATACTGATTGATGGATGGATTTGATTGATTGGTTAACTGGTTGACGGATGGATGGATTGATGGATTCATTTTTTGTAAGGGGGGAGGGGAAGGTTCCTTTTGGTTATTAGCAAGTGTTCACCCCTTTTCCCGCATTTGTATGTGGGCATATACATGCGCGAATAGGCGTACATACACACACACACTATGAACTATAAACTGAGGCCCCATATGCGAATGCACGCAGAACATCTTGCGCACACATTAAATCCTGTTCCGTTTTTCGTAAGAGTAGGCCATTGTGTGCCGGTGGGAACAGATGACAAAATTTACAAAACCGCATACACACGGGGACTGGATGTAAAAAAGCACATAAGTGCTTATTCCATTATCGATAAAAAAGAATAAAATGAATAAACACACACAACACACACTCATTCATTCATTTATGTAGGCATACAAACATGTATACAGTATACAACATGCATGCACACATATATGCATACACATATATCTGTGGGCATACGCACACACATACATTCACACACACGTGCACACACAGACACACACACACACACACACACACACACACACACACGCAGACACACACACACACACACACTGTGAGGAACAGATGACAGAATTTACAAAACCATATACACACGGGGACTGGATGTAAAAAAACACATAAGTGCTTATTCCATTATCCTCGATATAAAAGAATAAAATAAAAAATGAATGAATAAAATAAATAAATAAAATAAATGAGAGTGTGTGAGTGTTCGATAAAATGAAATTGAACACACACACACACACACTCAAACTCACACACAAACACACACACACTCACACAATTTATAGTTACGCATACATGCATATACACATACTCGCTCTCTCTATACAAATCCATGTACACATACCTACATTTATATTTTTTTCACTTGCACAGAAAACTCTAACCTGGCCTCGTTGATTGGAGTGCTGATGGAACGCACCAAGCCGCTGTGTGGGCTGAAGGTAGGGGCAGACAACTCTCCCCTGGTGGTGCATTTGCCCGAACAACCTCTGAAAAAGGACTCGGGCAAAGGGGAGATCACCACGCCAGTCATCACGGTAATTGTTGCCTTGAAAACCCTTCTTTTTATTGTGGGGGCAGAAAACCCCCAACTATAGATGATTTACACAGGAGATAGTATGAGCATTGTTTTATGAAAAAGGGTATTCTTGATTTACTCAGGAGATAGTATGGGCATTGTTTTATGAAAAAGGCCAGTCTTGATTTACACAGGAGAAAGTATGGGCATTGTTTTATGAAAAGGGGCATTCTTGATTTACTCAGGAGATAGTATGAGCATTGTTTTATGAAAAGGGCATTCTTGATTTACTCAGGAGATAGTATGAGCATTGTTTTATAAAAAAAGGCCAGTATTGATTTACACAGGAGATAAGTATGAACATCGTTTTATGAAAAAGGCCAGTATTGATTTACACAGGAGAAAGTATGAGCATTGTTTTATGAAAAAGGCCAGTCTTGATTTACACAGGAGAAAGTATGGGCATTGTTTTATGAAAAAGGGCATTCTTGATTTACACAGGAGATAGTATGGGCATTGTTTTATGAAAAAGGGGCATTCTTGATTTACTCAGGAGATAGTATGAGCATTGTTTTATAAAAAAAAAAGCCAGTCTTGATTTACACAGGAGATAGTATGAGCATTGTTTTATAAAAAAAGCCAGTCTTGATTTACACAGGAGATAGTATGGGCATTGTTTTATAAAAAAAAGCCAGTCTTGATTTACACAGGAGATAGTATGGGCATTGTTTTATGAAAAAGGCCAGTATTGATTTACTCAGGAGATAGTATGGGCATTGTTTTATGAAAAAAGGCCAGTATTGATTTACACAGGAGAAAGTATGAGCATTGTTTTATGAAAAAGGCCAGTATTGATTTACACAGGAACAAGTATGAGCATTGTTTTATAAAAAAGGGCATTCTTGATTTACACAGGAGATAGTATGAGCATCGTTTTATGAAAAAGGCCAGTATTGATTTACACAGGAACAAGTATGAGCATTGTTTTATAAAAAAGGGCATTCTTGATTTACACAGGAGATAGTATGAGCATCGTTTTATGAAAAAGGCCAGTATTGATTTACTCAGGAGATAGTATGAGCATCGTTTTATGAAAAAGGCCAGTATTGATTTACTCAGGAGATAGTATGAGCATCGTTTTATGAAAAAGGCCAGTATTGATTTACTCAGGAGATAGTATGAGCATCGTTTTATGAAAAAGGCCAGTATTGATTTACTCAGGAGATAGTATGAGCATCGTTTTATGAAAAAGGCCAGTATTGATTTACACAGGAGATAGTATGAGCATTTATGGAAAAGGCCAGTATTGATTTACACAGGAGAAAGTATGAGCATTTATGGAAAAGGCCAGTATTGATTTACACAGGAGATAGTATGGGCATTGTTTTATGAAAAAGGCCAGTCTTGATTTACACAGGAGATAGTATGGGCATTGTTTTATGAAAAAGGCCAGTCTTGACTTACACAGGAGATAGTATGGGCATTGTTTTATGAAAAAGGCCAGTATTGATTTACACAGGAGAAAGTATGGGCATTGTTTTATGAAAAAGGCCAGTATTGATTTACACAGGAGATACAGTATGTTCACACTGACGCTGTGTGTTGGCACAGTCCTGCTGTCTGCTCCTGTATCCTATCAGAAAGCCCTGACTCTGACTGTGTGTGTGTGTGTAGAGATGGTCTGGGCAGTGTTTGGAAGATAATAATAAATGGAATTTATATAGCGCTATATCTTGTAAAAAAAAAATCAAAGCGCTTGATACCATTGTCATGCTAGGAAGATGTTAATCTTTGTAGGAAGATGTTGGGGAATATTGGAGGAAGGTTGGTTCATCAGTGTAGGCAGACCACAGAAACAGCAGGGAGGTCTGTTGATCGGTGTGTGAAGACTGTACAGAGAGATGCTAGGGAGACGTATTTTTCCACTTTGGGAAGACCACAGACCGTGTAGGACAATGTTTGTTTCCCCCAAGAATGGCAGGGCGATGTGTGTCTGACGGTAGGAAGACCCTAGGACTGTCGGTCAGGGAGCTGCTGTGTTGCTGTCGTGTGCAGATTGACTCGGTGTCTGACGAGGAGACAGAGGCAGCAGCAGCAGCAGCAGCTCACGCCACAGCCGGCCTGCAGAGAGCAGACAGCCAGCCTGAGAGCACCACCACCATCCTCACCCCCTCCTCCACCCCCACCCCCGCTGCCCCTTCCTCCCAGCCGGTCACCCCAGCCTCACGACCCACCCACCTGGCTCTGCTCAAGCCTCCCCCGTTTGGGCCCCTCACCTCCTCCCCTCAGTCCCCCACCACCGCCACCTCCTCCTCCTCCTCCTCCTCCTCCCACGGCCGCAGCCACCTGCCCAGCCCGTCGCTGATGGGGTTCCTGCCGGCGTACATGTCTGCGGCCAAGATCCCGGGCTACACGCCCACCAGCCAGGGCCCCATCGTGGGCCAGATGATCCCCAGAGGCTCGGCCTCCTGCATGCCTCTGCCGGATGTGGCGGCCAGCGCAGGGCAGGGCTACAGCAGCGGCGGTGTTGGGGTGTCTGCCGGCGGCCGGCAGGCGGTGACGCAGGTGGCGGACTCGCTGACTGCGGGCCTGGCTCCCGTGTCGGTGTCTGGCGCCATGCCCCCCCTCTTCCAGTTCTCCAACCCCTTCCTGCACATGCTGCGTCGCCACGGCAACGCTCCGCCAGTCTCAGGGGCGGTGTCGGCGGCGGCTGCCCCACCAGAGGGCGCCCTGGTGGTGGCCCTGTCTGCCCTGCACTCCTCTGACCCGCGCTCGGAGGCGTCGCCGTCCTCGGAGACGGTGGTGCTGACCCGCCCGACCTCCCCGCTGCTGGGCGTGCCCACAGAGACGCTGGTGACCTCCTGCCTCAAGGGGGAGACCACCGTCATCCTGCACAGCTACAAGAAGGAGGCGGACGGCAGAGTGGCCTCCCCTCTGACCTCCAGCAAGGAGGAGGGGGGCAGAGCAGAGGCGGCCCTCTACAGCAGACAGGCGGGCGGTGAAGCGGCCGCCGCGCCCTCCCTGCCCTCCCCCTCCCTCCATCCCCTGACCCCCGCCCCTCCCCCCCTCCCCCTGCCGGCTGTGCCGGTGTCCCTGCCCCGCCCTGTCAGCGTGGCGGCCAGCAGAGGGAGCGCAGCACAGCAGCAGCAGCAGCAGCAGCAGCAGCAACGCCTGCGACGTGTGTGGGGCCGCCTTCCCCTCCCACCACCAGCTGCTGCGCCACCGCAGCATCCACTTCCACGGCCAGCACAAGCAGAAGCTGCAGTGCAGCGTCTGCGACAAGATCTTCCTCTCCGAGGGCCTGCTGAAGCGCCACCAGATGGCGGACGGGCACCTGCCCCCGGCCGTCATCAAGGCCCCTGCCGGCCATGGCCAGCGGTCGGACGAGGAGCAGGAAGAAGAAGAAGAAGAAGACGAAGAAGAAGGGGAGAGAAGCCGACCAGACTCCAGCCTGTGCTGCTCGTTTTGCGGCCTGGTGTTCGGGACGTCGGGGGAGCTGTCTTCCCACCTGCGCTCCAGGAAGCACATCAACACCTGGAGTCGCTGGGCATGCTGCCTGTGGGCACCTGCCGGAAACTGACGGCGGAGGACAGCGCTGCGGCGGTGGTGGAGGAGGAGCCGGGCCTGCCCATCAGCGTCTCCTCTCTCACCAAGATCTCGGTGTCGGACGAGGCGGCCTCCATGCTGGACCCCACTTCCGCTCGGCCAAGGAGGGGCTGAAGGCGCCGGGCAAGCTCGCCGCCGCCTACGTGCCCAAGACGGGCACGCCGGTGCGGGACATCTTGTCCACCCTGCGGAAGGGCGACCAGCTGGTGGACTTGTCCAAGGTCTCGCCCACCCTGGCTCCCACAGCGCCGGGGCGAGAGCGGGCGCGCTGTCGCAGCGCAAGAGCGAGGAACAGTCCCTGGAGGTGCCGCAGGTGGCGGTGAAGAGGAAGGCGGCCTCCATGGAAGTGTTGGAGGGGCATGGGGGCGGCACCAGAACAGCAACAGCAGCAGCAGCAGCAACAACAGCAGCAGCAGCCTCCTCCTCCTCCCTCAGAGACTCCGCGCTGTCCAGATCCCAAGAGCGACTCACGTTCCCCCCCTCCAAGAAGCCCAAGCTTCAGAACGCGGTGCTCCACTCCATCGACTCTGACCCTGACGGCGACCTCCACCTGGTCATTGACGAAGGTCAGGGGGAGCCTGCAGGCAGGAAGACCCCCGAGGCCTCGACAACGGCCGTGACCGCTGCTGCGTCAACGTCGGTGTGTGGGGACGCTGGGGATGGAGGCAGGAGGGGGGGGAAGGTGAAGGAGGAGTGGAGGGAGGCGGGAGCAGCGTGCCAGGACGCAGCAGGTGAGTCATTGGCTGGGACAGGAGGGTGTGTGTGTGTGTGGGGGGGGCCTTTTCTGTTCCCATGAGCCTCCTCCAGCCCCAAAGGCTCGAACGTTAACTCCCCAGAGGTGTACACACACATGAGATGGAGCAAGTGGGGCCACGCCACTGATTGAGAGACCATTTTCTCTCAGTTTTGATGAGGATCAGTAGTGATGAGGATGAGGGGGCAAGGGAGAGATATCCAGGGGAACATGACAAGATCACAGAAGTTGGCTTATGTTTCACGTGTGGGGTAGGTGATGATTTTGAACAGGTACTCAGTAATCTACTAGTTTAAAAGTTGGTTTTATTATTATGTTATCCATTCGGCATGAGGAAGCTTCAGAGGAAGCGAAAATTTGCTGACTGAAATAAAAGGGAATTATGAAGTTGGCATCGTTTGTTTTTATTTGCATTTACTATTTTTTCCTCAAACTTGTGCTTGAAGGGAGTGTTACCCAGCAAATTGTGGGTTTTTTATCAGGACAATTATGTGTTTTGTGTAATTGTGTATAATATATAATAATTATATATATATATTAAGGTGAGGGATAGACTCATCGGGTCGGAGCAGCTTCGCTTTTCCCCAGAAGTTATATGCAAGGTCGAGTTGGTTACCAGTTAGATGGGTAGATCCTTTGCGCGCTTGGCTTCAGTAATAGTTCCCAGTTCACCCAGCAAATGGGTTTTTATCAGACTAGGTATAAAAAGGGGAGGGATAGCTCATGGTGGAGCACTGCTTTCCCAGCCAAGTTAATGGGTTACCATTATTATTGGGTAGTATATTCCGTTTACCCGTGTAAAAGTCAGTCGGAGGCAGGAGGAGAGGAGATGGGCGCCGCCCTCAATATGCTGGCCCTAGAGAAGTGAGGTCTCTGACGCTTCGCTTCCCTACGACCTTATAGGTTATGGGACTCCTTTACCTTTACCTTTATATATATATATATATATAATTTCCTGTTGTGGTCGTACATCCTGGTGTCAAACAGTCCCAGGAGATACAGACACTTGCAGTGCTGGTCAGACACTTTGAGCAACACTGACAATGCCTCTGTTCAGTGGATGAAGCTCAGCTGTGCGATCCCAGTCTTCCCAGATGTGTCCATAGCAGACTCTGAGTAAGTGCCACCCACAATGAAAAAAACCCAACCCCAAAAACCCAAACTATGACTTTGGGGCTTCGAACCTGCGACCTTCCAGCCAGTGACCCACCATGCAAGCCACTGTGCCATGGCAGCTGGTGCACTGTGTGCATGTATCATTGTATACATGTATGTGTTGTGTGTGTTGTATTGTGTGTGTTGTTGTATGTGGTCTCATGACAGTGTGGTGTGTGCAGAGGGCGGCAGGGGCACAGAAGCCATGAAGACGAGCACCGAAGAAAGACGGAAAGAGCTGTCGGCCGCCCACCATGCCAAAGCAAGAGACAGCGCGGACAGGGGAGAGAAATCCGCAGGGGCCAAGGAATCCAGCGATAGCGGAGTCAAGGGAGAGAAGGCTGTTGGGAATCCGGGAGCCGGTCAGAGGGGAGAGAAGCGTGTTGGCAGCCAGGAGTGCGTGGAGCTGAGTGAGCAGAGGGAGGTGGAGCAGGCGGCAGGCGGAGAGCAGGCACCCCCCAGCCCCTGCTGCGCTGCAGACAAGGCCGACAAGACGTGCGGGCTGTGTGGCAACCAGTTCTCCTCCATGCTGGAGTTCACTGTAAGTGTCCGTGGGTCGGGGTATGTCTGTCTGTGTGTGTGTGTTGTGTGGTGGGGAGGGGGTATGTCTGTGTGTGTGTGTGTGTGGTGGTGTTGGGGAGGGGGTAGGTCTGTGTGTGTGGGGAGGGGGTAGGTCTGTGTGTGTTGGTGTGTGTGTTGGGGAGGGGGGTAGGTCTGTGTGTGTGGGGAGGGGGGTAGGTCTGTGTGTGTGGGGAGGGGGGTAGGTCTGTGTGTGTGGGGAGGGGGGTAGGTTGTGTGTGGTGGGGAGGGGGGTAGGTCTGTGTGTGTGGGTGAATGTGTGTGTGTGTGTGTGTGTGTGTGTGTGGGGAGGGGGTAGGTCTGTGTGTGTGGGGAGGGGGGTAGGTCTGTGTGTGTGGGTGAATGTGTGTGTGTGTGTGTGTGTGTGTGGGGAGGGGGGTAGGTCTGTGTGTGTGGGGAATGTGTGGGTGTGTGTGTGTGTGTGTGTGTGTGGGAGGGGGGTAGGTCTGTGTGTGTGGGGAGGGGGTAGGTCTGTGTGTGTGGGTGAATGTCTGTGTGTGTGTGTGTGTGTGTGTGTGTGGGAGGGGGGTAGGTCTGTGTGTGTGGGGAGGGGGTAGGTCTGTGTGTGTGGGTGAATGTCTGTTGTGTGTGTGTGTGTGTGGGAGGGGGGTCGGTCTGTGTGTGTGGGGTGGGGGGGGGTAGGTCTGTGTGTGTGGGGAGGGGGGTAGGTCTGTGTGTGTGGGTGAATGTCTGTGGGGGTGTGTGTGTGTGTGTGTGGTGTGTGGGGGGGGGGTAGGTCTGTGTGTGTGGGGAATGGGGGGTAGTCTTGTGTGTGTGTGTGTGGGGAGGGGGGTAGGTCTGTGTGTGTGGGAGGGGGTATCGTGTGTGTAGTCTGTGTTGTTGTGTTGTGTGGGAGGGGGGTAGGTCTGTGTGTGGGTGGTGGGGTGAATGGTCTGTGTGTGTGGGGTAGTTGTGTGTGGTGTGTGTGTAGGGGAGGTGTGGGTAGAGTCTGTGTGTTGTGGGGAGGGGGGTAGGTCTGTGTGTGGTGGGGTAGTCTGTGTGTGTGGGTGAATGTCTGTGTGTGTGTGTTGTGTGTGTGTGTGGGGAGGGGGTAGGTCTGTGTGTGTGGGGAGGGGGGTCTGGTTCTTGTGTGTGGTGTGTGTGTGTGGGAGGGGGTAGGTCTGGTGTGTGGGAGGGGGTAGGTCTGTGTGTGTGGTGAATGTCTGTGTGTGGTGTGTGTGGGGGGGTAGGTCTGTGTGTGTGGGAGGGGGGTAGGTCTGTGTGTGTGGGGAGGGGGGTAGGTCTGTGTGTGGGGTATCGTTGGTGTGTGTGTGTGTGTGTGGGAGTAGGTCTGTGTGTGTGGGGAGGGGGTAGGTCTGTTGTGTGAGGTATGTCTGTGTGTGTGGTGTTTTGGTGTGTGTGTGGTGTGTGGGAGGTTGTGTGTGTGGGGAGGGGGTAGGTCTGTGTGTGTGGGGAGGGGGTAGGTCTGTGGTGTTGGGTGAATGTCTGTGTGTGTTGTGTGTGTGTGTGTTGGTGGAGTAGGTCTTGTGTGTGGTCGGGTGTATGTTCTGTGTGTAGTGTTCTGTGTGTGTTGTGTGTGAATGTCAGTAAACTTTTATTGTCAGAGTGTGTGTGTATTTGATTGATCGTGGATGTCTTTTGTGGTGTTGTTCTGTCGTCTCTCCACTATCCTATGATGGTGTGTGTGTTTCGTGTATATAGGTCTAGTTAATATGACTTCCAGTTATGTCTGTGTGTGTGTTGTCGAATTCATCATTCTCCTCTAGTTCTGTCTTAGATGATTTGTGTGTATATGAAAAATCATATACAGTCATTGTACTGTGTATGTTTCTGCTTCTCTCATCACTCCATGAGGTGTGTTATTCAGTGTATATATTTATTATGCTTCTCATTAGTCTGGGCTTGTCTGTCTCTTCTCACCCCCCCACACACACTGACCAGCACTCTCTTCTTCATGGTCATTTATAAGCGTTTAAAATAACATCAATTGTACTTTTCTCAGCTTACATGTCTTTTTCCATTTGTTCATGTCAATACATTCTTTCTCGAGATCTTCTGGCTGAGTGTTCCTTAGTGTCAGCACTACCATCACAGCAATTACACATACTGGTACCAAAAGGGACATTTTACATGACATGTTATAAGCATACCATACAGCAAATGTATTCTGTTCCAGCTTAAGCATGTCAGTCAGAGTGTGGTCATGCAATAATTTGGCACCAGAGATCTGGTTCTGATGCCATACGTAATGCTTCATGGTCAGAGATCACCTTCACAAGCTAGGTTAAGCAGCATTGAGCGTGGTTACCAAGTAGATGGGTGTACTTTTTGTTGCCTTGGCTTCAGTACAGGTCCCCATTCACCAGCTTGTAATGGATACCTGCCCTCTTTGGGTCAGGGAAGTAAAGCAGCGAGGGACTGAGAGATGGGCGCGCTCTCAATATGACTGCCCCTAGAGAAACTAGGTCTCTGATGCCTCCACTCCTAATGATCTGCATTGTGTCATGCAACACTTTTGGCCTTAAAAACTTTTTTTTTACCTACCTCACAAGTGTTGTATCTGTCTGTCCATTGTCTTGTATGCGTTTTTGTCAGCATTTGTTCTCTGCCTGTCATGAGGGTGGTGTGTCATCAAGGCATGATGGGCGTTATTGGGGCATGTGGTGAGTGTTGTGCCATGAAGCTTGGGTGATGTGATTGCCTTAAATGTTTTTGTTTCAGTCAAGTGATGTGATGCAATGTTTCTGTGTTCAGCCAGTGATGTGATGCGATGTTTCTGTGTTCAGTCGGTGATGTGATGCAATGTTTCTGTGTTCAGTCAGTGATGTGATGCGATGTTTCTGTGCACAGTCGGTGATGTGATGCGATGTTTCTGTGTTCAGTCAGTGATGTGATGCGATGTTTCTGTGTTCAGTCCGTGATGTGATGCGATGTTTCTGTGCACAGTCAGTGGTGTGATGTGATGTTTCTGTGTTCAGTCAGATTCAGATTCAGATTCAGAATATTTTATTGCCATTTAAGTCATGTAGACTTATTTGACACAACAAAAACATCAACTATAATTATCTATTTTGGCTAAAAGTGATGTACACTAAAAAACATGTTGTATTCTACTTCTCTTTCTCTCTTTTTTCAAAACACTCATACACATATCTGATGATATCTGCTTGATATATATCAACTGTGATTATGTCACTTAATTTATGTACACAGTTTTTGCGTTCTTTGTCTCTCGTTTTGATTTTTAATAACAAATTATTTCTGAGTTCATCATATAAAATGCATTCATCAAGTAAATGAAATTCATCTTCAATTTTGTTACAGTGTCTACATTTTCTGTCCTCTCTGGATATATTTTGGTGTCTCCCTTTCTCTATCATTAAATTGTGACAGCTTGTGCGAAATTTACAGTGATGTGATGCGATGTTTCTGTGTTCAGTCAGTGATGGGATGTGATGTTTCTGTGTCCAGTGATGTGATGCGATGTTTCTGTGTTCAGTGATGTGATGCGATGTTTCTGTGTTCAGTCACACCTGATGAGTCATCCGCAGTTACGTCCCCATGTCTGCCAGTTCTGCGATGCCGGCTTCACCAACGCTCAGTCCTTACGCACACACCTGCACACACACCAACAGGTCTGTCTGTCTGTCTGTCTGTCTGTCTGTCTGTCTGTCTGCCTGTCTGTCTGTCTGTCTGTCTGTCTGTCTGTCAGTCTGTCAGTCTGTCTTCTCTGCTGTTTCCGGTGTATGCCTGTCAGTGGGCTACTCTGTGTGTGTGTGTGTGTGTGTGTGTGTGTGTGTGATTGAGAGGGTGTGAGACGGACAGACAGACAGAGAGAGAGAGAGAAATATTTGTGCTTACATGATCCGTGTGTGTTTTGTGTGTGTGTGTGTGTGTGTGTGTGTGAGTGTGTGTGAGTGTGTATGTGAGAGTGTGTGTGAGTGAGTGAGAGGGCGGGAGACAGACAGAGAGAGAGAGAGAGAATATTTTGTGCTTACATGATCTGTGTCTGTGGCGAGTGAGTGTGTGAGTGTGTTGTGTGTGTGAGGGCATGAGACAGACTGACAGAGAGAGAGAGAGAATATTTGTGTTTACATGATCCATGTGTGTGTGTGCACGTGTGCATGTGTATTTAATACTGAGGCAGACAAATGGTAAAAGTTTCTTTATCAGTGAAGTGAGGAAAGAGAATGTTCTGTCTGTCCATGTCATCAGTCTTTGCTGATAGTTCAGAAAGTACAGGTCTACATGTATGAGCTCTGTTCAGAAATAGTGTGGCCCATGTGGTGTGAGTGATTGACCGCCATGGTGTCATATACAGAAATGTATATATAATTATATCATGTGCTGGCTTCTGCCATGGTGTTGCTCCATGTCAATGCCACAGTGATCAGTGGCTGCATTTCAGAGAATGCAAAAAAATGCGTAGGGTGATAATAATTGGCCTGTGTGAAGTGTGATGTTGTTGGCCTGTGTGATGTTGTTGGTATGTGTGAAGTGTGATGTTGTTGGTATGTGTGATGGTGTTGGCCTGTGTGAAGCGTGATGTTGTTGGCAGCCATGATTCAGTAAGTGGTAATATTGCATGTATTGTGTGTTGAATATGTGCAGTGGTATTGCATGTATTGTGTGTTGAGTATGTGCAGTGATGTTGCATGTATTGTGTTTTAGAGTATGTGCAGTGATATTATATGTTGAGTACAGTGATATTGTATATATTGTGTGTTGAGCGTGTACATGTACAGTGGTAGTGTTGATATTATATGTTGAGTACAGTGACATTGTATGTATTATGTGTTGAGCGTGTACATGTACAGTGGTAGTGTTGATATTATATGTTGAGTACAGTGACATTGTATGTATTATGTGTTGAGCGTGTACATGTACAGTGGTAGAGTTGATATTATATGTTGAGTACAGTGACATTGTATGTATCGTGTGTTGAGCGTGTACATGTACAGTGGTAGTGTTGATATTATATGTTGAGTACAGTGGTAGTGTTGATATTATATGTTGAGTACAGTGACATTGTATGTATCGTGTGTTGAGCGTGTACATGTACAGTGGTAGTGTTGATATTATATGTTGAGTACAGTGACATTGTATGTATTATGTGTTGAGCGTGTACATGTACAGTGGTAGTGTTGATATTATATGTTGAGTACAGTGGTAGTGTTGATATTATATGTTGAGTACAGTGACATTGTATGTATTATGTGTTGAGCGTGTACATGTACAGTGGTAGTGTTGATATTATATGTTGAGTACAGTGGTAGTGTTGATATTATATGTTGAGTACAGTGATATTGTATATATTGTGTGTTGAGCGTGTACATGTACAGTGGTAGTGTTGATATTATATGTTGAGTACAGTGGTAGTGTTGATATTATATGTTGAGTACAGTGATATTGTATATATTGTGTGTTGAGCGTGTACATGTACAGTGGTAGTGTTGATATTATATGTTGAGTACAGTGATATTGTATGTATCGTGTGTTGAGCGTGTACATGTACAGTGGTAGAGTTGCGCTGTGGGCTCAGTGGCTGACCGTGGCCTGTTTCAGGAGCGGCCCTATATCTGTGGTCTGTTTCAGGAGCGGCCCTATATCTGTGGCCTGTTTCAGGAGCGGCCCTATATCTGTGGTCTGTTTCAGGAGCGGCCCTATATCTGTGGCCTGTGTGGGGACACCTTTGCCCAGTCGGAGGACCTCAGACAGCACACCGCCTCCCACTCCAACACCTCCATCATTCGGTTGGCTGGCACCTCCTCCACCTCCTCCACCACCTCCACCACCACCACCTCCACCACGTCCTCCACCCCCACCTGCGTGTCGGTGGTCAGTCAGCGAGAAGAGAGGTGCGTCAGGTCGCCGCTGCCTTCCCAGGCCCTGTGCGTCATGACGCTGGCTGAAGGCGCGGCGCCCACCCCCACCTCCCACCCTGCCTCCCCCACCCCTCCTCCTCCTCCTCCTCCTCCTCCCCGGCCAGTCTGGAGGACAGCGCCATGGCAACGGGGCTGGAAGGACACCGGCGCAAGCGCTCTCACTCCCGCACGCCCTCGCCCTACCCAGACGCGCACCTCTCCCCCTCCCGCCAGGCCAAGCGAGCGACCTTGACCCGGTCCCCCCACGCCGACATCCCCGGAGAGGTGCAGGAGGAGGGGCCCGGCCAGGGTCGGGGGGCGTTGCTCCCCGCGTCGGGAAGCGAGGACGACGCGCTCCTGCCGCAAGCCGACCAACAACAACAACAGCGGCAGCGGTGTTGCGTCGTTCCCTCCCAGCGGCTGCACGTTCCGGACAGACACCACGGCGCTTCCTGGAGCCGGGCGTGCACCGGCAGGGAGGATTCCCCGGCAGAGCTCGCCCACCTGCCCGACCTCCCCAGGCGGCAAGGGAGGGAATCGCGAGGTTCTGAACGCAGCGGCGGAGAGCGGCGGCCCACCATCTGCCGCCAGGAGGAGATAGAGATCGGGGACCAGGACCTGGTGGGGGAGGACTTTGCTGGGGGGGAGGGGGAGGAGGACGTCTTCACTGACCGGGGCTGTGTCCAGGGCCAGTCCAGCGCTGCGACCTCAGGGACAGGCGGCGACGGTCACCCCGCCCCCGGCACGTGTCAGAAACAGGCCACCGTTTCTGCGCTGACCTCCCACGCCGCTGTTTCTGCGGTCACTGTTGCCGCTGTCACCTCGCAGGGCGCTGGTTCTGTCTCGGGGGGCAGGAAGCCAGAAGGGGACTCCGCGCCAGGGTCTTTGATGACGGAGCACGCAGAGAGCAGAGGCCTCCTCTCCGCGGCCGGGAGGGGGGTCAGTGCGCTGCTGCTCCCCCATCACCAGCAGAGCGAGCTGCGCAGCATCAGTGCCCACCTGTCTGCAGCAGCCTGAAGAAGGCGCTTTGAGAGGAAGGGAGGTGCACGGTGGCAGCAGTCCCAGAAGAAGCCTACAGCCAGCAGCAGTCATGGCACAGTCAGCAGTTATGGCACAGTCAGCAGTTATGGCACAGTCAACAGTTATGGCACAGTCAGCAGTTATGGCACAGTCAGCAGTTATGGCACAGTCAGCAGTCATGGCACAGTCAGCAGCAGTTATGGCACAGTCAGCAGTTATGGCACAGCCAGCAGCAGTTATGGCGGCACAGCCAGCAGTTATGGCACAGTCAGCAGTTATGGCGGCACAGCCAGCAGTAATGGCACAGTCAGCAGCAGGCATGACACAGCCAGCAGTCATGGCACAGTCAGCAGCAGGCATGACACAGTCAGCAGTCATGGCACAGCCAGCAGTTATGGCACAGTCAGCAGCAGGCATGGCACAGTCAGCAGCAGGCATGGCACAGTCAGCAGCAGGCATGACACAGCCAGCAGCAGTTATGGCGGCACAGCCAGCAGTTATGGCACAGTCAGCAGCAGGCATGACACAGCCAGCAGTTATGGCACAGCCAACAGTTATGGCACAGCCAGCAGCAGGCATGACACAGCCAGCAGTCATGACACAGCCAGCAGTTATGGCAGCACAGCCAGCAGCAGGGAGGTGGCAGCATCAGCTGGGCTCAGCCAGCGGCAGTGTGCAGCGGACAGCAGGGGTCAGAGACCTTCAGCGCTCTCGCTCCCCTTACCCCCAGGACGGCGCGGCCTGCACGCCGAGTGGCGAGGAGGAGGGAGGTGGAGGAGGAGGGGGGGTGACCAGCGCGGCGCTGGTGGACGCGGGGCTGGCCACCACGATACGCCTGCAGGCCCCGGGTCAGGCAGGGAGCGTGCGGCCCCTGTCCCCCCCCGTCCTCCTCTCCTCCCCCTCCCCTCCTTCCCCTCGCTGGTGGGCCACACCTCCCCCACCCCCTCCTCTGCCCGCTCCCCGTCCTTCCCCGTCGCCCTCCCTCCCACCACCACCCCCCGGCTGCTGGTGAGCGTCGCGCACAGCACCCCCACCCTCCTTCACACCTGCCCCTCTCCCTCCCTCCCGGGCAGGAGCAGTCCCCTGGTGGGGCGCGCGCTGTCCCCCTACCTGTGCCCTGAGGGGCAGGCCGTCCTCTCCTCCTCCTCCTCCTCTACACTTCACCACACCTCCCCACACCTGCCAGCGCACACTCTCTCTCCTGCACTCTCCCCTGCCCTGCCACAGCAGTCACCTGGATCGATACACCAGTCACCTGGCCTGGTACAGCAGGCTTACTCTCCCCGGAGGAGCCCCCTGATGCGCAGCGCAGCGTCTCCCTCCCTGCACGGCGCGGCGCTGTCTCCCTCCTCCCACGCAGCGCTGCAGTCCTCCCCCTGCAGTCCGTCTCTGGCCGCCAGCAGAAGTCCGCTGATGCGCAGCGCTGTGTCGCCCTCCCTCTCCCTGCACACCCCAGCACTCCTGCAGCCCTTTCACCGAGCACCGTCCTCTCCAGCACTCCTGCAGCCCCTTCACGGAGCACCGTCCTCTCCAGCACTCCTGCAGCCCCTTCACGGAGCACCGTCCTCTCCGGGACTCCTGCAGCCCCTTCACGGAGCACCGTCCTCTCCGGGACTCCTGCAGCCCCCATCCTCTCCAGGACTCCTGCAGCCCCCATCCTCTCCAGGACTCCTGCAGCCCTCGTCCTCTCCAGGACTCCTGCAGCCCTCGTCTTCTCCAGGACTCCTGCAGCCCTCGTCTTCTCCAGGACTCCTGCAGCCCTCATCCTCTCCAGGACTCCTGCAGCCCTCATCCTCTCCAGGACTCCTGCAGCCCCCATCCTCTCCAGGACTCCTGCAGCCCCCATCCTCTCCAGCACTCCTGCACCCTTTCTCCAGCTCGCACCCGTCCTCTCCAGGACTCCTGCAGCCCTCGTCCTCTCCAGGACTCCTGCAGCCCTCGTCCTCTCCAGGACTCCTGCAGCCCCCATCCTCTCCAGGACTCCTGCAGCCCTCGTCCTCTCCAGGACTCCTGCAGCCCCCGTCCTCTCCAGGATTCCTGCAGCAGCCGGTGCATTGTGGTGCCTCTTCTCCCCAGCGGAGTCCCCTGATGCATGGCGCCGTGTCCCCCTCCATGGCCCAGCATGCCTCAGCCATGATGGGGGGCCGCAGTCCCCTGATGGTGGTGATGGACAGCGGTGGTGGTGGGGGGGGTGGCAGTCAGGAGGAGCTGATGGACTCGGAGGTTCAGAGTTATTTTGCCCAGCACACCAACACCCCATCCCCCTCCCTCCCCTCCACCCTCCTCCTCAGCGACGCGGACTCCGCCATCCTGCTGGCAGCCAGGGAGGCTGAGGACGCCGGCCTGCTGGTCTGTGAGGAGGAGGAGGAGGAGGGCCACAGCTGGAAGGGGAGTGGGGCAGGGGTGGGGGAGAGTGGTGGTGAGGGAGAGAGGGGGAGAGGGCAGTGGGAGGGGTGGGGATCATCGAGGGTGGGGGTGCAGGGAGGTCAGCAGGAGGGGGGGGATGTGGCTTCCTCCGTCTTTGTTCCCCACCCCCCTGCCCCACACTGACCTGACCAACACCCATGACCACCCCGTCCCTGATGCCTGAAGAGGTCAGCAGCAGCAGACAGCCAGCGTCCCAGGGGCACAGCACCAGGAAGACACCTTCTCTGGGCCCTCTGCTCCATGCAGGGCACCTACCTACATGTGTGTACGTCTGCGTCACACGCAGAGCGTTGGTGGGGAGCGTGCTGATGTCCGTGTCTGGTAGCCTGTCTCCTGAAGGCCTCTGGGGGTCAGCTGGGCAGCAAAGACCGGCGGTGCTTGTCCTTCTCCTGAAGGGCTGAGCGCTGACCAGGGAGCAGTGCATGGCTGGCAGAGAGAGGCCGGAACCAAGTGCCCAGTCCAGCTGTGTCGCAGTCACCAGCCACAGAACAGACACACCATCACACTGTTCCTGCACAACACTACCTCACAAGTGCTTCAGTCTGCAGTAGCTTCGGGCCCTGTGTTGGTTGAAGGCAAACAAAAGAACAGAAAGCAACACAACACAGTATAGACTAGAACCAGACCAAACTAAACCAAAGCAAGGGAGTGATGATAAGGTTGAAGAACAGTGTGTTGAGCGGAAGACGGACTGACGTGGTCAAGAAACATGGGGGATAGCCTGTACCGCCATCGCAAGCAATGGAAGTAGCGCTGACTGTGGTTTGTCGGTTGTCTGTTTCACGGGAGCGCTTGGAGTCTGGAGATTGGGCGTGGCAGGTGTCTGGGAAAAGAGGCGTTAAGTCATGACCAGCTGACTGGACTAGAGCCTGAAACTGCCCTACAGATAGATCTCTTTTAAAAGTGTGTTGCCATATGTGGTTCAAGCAAGCGCGTGTGTGGTTAGTGGTTGTCAGAGCTGGGGGGGTGCAGATACATGTGGGAACTGTTGACTGGAGCAATGGGAAAAACCAAATGATGAACCATGCCAGTTGACAGATCTGTCTAAATATCTGCCATGTCAGAAACTCAGTGTGTGTGTGTATGTGTGTGTGTGTGTGTGTATGTGTGTGTGTGTGTATGTATGTGTGTGTGTGTGTGTTTGCACAACAGAAGAGTTTGAGAAAACAGACATCGGTTATTGCATAAAGTTGCAGACACAGTACTTGCGTTTATTAAGTCTGAGAAAATAGAAAACTCAAAACATGCTATGTAGTAGTTTTGCTTGTTATCTGTGGAGAGAATAATAGTGCCAGCCTTTTTCAGCTGTGGAAAAGGGGAGAGAGAGGGAGGGAGAGAGAGAGTTGTATCACAGCTGTGGAAAAAGGGGACAGGGAGGTTGTCTAGTATAGCAGTAGTGAAAAAGACGGGGGGTAAGGTGTGGTTTGAGATGTGTCAGCTTGTTTTCTGGACTGGTATGGCCTTTGCTTCCCATGACCCTGCCACTGCTAGTGCAGTGAAGACAGGATAATTATGTTCGTGACAAGTTGACCCCACAGTCTGATGACTGTAGCCAGATGATGCTGGCAAAAGCAAGGCACAGACGGACAGGATTTCAGTAGTCCTGGACCTGATCACTGCAGCCGTGTAACGGCAGAGGACAGGCATGGGGGTGATGGCAGGAAATCCATCTCTGAATACCCAAATCCCCATCACTGCAGCCCCAGTTCTGCAGAATTTCTGTTTGTTCCTCGGCTAGAGCTCTGAGGTTTACCAATGGTGAGATTTGTGTGTGTTATATATATGTGTGTGACTGTTTTTGCCCACCATGAAGATAGCCACATTCCCACTTCAGGGCTGGTGTCTAAACATGACAGCAGTGTGCATGCGTTTTTATCTTTGCCATTTGTTCTTACTGGAACACAATGGCCTAGCAGGGCTTCGGTTTATAGTCTCATCTGAAAGACTTTTGAGGCAGTGGAGTCGGTATTGATGGTAACTCCAGAGGAAAAATTCCCTTGAATGGGTGGTGTCTTGATGGTGGCTTGAACCCAGGCCATCAAACCATGAGCGCAATGCTCTTACCACAGTGCTACTCCCCCCGAGAAACGAGGAAAGACAGACGTGGACGTGATGAAAGGAAATCCATATCAGGACAGACACAAGATATATACGACCTCCCTCCATCTTGTGGACTAGAATGGGGTCATGGGAGGTGAAGGTCACATGAGTCAAAACAGCTGAAAGCTAGTCCTTCCTATTGTATGGTATGGTATGGTATGGTATTGTATCATATCCTGTCCTGTCCTGTCCTGTCCTGTCCTTTAATAACAACTTTAGGCTTGAGAGGAGACTGACACCTTGTGGTCAGGGAGGAAGAAGTGGGGTCAGTGCCACAGTAACCAGTACTGTGTTCTAGTGGATTTTAAAGCATGTCTGTACACAACATGCTTATGTTGAAATATCGATGGATCAAATCTGTATCAGTTTTGGTGAAGATACATGCTGAGAGCAAGATGTCTGTTGACTGCAGAGAGTGAAAGGAAAAAAAACATATCAGCGTGTAATGCAGGAGCTTTGTCCTTCAGAGAGAGAAGGGGAGGGGGTGTGGAGGTGTGTGCATGTATGTTGAAAAGGAGAGACAAGAGCTGGCACACACAGAACTCTGTGTTATCATAGACAGCAGTGACTTCTCATGGTTGGTGGGTGGGTTGGTGGGTTTTCTTTGGTGTGCAAAGAGAAGATGCACACTGAGACATGTGTGCATGTACGTGTGTATCTGCGCCATTTTGTCTCCCAGGCTGATGGTGGACCGTCAGTCATAGTGTGTGTAGTGGTCTGCCTCCTCTTGTGCATGCAACACACTTCTGTACCTCCAGCTTTTCACTTGCCATATATATATATATATATATCATACTTCTTTTAGTATGTGTGTGTGGAGGGAGAGAGAGAGAGAGAGAGAGAGAGAGCAACAAAAAAATGGAAAAGATGGACTGCACATATTTTTCATCAGCTTATGTACATATCTTGATTTTTGTTGCATGTGTACTGAAGTGAATTTTAATTTCGTTCTTTCATTTTTGGTTTTTATTATTATTATTTGGCATGTGCGTTTCTTGCTGTTTGCAATTCTTTGTTGGAGTTGTGATGATGTTTTCTGTTGGATGTTGTTCTTCCTGCAGACCTGCTGTTGCCACTGCATTGCATGACCTGACGGAGGATGTATGTACCTGTACAATGGCAGCACAGCAAAGACAGGTGGCCATGGGTTGGAATGAAATGTCAGGGGAATTTGAACACTAGCAGGGTGCAGTCAGTTGTTGGATGGGTTGTGCTTCTGTGCTTTTTTCTACTTTCTTTGATAACAGTGTATGGTGAAAAGTGTGTGTGTGTGTGTGTGTGTGTGTGCACTGCACACCTGTGTGTGTGTGAGAGAGAGAGATTTTTACTTTTACCATTGTTTGTATAAACCAACTGTGTTTTTTACTTGTGCTGGGGAAGTCAGTGCAATGCCTGTCTGCTACCCAGTTGTGTCAAGTCTGCCATTTTTCCTGACCTGTGAACTCAATCCGGTGCATGATAATTATGACGCCATGATAAGATGGACAAGATCAGTGGAGATCCCAGGCACTGGTCACAGCTCTTTCAGGGGGAGGGCTAATGAAGGAAGGACTGTGAGATGAACGGACATTCTGCAACTTAGCAAGCTTGACAAGAGAGAGGGAGAGCAGTTTTCATAGCTCTTCTGTGAATGTGATCTAGATTGTGTGTGTATACATACATATATATATGTATATATATATAATGTATACACACACACACATAATGAAATAGATGTGTGTACCGGTACATCAATAAACTTGATCAAGCAGCCTGTTAAAGTTTTGTGTGGGTTTATCATTTTCAGTTTCAACATTATGGTGCACGCACACATGCATGCACACACACACAAGACTAAAACCACAAGGGATGGTGGACTCTGTCAGATGAACTGTCTCCTCTACTCACAGGCAGATAACTGTGGCAGGCAATTTTTCTGCTGTCAAAAATGATGCTCTTTCTTGTGACCTTTTTTCCACCCTCAGACCTATGAGGTTCACCGGTGGTGAGATTTTGCATATGCGACATTTTTGTCCACCACATGCACTTATTTTGTTTGCAGTTGTAGAGGCAGCAGTGTAGTGTGCAGAGTGCTATCAATGTCAGGCTGCTGTAAGGCCACCAACCTGGCAAGGCCCTGCACTGCTGTTGACTTCTTCGTCAAACATCAGACAGCTACGATTGTTGTCTGTCATATGAGCGAAAATGCGTTGCGCTGCCATTAAGCGCCTGACAAGTCAGGCCCAGGACATCTGACTTCAGCGTGGGAGAGAATTGTTATCTTTTAAGTCTTTCTGGAGAGTGGACAAGAAGGCAGAAAATAGATGAGAAGGAGGTGACAAGAAGAAAAGGAATAAGGCAGAAACAAAAAGAGGGAATTCCTAGCACAGAATTTCCACTGACAGGAAATGCTGTTGACTCACTTCAGGGATCTGCACTTAACCACATGTAGTCCATTATCAGTTGCCAGGCATGTTTGGCTTGGCACGGATGGATGGATTCATCATTCTCTCATCTGTTGGGGAGCAGAATCCTGGGACCTTCTCTCGTGTCTGTAATTATCCCCAGAGTTGGAATGCAGCTACCTTCACGGTGGGCAAAAACGGCCGCATACACAAAATCTCACCATGAGTGAACGTCGGAGCTCTAGCTGAGGAACGAGAGGAAAAAAAAGAAGTCTGTAGCTAATGGCAGTGTGGAGAAAGTCATCAAGATGGTGACCAGCCCACTGCGCTTTGAGTCTGGAACGGAAGAAATAGAAACATACAATAAATGTTTCTTGTTAGGATCACTGATGCCAGAGTCACTAAAGAAACTTTCATTTGCAGTCAGCAGACACAGTAGTTGTTGTTAGGGTAAAGTAGAATGACTTGGACTGCATCAGGACTGCAGCACTAGTAGACCTGTCATGTTGCTGTGGACACAGTCAGCGCTGAAGGAAGGGAAGGAGCATCAGCAGCCTTTGGTTTGCAGAGGACCTAGGCCAGATGGCCTGACTGCAGCAAGTGACCAAGATTTCATCAGGCTTGTTGAAAGACTGGACAAAACAGCAAGATGTTGAATGCAAGTCTCGTTGCAGATTCAGAGGAGGAATTTGGTGAACAGGTCTTCAGTACTGTGCCAAAATGACTCCCAATCAAATTCAGGGAGAAGAAGTTGACGTGCAAGAAATGATTATTGAACATGAGCTTCTGGGCTCTTTAGCGTGGTGGTTACAGCATTCAGCTCATGATCTGACGGCCCAGGTTTGAGCATCAGCAAGACATCCGTAAAAGGTTGTTATTTTCCCCCCTGGAGCTACTCCACTACCTGAAAGTCCTTCGGATGAGACTATAAACTGATGTCTCATGTATGAATGCACACAGAACATCTTGTGCATGTTAAAACCTATTCTACCTTTCGATTAGGAATGGATCACAACATTTATAAAACCACATGCACACAAGGACTGGATGTAAACAAGCACATGAATGTTTATCCAATATCCTCAAAATAAAAAGAATTTGAATTAAAAAAATTCTTGTTCTCTTTCATTTTCTTTTTACTCCTGTGATAACTGTGCAGACAAATAAGGGCAAAGGCCACAGGCAGCAAGGAATGCCATGCACTGCACACACTGCCTTCACCCGGTCAGTGTCAAACTCCCATCTAAAAAAAGATGAAGACTGACTGACCTTGAATACAGGCCCTATGACAGACAGCTGGATTCATCAAATGCAATGTGAGTCACATCCAGAGAAACACAAAACAGCAAACTTCCAGATCTCAACTCTCGTAGAAGTAGGTTGTGATGAAAACAGGTTTTATTATTAAAACCTTTTTCCACTGAAAGAGCACAGAAAAGCAACAGACTTTACACCTTTAAAAAAACAAAACAACCCATCAAGTACTGCTCTACCCCTGAATAAATTGTTCACACCTTCTAGTAATGGAAATCCCAACATCAGTGATGGACAATATCTGAGGTTACATGTTTTCAGACACACTGAGACAGCATTACAGAGAAGTATATATCCGTGTGTGTGTGTGTGCGCTTGCGTGCACCCCCCCCCCCCCCCCCCCCCCCACCATCCCACATGAACATCTGATTGGAGCCAGCTGGAAGGAGAGTAAAAAATCAGTTGCTCCATTAGCCTAACATCTGTGGTAGGCAGTCCCCAATGGCACTAATTCTCCCTTCACACCCCCCACACCCCCAGCCTACCTTATCCTTTTTTATCCTGTCTCCCTCCTACCACCTTTTCTTCTTACCACCTGTGGTTAGAGCATTACACAGTATGCTTTTGATCTGCCGACCCAGGTTCACACCCCTTTCAAGGGGATCCACCCCCCCCCCCCCCCCTCAACCAATTAACATCATTGCCGACTCCATTTCCCCCAATTTTAATGTCCTTCAGATGAGACTATAAACTGAGGCCCTGTGTGTATACGCACACAGAACATATTGTGCACACATTTAAAACCTGTGCTGCTTTCCAGAAGAGAAAGCCATTGTGTGCTGGTAGGAAGGATGACAAAATTAACAAAACCACTTGGACATGGGGACCGAAAGTGTTTCTTCCATCATCTGGGAAAGAAAAGGATATATGATACCAAGCCACCTCTTCATCCATCTCTACTACAGTTTGCCCCAGCCATCCTCCCCAACGCCCGATTTTCTTTTTCCCTCTCCTAAGCTTGAAACACACACACACACACACATGCCTTCACCAATACTAAAAATGAAACAAAGAGGAAAAATAAACCTCCACTGCAGCCCTACTTTCCGATGTTACTACAAAGCTTTGGTTACTTCAACGTACAAATCCAGATTTAAATCCAGAAACAAGCAATTTAATGATGTTCGGCCGAAGACCCGTGCTTTTAATTAGTCAGATGATACACTGACACAAATACGTACCGATAGTCGTGGGGGGGGGGGGGGGGGGGGGGGGGGGGGGGGGGGGGGGGTGAAGTAATCAAGAATGACAACTCTAATCAATTTCCGTTGATTGCCTTCCAAACTTCCGATTGTGAGCTTCAAGGCCTACTGTCGAAAACGGTAAGTGTGCATGCCAAAGTATGTTTATGATGCCGACAGAGTTGTTAATATTGTTTATAACTGCATGTAAGTGGGAAGGTAAGGAAGGGATAGAAAATGAATTATTTATTTATTATTTCCTTCCCTTTTGCTCAATTTTGTGGGCTCCTCAGGCCGGGGTAAAAATTTACCTTGGACACCATCTTCCAATAAAATGATCATGATATCATTTAGGCCTTAAAGAGAAAAAAAAAAGTAACACGATGGGAGGTTTAATTTAAAATTGATCCAGCGCTGGCAGCTTTATGTACCTAAACCTTGATATTAAATGTACTGTATGGTGCCGAGTGTATGCTGGATCCTAGGGCTGTTAGAGGTGCTGCTTGAAGCAACTTTCCAATATTATTATTATGTTCCCCTTCCAATATTATTATTATTTTCCCCTTCGGAGAACATTTTGCCATGTTAGTGATTAATTTTCTCAGTATGAACCTAGGTTATGTGTGCTAATGCACACATGCACAGCGTTTTTTCATGCATGTAAAGCCTGTGAAGATAAACCTTTTTAAAATATTTTTTTATTTTTATTGCAACCATAGAATATTGAGAGTCTCCATGGTTATGGCAGGAGTGGGTAGAGTTCCAGTTCATGTGGACTTGAGATAATTTGAAGGAACATTATTTACATGAGAAAAAAATACACAACATATATCTGATTCTCTACTAAATGAATCTGCGAACAAAATGCAAAGAAGTCACATACTGTGACATAGTGACATATAAATCATGTTGATTTCATGTAATATGAGAGCTTCTCTGATAACAGTATTCATGTTGTTATCTGAACAGCATTGTTGGTCAGCTAATGTCTGATATTTACATAATTGGAAGGGAAAAAGTTAAAAGTTTTTACCACTGTGGCAGGTAAGGTTGTTTTTTTTATTTTTAAAAGCAAGAAACAAAAAAAAAACACCCAAAAAATGCAACCCCTTCCCCAACCCAACAACATACATAGCTTCCTTTGAGAAAACATGTGTGGAGTAAAAGTGCAGGATAATAGTAAAGGATGAAAGCAACCAGAATAAAACAAAACAAAACAAAAAAATTACATGCAGTTTTGAACCAATGTTCAAAGGCTAAACACATCCAACAGGGCTACTAAAGTTAGTTACTGCAAGCTGGCAGCTGTGTCATCACATTGTTGCATACTTGTGCCAGTTGTCTGAGGTGTGCTTTTCAACTTTCCATTGTCATACAACCAGATTAGATAGTAAGTTCAACAGAAAAATATAATTGATATATCGATTCCACATCAAGTTCAGGACATAAAAAAAGAAGGAAAGTAATGGTGTATGTATATGTACATGTATGTATTTTAATAATTTTTTTTAAAACATATATATGTATACATACATGATACAGCATGTAAATTTTGGTATGATCCCAATATTCAGCATTAAAACTATTTGTATTTAGGAGCTTTTAACAATTTTAAGAAACTGTCGAATTTTTAGTGGTTGATTTTTTTTTCATGGGAAGCTGCTGCTCAGATCATGAGATTGTGGCTGTTCAAACTTTGGTAGTAGTACTAGTAGTGTCAGATCATGAGATTGTGACTGCTCCCAGTGTTGGAACTTTGGTAGTAGTAGTAGTAGTAGTAGTAGTAGTAGTCTTCAGTTTTACATCCTTCCACATTATAATTTAATGTGATGCCAGGCAACAACAGCAGCAATGACAAGAAAAAAAGAGAGAGATAATCAATGGCAGGGGTTTGGATGCTGATTAAAAGTAGGACTATGGAGGTGTGTGTTGTGTGTGTGTGTGTGTGTGTGTGCGCACATGCGTGCATGTGTATTACAAAATGTACACATATGTGCATATATTTATTTATTTTTTAAAATCTTTTATTTTGAGGATAATGAATAAGCAAGCGCTCATGTTTTTTGTTGTTGTTGTTTTTACATCCAGTCCCCAAGTGCATACATGTGGTTCTGTAAATTTTGTCATTTGGTTTTTATTCCACTGGCACACAGTAGCTTACACTGTTACAGTGTGTGTGTGTGTGTGTGTGTGTGTGTGTGTGTGTGAACCTGGATGTGCATTTGTGCAAGTGTGTGGCTGTGTCTGACTTCAGTGACTTATTAGATCTTCATAACAAAAACAAAACTGTGCTAAACCGTAACAAGTGCAGAGCAAAGTTCAAGGTAGAACAGCAGTAATATAGCTACTGCAAATGCCCCATGGGACTTAATAACAAACCTTTAGAATATCTAACAACCAACCTTTAGATTTAGAATATCTAACAAAAAACTTTTAGAATATCTAACAACAAACCTTTAGAATATCTAACAACACACCTTTAGAATATCTAACAACAAACCTTTAGAATATCTAACAACCAACCTTTAGAATATCTAACAACAAACCTTTAGAATATCTAACAACACACCTTTAGAATATCTAACAACAAACCTTTAGAATATCTAACAACACACCTTTAGAATATCTAACAACACACCTTTAGAATATCTAACAACACACCTTTAGAATATCTAACAACCAACCTTTAGAATATCTAACAACACACCTTTAGAATATCTAACAACACACCTTTAGAATATCTAACAACACACCTTTAGAATATCTAACAACACACCTTTAGAATATCTAACAACACACCTTTAGAATATCTAACAACAAACCTTTAGAATATCTAACACCAATGTGACATTATCCAGAACTTGTTCCTAGGGAGGGTTCAGGAAAATTGGGTGATTAAGGTTTTAAACTCTTTAAGTTTTACATTCATATACAATATGGAATATTGAAAATAATTATTAACCTCTTAACTGCCCAGTGCAAGTGCACCCTATATGCTGGGGAATAAAATTCTTATGTACCACTTGCTAAGTTCATATCCCTCTTACTCAGAAATTACTACCTGAATAATCCTGATAGTGTACCCAATGACAGTATATATATTGTAGATTGCTTCGAGGCAAGCTCAAATTGATATTTCAGTGATTTCATTGCGAAAATATATTTAAAATGTAAAAAATTGACCAAAAAATACACTACACTTTCTTCATCACCACTGACGCTCTAAGTACCCCCATCTCAGTAACGTCAAACATAAGTCCAGGCCAAATCTTATTCATTTTTTTTTACAAATATACGATCTCCTGAATCATACACGATCGTTTTTCATCACTGTTAACATAAATCTAAAGTTTTATTTGCCCCTTTTTCAGCTGTATAAAGTTATTGATGCCTTCAACAAGAAGTGTCAGCCATTTTGAACAAGAACTGCCCATGCAGTCATGCATAAAAACACAAAATACGAGCTAAAAAACGATCGTTTTCGCCACGGTTTTTGCAGCCTGGATGTTGCCAAGCAACAAGAGAGTGATCTCCACTAATTTTGGAGTTCTTTCCCTTTAACTGTAGTCAAGGAAGCTGGCTTGTTTACTTCGGTTCGACACCCCGGAAATTTTCCGGGTTGTAGGCGTATAGGGTGCACATTGAGCCCCAGAAAATTTCCGGGGTGGGGCAGTCTAGTGGTTAAGTTCTCCTTGTAGTCTTTGACATCCTTGATAAATTTTGTGATAATGTGTTTAGTCTGATCCTAAAACTGAAAAAGCAGCACATGAAACTTTTTTGTTTGTTGTGACAATATTTACAGTTCAAGTCTTTAAGTGATGAATGTTTTCAAAACACTTTTCAAGAACATTGACAGAAAATGAAGGAAAATTCTCCATCTGCAAACAAAGGTAAAGAAAGGACTGAAACTGAAAAGACGATTCCTTCTTAAGTCAAATCTGCACATGGAAATTTTTTTCCAGTGAACTCAATATGTGCCAGAAAATTTGAATTTATAAAGAAGGAGGCCCATGCCATGTTTATCAGTGATCAGGTATCAAGCTGTAAAAAGCATTTTTCAGCAGCAACAGCAGCAAATACTACCCCAGTGATATTGTTAACAAGGATACACTCATAGATTTGTACAGAATTTTGTTGTTGTTTATGAAAGTTGAGAGGAAAATTGTTATAAAAAAAGCTGATTGTATATCGTTACTTGTATGAAATCAAACACCGAAAAAGTGGGAATGAGTTTAAAAAGATAGAAACTGCGAAAGTAGAAGTGCATGTTGCTGATTGTACTTTAGGTGAAGAAACAAAGTGAAGTCACCACAGCTGATGTTCATGGTATGTCTATTGTTGTTGAAGGGTCTTTAGGTGAAGAAGCAGCTGACATCACAGCATGTCACATGGATTGATATTGTGTGTTGTTGGTTTTTGCAGGAGAACACCCCCCGTCCTCCCCAGTGAAATAGAGCTGTACAGCTGATGGTCAGACTATGTCATGTTGTGTGTATTGTTGTTGAATGGGATTCAAGTTACATGTCATATTGATATTGTGTGTTGTTGTTATGTATATTGCAGAAGAAAGAAAACCGCAGTGAAGTAGTAGTAGAAGTGTACAGCTGATGGTGAGACCTTTCACGTTGCTGGTGGGGGAGTGTATGCCAGCCTCCTGATTGGAGGTGACCTTGCTGGTGCAGTGTCAAGGACTATGTCTGCCATGGCGGGAACGACCACCACCAGGTACACACACACACCGAACACTGAACACTCTTCACCTTCCTCTTCTCACTGGTTTGTCACTTGGCATTTACATTTTTTTATAAAAATCTCCTCTCAACTGTCTGCTATGACTGCTGTCATCGTAGGAGCTCCATGCAATGGCATCAGGGTTCGCCATCTCCCTCTGTGTCTTTGCTGAGTTAGAGCTACGATCTCCTGTAGCCCTCCTCCCAGACCACTGATCTGTTGGCAATGTAGGGTGTTGGTGGTCTGCCTCTTTTCCTTCTGCCCTTAACCTTGCCTTGGAGAACTGTTGTCATCAGATTTGTCTCTGTGTTTCAGTTTAAAGGAATATTAAAAAAAACAACCCAGGCATGTGAAAATATTCACTCCAAAATAAAGGATAATCCTGGACCTATGGGAGTAATACAAATAGTTCATGGAATTCTCTTCACAGTCAGTGAGAGGCCTCAGGGGATGGATGCTGACGCTCGTGCCGTGCTGTGTATTATCAGACTTTTGAAGTCTTTAGTTAAAGGGCCATGTGCCATTGTTAGATACTTAGTTTAAGGGACGTGCCAGTGTGAATTCTTCTGTTCAGGGGACATGCGTCATTGTCATGTAAAATTCTTATGTTTAAGGGACATGTGTCGTTAAATTCTTCAGCTAAGCCAGAATGGGTGGTGCTGCTCTTGTGGCAACACGCTCACCTTGGGGAGAGCAGCCTGAATGCCATGCAGAAAAATCTGCTGTGACTTATACAACAGTGCAATACAGTACAAAACAGTTCAATACAATACAATGTGTTAGCATGAATTGTTCAGTGTAGGGACATGTGTTGTTGATACTCTCCCCTAAAGTCCTTCGGATGAGACTATAAACCGAGGTCCCATGTGTGAACGCACGCAGATCATCTTGTGCACACGTTAAATCCCGTTCCGCTTTTTGTAAGAGTAGGCCATTGTGTGCCGATGGGAACAGATAATTCACAAAACTGCATACATATGGGGACTGGATGTAAAAAAACACATAAGTGCTTATTCCATCATCCTCGATATAAAAGAATAAATACATAAAATAATAATAATGTATGGAATTTATATAGCGCTGAATCTTGTAAAGTGAATTGTTCAGTGTAGGGATGTATGTCGCAGTGAATTCTTTATTTTAGGGGACACATGCCTCTGTAGATTTTCAGTGTAAGGACATAATGTGTGTATATATATATATATATATATATATGTCATGAACTATTATCTTTAAGGGTATACATCCTTTAAAAAAAGCCACTGTGCATCCTTTACTTTAAAAATAGCATAGGGAACACGTGTCTCTGTGATTTTCTCAGTGTAGGGACATGTATACATGTGTCATTATGAACGTGTTCAGTTTAGGGACTGCATGTCATGGATTGTTCAGTTTAGGGGATACCTGTCATTGTGAATTGTTCAGTTTGGGGATACGTGTCATTGTGAATTGTTCAGTTTAGGGATACGTGTCATTGTGAATTGTTCAGTTTAGGGATACGTGTCATTGTAAATTGTTCAGTTTAGGGATACATGTCATTGTGAATTGTTCAGTTTAGGGATACATGTCATTGTGATTTGTTCAGTTTTGGGAATACATGTCATTGTGACTTGTTCAGTTTAGGGGATACCTGTCATTGTGAATTGTTCAGTTTTGGGATTTTATTTCATTGTGAATTGTTCAGTTTAGGGATACATTTCATTGTGAATTTTTCAGTTTAGGGATACATGTCATTGTGAATTGTTCAGTTTAGGGATTTTATTTCATTGTAAATTGTTCAGTTTAGGGATACATGTCATTGTGAATTGTTCAGTTCAGGGGATACATGTCATTGTGAACTGTTCAGTTTAGGGAATACATGTCATTGTGAATTGTTCAGTTTAGGGATACATGTCATTGTGAATTGTTCAGTTCAGGGAATACATGTCATTGTGAATTGTTCAGTTTAGGGATACCTGTCATTGTGAATTGTTCAGTTTAGGGATACCTGTCATTGTGAATTGTTCAGTTTAGGGATACATGTCATTGTGAATTGTTCAGTTCAGGGGATACATGTCATTGTGAATTGTTCAGTTTAGGTATACATGTCATTGTGAATTGTTCAGTTCAAGGGATACATGTTATTGTGAATTGTTCAGTTTAGGGATACATGTCATTGTGAATTGTTCAGTTTAGGGATACCTGTCATTGTGAATTGTTCAGGTTAGGGATACATGTCATTGTGAATTGTTCAGTTCAGGGAATACAGTCTGTGATCTGTTCAGTCTCTATCATTTCAGGTCGTCACGTGGCGTGAAGGTCAACAAACGGTACAGAGACGACAGTGACGACAACAAAGATGAATTCTGCAAATTGCCCAAGCGGCGATGTGAGCGGGGCGGGTGTCCATGTGACGTGCCCATCTGCTTTGCCAGAGTCTCCGATCGGTAAATGCCTCCCCCTCCCCTCCCCTCCCCTCCCCCTGTCTTTTTCTGGAATCTTTAGACTGGTACTGAGAAGGAAGGTGGTGGGTGGTTAACATATTCACCTGTTTAACAAGTAAAGTGTGAGGTTCTGGGTTCGATTCCCAGCCCTGTCCTTTTTTTTCCAGTTTGATGAGAAAATCAAACTGAATGTCCTTTGGATGAGGCTATAAACTGAGGCCCCGTGTGCGAATGCATAGAATATCTTGCGCACATGTTAAAAACTCATTCTGCCTTTTGGAAGAGTAGGCCATTTGTGCTGGTGGGAACAGATGATGAAATTGAGAAAACTGCATGCACACAGGGGCTGGATGTAAAAAAGCATAAGTGCTTATTCTGTTCTTGAAATAAAAGAATGAATGAATAAATAAATAACACATGCACACACACACACACACACACACACACACACACACACACACAACACACACACACACACACACACACACACACACGCACCCACACACACACACACACGCACCCACACACACGCGCACCCACACACACACACAGACACACTCACACTCACTTGTAGTTAAATGTAGGAGGCAGGAGACTACGCTGAGGTGTTGGTGTGTTGTCAGATGTGCAGGCAGCAAGTGGACGTCGCGTTGGTACCACATCACCCCTGCTGAACACTTCTGCAACGAATGCTTTGAATACTTCTACAGAAGGTCAGCACAGCGCAGCGCAGCACAGTGCAACACAGCACAGTGCAGCGCAGCACAGTGCAGCACAGCACAATGCAACACAGCGCAGCGCAACACAGCACAGTGCAACACAGCACAGCACAACATAGCACAGCACAGCGCAACACAGCACAGCGCAACACAGCGCAGCACAGCACAACATAGCACAGCACAGCGCAACACAGCACAGCGCAGCACAGCGCAACACAGCACAGTGCAACACAGCACAGCACAGCACAACATAGCACAGCGCAACACAGCACAGCGCAACACAGCACAGCACAGCGCAACACAGCACAGCGCAACACAGCGCAACACAGCACAGCGCAACACAGCACAGTGCAACACAGCACAGCGCAGCACAGCACAGAGCAACACAGCACAGCGCAACACAGCACAGTGCAACATAGCACAGCACAGAGCAACACAGCACAGCGCAACACAGCACAGCAGGCAATGTACTATGTACAGAAGACAACAGAGCAGTGGCAGCAAGGGAGGCAGCACACAGCTACAGACCACCCAGCACCCACCAAGTTGACTTTTGCACCAAATCAGCAACGATTGACGTGGCTGATTGTGTATAGGCCGTGGTTAGTGGTAAGCTTTCACTGCTGCCAGTGACCTTTCTACCTCTCACCACCCCCACCCACTTCCACCCCCCAACACCAACACCACTGTTAACCTCCATGATTTGCTCAATACAGCCTGTTGTTATGTAACTATCTACTGTTTTCCTCACCCTTTTCTCACAACCAGAACATTCACACCACACCACACACACGCACATGGTTAACACACCAGATACACACACTCACCTGTTGTGTCAGTGTAACAGAACTGGTTTGATGTCACACCTGTTGTGTCAGTGTAACAGAACTGGTTTGATGTCACACCCACAGCTGTTGTGTCAGTGTGAAAGAGCTGGTTTGATGTCACACCTGTTGTGTCGGTGTAACAGAACTGGTTTGATGTCACACCTGTTGTGTCAGTGTGACAGAACTGGTTTGATGTCACAGCCACACTTGTTGTGTCAGTGTAACAGAACGGGTTTGATGTCACACCTGTTGCGTCACTGTAACAGAACTGTGGTTCATGCAAGCAGAGCTGGTTTGTGTCACACTGTGTTACTGTCTAACAAACTGTGGTGTCATGTAACAGAGCTGGTTATGGATGTCACACACGGTTTCCCGTGAACAGAACTGGAGTTGGTGTCACACCTGGTGAGCCAGTGTAAGTAATGGTTCGATTGCCACAGCCACCCTACTGGTGAGTGAAAGTTTGCGCAGTGGTCTACAGCTGTCCAGACGTCACCTCACCCACCACACAAACCGGTGACGGCCCATGGGTGGTGGCTCTAGGGAGGAGGGTGGAGTTGGGTGAGACAGCTGCGCTAGCAGCTGTTCAAGAGTGGGCGTGAGTGGTGGGTCTGTATGCTGGTCGGGAGGAGCTGAGAGTCATGTGCGATCACTTGGTTGACCTTATGGGTCTGCAGTGCATCAGCCACGGTGGCAAGTTGGCGACAGCTGTCCATGGAGATGTGTGAGGTCCCTCCGCCCCCTTCATCGACAATAACGTATCTGCGAGATGAGCCCAACCGGCATGAAGGTGAGGGTGGGCTGTCAGGGGGGGGAGATGCGTGGAGGGCATGCTCTCCGCTGTTAGGCTGTAAAATGTGAGGCTGTGATGTGTTTTGGATGTGACTGGATGTGCTGTGTTGTGACTGAGGATTCTGTGTGTGACTGTGATGTTACCTGTGGATGTGACTGTGATGTGTCATGATTTCCTGATTTCTAGTCAATGCTTGTGGAGGTGGTCGTTGTGGTAATCACCTGGCCTTTGAATGGTTAAAGTTGTTGAGGTTTGCCCAGCCTGTTGCCTCTCGGGAAAATTGACCAAGGGTCAAATCATTCAGGAGGAAGACTCCAACCAGTCGGACTGTAGTGCTTTGAGTTGGCATTCAAAAAAACTTCACAGTTGGAAGGGACATTCTCCTTTCCTCCGACTGTATTTTGTCAAATGTGTAATGCTAGTTTCCATCTGTGTTTTCGAAGCAGGAATGTGGCTTGCTAATCTTCAACCCAAACCAGACGACTAGACGTAAAATCTGTGTAGTGCTATACTGCAATTGACAGGATCGACCGCTGATAGTAGGTCATCAACTTTCCCTATCGCATATCCCACAATGCATTTGTGTCAGGAGAGTCTTCCAGCCGGAAAGTCCCTGGAAGCCATTTTGAATTTGGTTGCAAGAGGTTTGCTTGAGTGGTTTTGGTCACAGCCCTGATATGGCCTCTGTGGTCGGCAGGGCTATAAAGAACAGGATTGGATTGGATTGGAGTAGTGTAGCTGCTGTGAATCATTAAAACAAAGCTTTGTTCTCAAATTTTGGTGGGGACTATATTATTACTGCTTTCACTGCTGTAACTGTAGATTTGATGATCACCTATGCAGTGTACATGTAGCGTTGTCAATGGCAGTAGCTGTAACTGCTATAAATGCTGTATTAGCTAAAACTGCTGTAACTGCTATAACTGCTGTATTAGCTAAAACTGCTGTAACTGCTATCACTGCAGGATGTGAATGGTCAGCTATGCTGTTCACATGTAGTGTTGTTATTTGAAGAAAGAAATGACAAGTGCAAAGTTTGGCAAGTCCTGCAAAGGGAGGGAAGCCTGAAAACATGGTCCTGACTGCGAAATAGAATTGTCTGTTCTTGGAGTTAGGGCCGCAGACTGATGGCAGCTGTCTTTTTAGTTGGATGCTGTAGTGCTGTCTTGGTTGTCAGTGTGTCATAAGTTATCCCCCCCACCACCAAAAAAGGGAAAAAAACAAGGATTTCATGAAGCCATGTGTGATGTAGGATTTTATGATGTCACATGTGATCTCAGATTTTATGTCAGACGTGATCTTAGATTTTTTTTAAACATTAGATGTGATCTCAGATTTTATATTAGATGTGATCATCTCAGATTTTACATTAGATGTGATCTCAGATTTTATGATGTGACAAGTGATTTAGGATTTTTGGATGTCATGTCTGATGTCAGATTTCATGGTATGTGTGTGTGTTGTGTGCAGAAGACGAATCAAAAAGACGCCTGTTCCAATCCTGAAGATGAGGTGAATAGTGAATTACAGAGAGGTTCTGTGGATGATTGGTGTGTGTGTGTGTGTGTGTGTCCGTGCGCATGGATTAGTGTTGAAGGGTGCAGTGCATGAAGATCTTTTGGATATTGGTTTACAGTGGTATTTTGTTCTGCTTTGCCACAGTGGATAATAGCAGGCAGTAACAGACTGTAACGCATTGTAGGTCAGCTGTCCTGCTGTGTTTGTCTCCCTGGCTGTAGCGATTCGTTTGGGTGGGGGGGGGGGGGGGAGAGAGGAGGAGTTATTCCTCTTTGTGGGGGAGGGTGGCGCCACCTGTGAGTGAGGACAAATTGGCCACAGGGTTTTCAGCATGGTAACCATGTGGTCCTGTGCAACCCTGCACATATACATACGTGTGTGAGTGTGAGTGAGTGAATGAGTGAGTGTGTGTGTGTGTGTGTGTGAGTGAGTGTGTGTGTGTGTGTGTGTGCGTGAGTGAGTGTGTGTGTGTGCGTGTGAGTGAGTGTGTGTGTGTGTGTGTGTGTGAGTGTGTGTGTCAAGTCAAGTACAATTTTCATTTCCAGATGGTACATTGAATGAGCAATGCATTTGCTTTTTTTCATCAAGCCACCTTTCTAGGAACAAAAAACAACTTGTTTAATTTAAAAAATTTTTTTTTTATATATCGAGGATAATGGAATAAGCACTCATGTGCTTTTTTACATCCAGTCCCCGGGCGTATGCGGTTTTGTAAATTTTGTCATCTGTTCCCACCGGCACACAATGGTCTTCTCTTTCGAAAAGCTGAACAGGATGTTCTGCATACATTTGCACACAGGGCCTCGGTTTATAGTCTCATCCGAGTGAGTGTGTATGTATGTGCGCGGGCTTGTGCTTACACATGCACTTACCTGAGCATGTAATAATAATAATAAATAATAAATAATGTATGGAGTTTATATAGCAAGCATGTGTGTGCTCACATGCAGTATTCCATGTGTGAGTATGCCTCTGGATAAGAGTGAAAGCCACCCAGTTGTCATCGTCTGACGCTCAAGCAGCAGCTACTGTTGGCTGTTAAATGAGCTAAAATGGACTGTGCTGCCGTAAGGTACCTGACAAGTCAGGCCCAGTGCATCCGACTTTGGCATGGGAGAGAAGTGTTATCTTTAAAGTCTTTCTGGAAAAAGGGCAGGAGAATGGACCAAGAAGGCAGAAAATAGACAAGGAGGAGGTGACAGGAAAAAAAGGAACACGGCAGAAACAAAGAGAGGGATAGAAAAGAGGGAATTCCTAGCACAGAATTTGCAGAAGGTGGGGATGCTGTTGATACAGACAGGCCCCCGGCATCCCCACAGGGAGAAGCCACCCTGTCCGTGCATCACCTGCCCCAGTGTCACCAGTCACTCAGATAAAGTGTGTCACGGTGCGTGGAAAAATGCAACACATGTCACACAGCAGGATTCACAGCTACAGTGACAAATCCTCACCAACCTGCAGAATACCAGTTTTCTGTTTATACCAGTTTTTTGTCTTTCTAAGCTTTTATAAGGCCTTTTGCTGTGCACACACAAAAGCACCAGCCTAAAATTCATTTGCGTTCAGTGTACATTCAGACATGTTTGAGACCCTCTTGCTTACAAATCTTGACTTTAAATGAGATTTTCCTCAAAGTGGCCACCAGTGAATATCAACGTTCAACTGACAGTAAAATCATATATAATCAAGCTATGCCACAAATTTTTTTTTTTCATTTTTCACTGATTTCCCAAAGCATGATAATAATAGTGATGATATATGGAATTTATATGGCTGCCAAGCCCCCCAAAGTGTAAAAGTTGCGCTGTGTGTGCTGCTGCTGCTGCTGTTGTCGCACACCTCAGTGGTGTCCCTGGCTGCGTGCAGCGCGTGGCGTACGTTGAGGACCAGGTGTGGCTGCGGCAGACCACGGTGCCCCCATACCTCAAAGACTCCCCGGCTGCCCTCATGCTGCTGGGCTACTACCCTGACGGGGTGGGTCACAGCCCCACCGACCCCCTGCTGCACAACAACAACAACAAACCCACAGGTGGGTGTGTGTGGGTGTCTATATTTACATCATAATCCCTCATGCTGCTGGGCTACTACCCTGACGGGGTGGGTCACAGCCCCACCGACCCCCTGTTACATAACAACAACAAACCCACAGGTGGGTGTCTATATTAACATCATAATCCCTCATGCTGCTGGGCTACTACCCTGACGGGGTGGGTCACAGCCCCACCGACCCCCTGTTACATAACAACAACAACAAACCCACAGGTGGGTGTCTGTATCAACATCATAATTGGTGGGCCACTGACATAACAACAACAACAAACCCACAGGTGGGTGTCTATATCAACATCATAATCCCTCATGCTGCTGGGCTGTTAGCCTGACGGGAAGGTCCATGGCCCCTCTGTTACACAACAACAACAACAAACCCACAGGTGGGTGTCTGTATCAACATCATAATTGGTGGGCCACTGACATAACAACAACAACAAACCCACAGGTGGGTGTCTATATTAACATCATAATTGGTGGGCCACAAACCTGCTGTTACATAACAACAACAACAAACCCACAGGTTGGTGTGTGTGGGTGTGTCTATATTACATCATAATCCCTCATGCTGCTGGGCTGTTGGCCTGACCTGACTGGGTGGGCCACGGCCCCTCTGTTACATAACAACAACAAACTGACAGGTTGGTGTCTTCAATTTTACGTCTGTTCACTTAAGGCAATGTGTGGCACTAAATTTTACTTTTTACAATTGAAGGATCAAAATCTAGTTTTTGATGTTAACTTATAGTACTATGACTTCTAAGTTAAAAAATGTTATTTGTTTTATGTTAGTAAGCCATGTTGTCATGGAAACCAAGATAAACATCCGCCATCTTGGATTTTTTGGAAATCATTTTTCACTTATAAAATCAAGTG
Organism: Rapana venosa; assembly: GCA_028751875.1. NCBI lineage: Eukaryota > Metazoa > Mollusca > Gastropoda > Neogastropoda > Muricidae > Rapana > Rapana venosa. The sequence continues at coordinate 4,992,814 of CM054166.1, forward strand.
ATACATTAATGATTTTTGGCACATATGTGCATAATGGATGTATTTACAATATTATAGAGAGACATTTTTCAAAACATTAATCCTTAATTTTTTATAAATTTTTTTTCAAACATGGACATTTAATATATGCGGTATTATGTAATCTGCTCTTATAACAGAAAAAATACTCAATATATGAACAAAAACTCTCTATAATAATGTCAGGAAGACAATAATGTGTAAGTGTGCCAAGTTTCATTAATTTCTGATAGACAGGTTTTGAGAATTTTTGATTCCAAAATGCATGCCATGCAAAAAACACAAAACTGAGAAAAACAGAGGAAAAAGAACACAAACATGTTCAGATCAATATTTTTACTCACAGCCTTGCTGGAAGGCTTCAATACACACAGCAAACCTTTCAGCAAACAAGAAATACACAGTCAGAACACCCCTGTAGCAAGGCAGGGCCACTTTCCAGCTCCATCAGCTCCTCTACCTCTTCAGTTTAGCAGCTCACAGAGTGTCACGCCTCTGGATCACACTGTCTGTTGGTATCTGAGGCTGTTCTTCTCCCTCTTCTGCTGTCTGGATTGCTCCCAGCCTCTTATGTACACTCTTTTATCAAATCCAAAGCAACTGGCAGTGTCTGGGTACAATCAGGACCAAAATTGAACTCATGGATGGTTGTCAGAGTGCGAAGAGAATTTGCCGGCATGATGTGAACTTGTCCTTGGAATGACAAATTCCATGAGACTGTTCAAGCACTCCTTGAGTCTTGAAAGCACCACATCTTTGAAGCAGCTTCATATTTGTCAGTCTCTCATAGACAGGCATAAGGTAGATATGCTGCTTCTCACAGTTCAGGGGTGTTGTCAGCTCACTGAAGGTCTTGGCACCACCAGCTGACAGCAGCTCTGTGTATCACAGCTTGTTGCGCTCCATGGAGCACACTACAGGACTGCTTCAAATTCCATGTGTGCTCAAAAAGTGGATCAAGATACAGATCTAGTTATAGTTTCTTATTTTAGGAGCTGTGTTTTGTGTGTATGTTATTTATTTATTTTATTTTTATTCTTTTATATTCAGGATAATGTGTGTGTGCATGCATGTGTGTGTGTGTTTAGGTATACATGTGCAAGTATCAGTGTGTGTGGGTTACTGTTAGTGTGTACAAGCATGGAGAGTATGCTGAACATCTATAATGAATTTGTTCAAACAAGTCACTTGAAAGCTGGCTTCCACTCCATTTGAACATATTCATTTCAGCCTGAATCCCTTTGTAAAAACTGTTCATTCATTCTAGCAGTTTAACCCAGTACTTATGTCCATACACACAGTAATGTTTCTTTTTTTGTGGTCTTATTTGTATAATGACAGGTAGAAATAAAGAAAACTCACACACACACACACACAAAATTAAAACACACACTCTCTCTCTCTCTCTCTCACACTTATTAATTTAGATGCTACAGAAATATAATTTTTAAAAAAACACCCCAACTTACCAGTAAAATATATTAGCCTTGAGTTTTCCACCCCCTCTCTCAGTCAGGAAACATTCTATGCCCTCTACAGCTTACTTACTGTGAAACACTACACACATGATTACACAGAACAGCTGGTCCACGTGGTTTCTTTTCCTCTGTTCTGACGCTAAAAGTGTGTTTACACTGGGAGTAACTTCAGCTCGTGACAGTTACCAGATGGCTCTGCACTGGCTGTTTCCAACTTTTTTTTCACACACTGCCTGATATGGTTCATGTTTGGGCCGAGTACGAGCTTTCTTAGACACCAAAACACCCTCAGTATGCTTCGATGTTGACAGCGAAGCAGACGAACGGATTTCAGTTTTTGAACGATGTCCTGCTCGGTCAGACTCGGCACTGATTCTCAGCAATTCGTCCGTTTCCTTCAATGCTGTGCATTGTCGAGTAAATGCAAGGTGTTTTTCTCACCTCGGCTTGCATTTAGGAGCCATTCGAAGTGTTTATTTTTTCAAACGAGTCATTTTTCTGCTTGAAGCGGAGGCAAAAGCACGATGTAAACAACGGCCATTTGCAATGACATAAGCGTCACGTGACCCGATACAGCTAACCGGCTAGCTTGTTTTTGAATCGCTCTCTATATATGGAAGTTGCCGTGGATATGCTAATCGTCGAAAATGACGTATAGTTCGTTGTGAATGAGTTTTAGCAGTCAAAGCTCTTCGGAATAGTGTAGGGGAGATAATCTAGTTTCGTTTGGTGTGCGACATGCCGTAGTTTGTGAATGAGAAATGTCGGTTGCTAAGGCAAAAAGATCGGTATTTTCACGCATTTTTCGGAACAAATGAAAGCAAACTCGGTTGGGTTAGGTTAGTAAAACCTCTTTTTTTGCAAAAATACACCATTTTAATGAAATTTAATTATGGAATATGAATATAGACATATTTTAGAGTGTAAATTTGGAAAAATCTAAAAATAGCCAAATTGACCCAAATTTAGCAAAATCTACTGCCGCACATTGCCTTAAAGTGACAGGTTGGTGTGTGGGTGTGTGTGAGGTGAAATCAGGTACCTGTCCTGAGGTTGCTATGCTTGCCTGGTGTACAGGGTTATGTATGTTGCCATTGTAAGAGAAAACAGATTTACTAACAGCAGCTAATTGTAGCTGTTTCAGCGTTTTCATGTGGCAAATACATTGATACACTGTTGTGATAAAATTGATTTAGTAGCAACAGCTGTTTGTCTGTTTCAGTGGGGTGGGGGATAGTCTGGTGGTTAGAGCGTTGTACTTACGATTTCTTGCCCCCTGTGGCCCGGATTTGAACCACCGCTGAAATGTCCATTCAAGGGGATTTTTGTGTGTCTTGGAGTTAACATTAGTAGTACTGGCCATATTGAGTAGAAGGTGTAGTGCCAGGTCTTCTCCTGAGCTTGTGATTCTGCAGGAGGTCTGCACACTGGCCCTGGCCAACACATTCTGACTTCAGGGCAGCTCATTAAGTAGTTCATAAGAAAAGATTTCAGATTTGCTTGAAAAAAGGGCAGGAGAATGGGCTGGGTAGGCAGAAAATAAGCAGGAGAGAGAGAGAGAGAGAGGTAAGGGAAAAAGCAGAGAGAGAGAGGGATAGAACAGAGCACATTTTTAGCACAGAATTTCCAGAAAGTGGGGATGCTGTTTATACTGAAAGAGCCCCTGGCATCCGCAGAATGGGGGTGGGGACATTAGTACTGACTCCACTCCCCTGAAAGTCCTTCATTATAAGACTATAAACTGAGACCCTGTGTGCACATGTATGCAGAACATCTTGCACACAGGTTAAAATTCATGTTGCCTTTTAGAAGAGTAGGCTGTTTGTGCAGGAAAGAACTGATGATGACAGAAAATGTATTATAAAAAAACCCACATGCGCAGGTGTTGTGTTCAGACATCATCCCCAAAGCCATCATGTGGCTGGCGACCATCATGGTGGGCAAAAACAGCTGCATGTGTGTACTGTATACTCTCAGCATTGGTACATCTCAGAGCTGTAGCCAAGAAATGACAGAAGAAAACTCGTTTCAGTTAGCGTTACATCAGCCCCTCGTGCTGTTTTTGTAAATTGATTCTCTTAACAACAGATAATTATTTATCATTTCAGGGATTCACTAAAACAGCCATGTACACATGTCATTCTAGTGTGTCACCATAAACAGCCATGTCCACATGTATGTCATTCAAGTGTACACATGTCACTGCAGTGTTTGCAGCCAGCGAGCACCTCAGCCCCTTTGTGCTGTCAGACGGGCGGCAGCTGGCCTACATGGTGATGCCGGACATGATGGGCCGCGAGGAGATCGCCAGCTTCCCCCTGGTGGCCGAACACCAGCCCTACATGTACCTGGCCATCCGCAACCTGGTGATGGCCCTCTGGGCACAGCGCCCCAAGGTGGGTCTGTCTGCTCCTTCATAGTGGTCATAGTGATAGTGAGGATGATAGTGGTGATAGTGATGATGGTGATGATAGTGATGATGGTGATGATAGTTATTATGATGGTGATAGTGATGGCCCTCTGGGCACAGCATCCTAAGGTGGGTCCTTCTGCTCCTTCATAGTGGTCATAGTTATGGTGATGATAATGATGATAATAGTGATGATGGTGATGGTGATGGCCCTCTGGGCACAGCATCCTAAGGTGGGTCCGTCTGCTCCTTCATAGTGGTCATAGTGGTGATGGTGATAGTTATGGTGATGATAGTTATGGTGATGGCCCTCTGGGCACAGCGCCCTAAGGTGGGTCCGTCTGCATGCTGCCGGTCAGCAGCAGCATTCATAGTCATAGTCATAGTGATGATGATGGTGGTGGTGATAGTGATGGTGGTAATGGTGATGATGGTGGTAATAATGATGGGGGTGATAGTGGTGATGTTGATAGTGAGGATGATAATGGTGATAGTTCTGTTGATAGTGAGGATGATGGTGATGATTGGTAACTGTAATGATGATGATGATATAGTGGTAGTGATGATGATGATAGCAACGATGATAATGATAATAGTGGTAGTGGTGGTATTGATGATTGCGATAGGGAAGATTACGATTGTGATGATTGCAATATTGATGATAATGATTGTGATACTGATGATGATGATAGCGGTGATGATAATGACAATAGTGATAGTGATGATGATGGTGGGCCATGATGAAATTGCTGAGTTCAGATTTTACCTAAAGGCATCACTACTCCAGACCAGAAATCAAGTAAAGGTGGTGGTGTTGACTAGGAAGGAAATGGTCGTGGTGATGGTGATGACTTTCACCTTTTCTCTTCTGTGCTTGTATTGGATTAGGAGAGATGTTCACTGTCTTCACACACACATATGCACATACCCACACACTTGCACACACATGTGCACACATACACGCAGATACACATACCCGTACACATATGCACACACACGCACACTACACCACACACGCACACAGAAATAAAATTTTTAAAAAAACCCCAATTTTTCCAGTAAAATATATTACCCTTTGAGTTTTCCACCCCCTCCTAGTCGGAAACATTCTATGCCCTCTACAGCTTACTTACTGTGAAACACTACACACATGATTACACAAAAACAGCTGGTCCAGGGTGGTTTCTTTTCCTCTGTTCTGACCTAAAAGTGTGTTTACACTGGGAGTAACTTCAGCTCGTGACAGTTACCCAGATGGCTCTGCACTGGCTGTTTCCAACTTTTTTTTTTCACACACGCCTGATATGGTTCATGTTTGGGCCGAGTACAGCTTTCTTGACACCAAAACACCCTCAGTATGCTTCGATGTTGCAGCGAAGCAGACGAACGGATTTCAGTTTTTGAACGATGTCCTGCTGGGTCAGACTCGGCACTGATTCTCAGCAATTCGTCCGTTTCCTTCATGCTGTGCATTGTCGAGTAAATGCAAGGTGTTTTTTCTCACCTGGGCTTGCATTTGGGAGCCATTCAAAAGTGTTTATTTTTTCAAACGAGTCATTTTTCTGCTTGAAGCGGAGGCAAAAGCACGATGTAAACAACGGCCATTTGCAATGACAAAGCGTCACGTGACCCGATACAGCTAACCGGCTAGCTTGTTTTTGAATCGCTCTCTATATATGGAAGTTGCCGTGGATATGCTAATCGTCAAAAATGACGTATAGTTCGTTGTGAATGAGTTTTTAGGCAGTCAAAGCTCTTCGGAATAGTGTAGGGAGATAATCTAGTTTCTTTTGGTGTGCGACATCCCCGTAGTTTGTGAATGAGAAATGTCGGATTGCTAAGGCAAAAAGACGGTATTTTCACGCATTTCGGAACAAATGAAAAACAAACTCGGTTGGGTTAGGTTAGTAAAACCTCTTTTTTTGCAAAAATACACCATTTTAATGAAATTTAATTATGGAATATGAAAATAGAAAATATTTTTTGAGTGTAAAATTTGGAAAAATCTAAAAATAGCCAAATTGACACCAAATTTAGCAAAATCTCTGCCGCACATTGCCTTAAAGTGACAGGTTGGTGTGTGGGTGTGTGTGAGGTGAAACGGTACCTGTCCTGAGGTTGCTATGCTTTTCCTGTGTACAGGGGTTTTGTATGTTGCCATTGTAAGAGAAAACAGATTTACTAACAGCAGCTAATTGTAGCTGTTTCAGCGTTTTCCCTGTGGCAAATACATTGATACACTGTTGTGATAAAATTGATTTAGTAGCAACAGCTGTTTGTCTGTTTCAGTGGGGTGGGGATAGTCTGGTGGTTAGAGCGTTGTACTTACGATTTCTTGCCCCTGTGGCCCGGATTTGAACCACCGCTGAAATGTCCATTCAAGGGGATTTTTGTGTGTCCTTTGGGGTTAACATTAGTAGTACTGGCCATATTGAGTAGAAGGTGTAGTGCCAGGTCTTCTCCTGAGCTTGTGATTCTGCAGGAGGTCTGCACACTGGCCCTGGCCAACAATTCTGACTTCGGGCAGCTCATTAAGTAGTTCATAAGAAAAGATTTCAGATTTGCTTGAAAAAAGGGCAGGAGAATGGCTGGGGAGGCAGAAAATAAGCAGGAAGAGAGAGAGAGAGAGAGAGAGAGAGAGAGGAGAGAGAGAGAGAGAGAGAGAGAGAGGTAAGGGAAAAAGCAGAGAGAGAGAGGGATAGAACAGAGCACATTTTTAGCACAGAATTTCCAGAAAGTGGGGATGCTGTTTATACTGAAAGAGCCCCTGGCATCCGCAGAATGGGGGTGGGGACATTAGTACTGACTCCACTCCCCTGAAAGTCCTTCATTATAAGACTATAAACTGA